>JASJET010000199.1:1485000-1971747 GCA_034092305.1 Diaprepes abbreviatus
ATGAAGTATCCTGATCGACGCCAGCTTAATAACCATACTTTTCAAAACTTAATGCAAAGATTTGATTCTTCTAGTACTGTTGATTATCCAAAACGTAAAGTGGTCAACAAAGCAGTAACTAATGAAGAAAAAGAACTACAAGTATTGTTAAATGTTCAGGAAAATCCTTATATTGGTAGCCGTCAGTTAGCAGCATTATGTGAAACATCACAATCCACCGCTAATCGTACTACCAAGAAATATAGGTATCATCCATATCACATGGAATTACACCAAGAATTGTATGGACAGGACATGCATTATTATGCCACAGAAAACCCATTTTGGATTAGAGAGGTGCAACATCAAAACCACTGGTCATTAAATGTTTGGTGTGGTATTCATCATAATCGAATTATTGGACCCCACTTTTTTAATGAACCACTAAATGGCCATAGTTACCTGAACTTTCTACAAGAAGAACTACCCCAACTGCTTCAAGGTCTCGATAGGGATGAGCTCGACAGTATGTGGTTCCAGCACGATGGTGCGCCTCCGCATTACCATCGTGAAGTTCGTGCGTTTTTGGACCAATGATATCCGCAAAAATGGATTGGATGTTGGGGTTTCATTGAGTGGCCACCAAGGTCTTGCGACATCACCCCATTAGATTTCTTCCTATGGGGTTATATTAAAAATAAGGTGTATGTTAATCCACCAACAACAGTGGAAGATATGCGAAACAGGATTAGGGATACCTGTAGAACAATAACGCCACTAATTTTGTCCAGGGTCCGAGAAAATCTGCAAAAAAGACTAAATTTGTGCATTGCACAAGAGGGTCGTTTATTCGAACACTTATTAAAAAGAAATAATTAATCTCAGTATTTAATAGGTAATTTTTTGTTTCAATTTAGTATAAAAGTAAATATGTATTTGCCTTGTCGTTATTGTTGTGTTAATTTTTTCACATTATGTTTAATTAAACTATTGCCGTTGTAATATAACGAATAATGAATTTCATCATATTTAACCACATTCTGTTTGTTTCCGTAGTTTCTTTTTATTATTTTATATGGCTACTATGATAATGAAGACTATTTCTGTAAAAAAGTATGGAAAATAAGAAAAACTGAAATATCTCAAAAACTATTATAAATAGGTATAGGATATATTGAACAAAACTTTTAGGGTTTTTATTACTCTATTAAATAACATGAAAATATACAGGGTGTACCATTAAAAAAAAGATATTTATTCATTTAAACTTGTTCAAATTTGAGCCGATGGGTTCAACACCCTGTAGCTTTTATTGCAAATATTAGGTAAAAATTATGTTAACTTGTCGTTGACCTTGCTAAATTCCAAATTTGAATATATTTGTCACAAAATTGAAAACGTTATTTAGGATTGAATTGATGCTTGAAAATGTGACTTTTTTTCTTTAAACTTAACTATCTCAGAAACTATAAAGTTTTGTTATAGTAAACCATTAATAAAAAAGATTTAAAATTATAAGCTAAATTGAAAATACGATTCGTATATAGGGTGTTCTATGTAAAAAAATATAACTTTATGCTGTCCTAGTTTTTTGGCTCACCCTGTAGAGTCCTAAATATTTTTAAAATCTGCGTAAAAATAAACTGTATCAAACAGTAAATATAGTTTCTTTGTTAATTTCACCGAAAAGGCACAAACCTACTTCATCCAATCGTTGACTCACCCTGTAACCCCAAAAATGTTGTCCGTAGTTAGCAGTGGTTTCGAAAAAAGAATATGTAAGTGTTTGGAAATGGATGGTCGACATTTCGAACATCTACTATAAATATTTCGCTTCTGTTTTGTGCTATCATCAATATGTTATTACCATTATTCCTATTATAGCTGGTTGGGCGACTATAAATCGCATTCCGAATTTCTGAACATTTGTAAAGATATTCCTGATTATTATTCGTATAGTTGTAAATTACCTGTGATTTCCAAATGCCATAGGCAACTAGATATATTAGAATATCTATTTAAAAAACATAAAATGGTATAGAGAACGATTATTGGGCGTATTCTGTGAAAACGTGAAGACTTAGCTATAGAACATTCTTATACCATTCGATAGGTATTTAAAAGATACATTTTTCGGTAAGGTAAAAAGTATAGCGTTCTATTTAAATTAATCAAGTTATTATTAAAAAATAAACTTAAAAATAATACCGAATCTGCAAATATGAAGGAATATATTATCTAGTTGCCATAGGCATGTCTTTGTAAATATAAACGTTAAATTGACTAATTAATTTTTATTTTGTCTAGACCAATAATTTTGATGATCGCTGGAATAACTGTATATTAAAAAGACTACTTTTATACGAGGTATATTGGAAATAATATCTACTTAGCCAAAATAGAAACAACTATCTGCCCGTTGCCTAGGAAAGTTTAATAGTGACAACGTTTTTTAATTAAAAAAATATAAAAAACTGATACATAGAATTTAATTAGAGTTTAAATTTAGGGTTTAACATGCTTTGCTTATCATTTTCAGAGAGTTAAAGGTAGACAGTTATTTTCTGTGAATTCCGCTACTCCCTCAATAATAATTTTAATTACGTTAGGGTCTTATCAGTGGAGCTGTAACAAACCAAGAGCAAAATTCGCATGAAACAGCTGTCTTCACAAAATCTTCATTCCGAGATATATTTGCAAAATGTTTTACCTGCAGGCATTTTGTGATACCAGAAATTAAAATATCAAGAGTCAAACAATATCTTTAATAATTTGGAAATAGTGAGAAGCTTAAATTTTAAATATAGAACAAAAAATCTTTACGGTTGTACAATCAGTTCTTTAATGAAAATAAAGGACAGTTTATTTCCTGCGAATTTTACTCTATAGTCTCATTAGTAGAGCTGTAACAAAATTAACAGAAAATAACTATATATATATATATATATATATATATATATATATATATATATATATATATAACCTATCCGACGAGTGGTCGGCGAAGCCGCGTTCAGTGTTGCATGCTTCCTTCCGATTTGTCCTTTGCACAGCCAGGTGCATGTCGGTACCCTGATGAGTCTAGTGAGAGACGAAACATGTATCTCTGCCGTATCACTGTGGCGGGGAGGGTAAGCTTTGACTTTCTTCTCGGAATGGTGGTACAGGTAGGCCACCATCTCGATGGTGGTGGAATAGGATGAATTGTGTTTTATTACAATTTATTCTAACTGTGCAACCTCTAACACAGAAAGGATATGATGGAGCGAAGTTTGCATTCACTGTTTCGCATTTTATTTCACTTTCATACGGAGTTGCATATAGTTGTACGTTTGCTGAATGTGATTTTAGCACTACAACAGCATAATGTGGATATAACCACTGCTAATGCATCTCACACGGAGGAATCCGTGAAAGCCGTATATATATATATATATATATATATATATATATATATATATATATATATATATATATATATATATATATATGTTTATGCGGCTTTCACGGATCCCTCCGTGTGAGTTGCAATAGCAGTGGATACATCCACATTAGGCCGTTGTAGTGCTGAAATCACATTCAGGAAACGTACAACTATATGCAACTTCGTGTATAAGTGAGGTAAAATGCGAACAGTAAATGCAAACTTCGTTCCATCATTTCCTTTCCGTGTTAGAGGTTGCACAGTTTGAATAGATTGCTACAGAACACAATCCATCCAATTCCACCACCATCGAGAAGATGGCCTACCTGTACCACCATACCGAGAAGAAAGTCAAAACTTACCCTAATAAGTTATTAACAGGTTGTACACCGAAGAAATCAAGAAATAGACGGGTTTTGTATTTCAGTGTATGTACATTACATACACTGAAATACAAAACCCGTCTATTTCTTGAAAACTTACCCTGCCCGCCACAGTAATACGGCAGAGGCACATGTTTCGTCTCTATTAAACTCATCAGGGTACCGACATGCACCTGGCTGTGCAAGGGACAGATCGGAAGGAAGCATGCAAATACTGAACGCGGTTTCGCCGACCTCCCGCCGGATGGCGTATATATGTATATATATATATATATATATATATATATATATATATATATATAGATAACATGCCATTGACATGTATCGGAATAGGCTATAGATCAACAGGAATCAAGTATTTTTTGTGGAATAAATGCATTGCAGGAGAAATAGTGTAAGTTCGTGTGATTATGTTGAAAAATTAAATTATCAAAAGTCTGTAGTTTCATTCATAGGAAAAACCTTTTTTAGTGTCCCTCGTAGTATCTGCATTATTTCTTAATTAACCTTTTTTTATGTTTTAATTATCAATATTATAGCATTATATAGGTCTTTCACAAGAGGCTATTGAAATATTATGTAACATAACATTTTAATGGAACTTAAACATGGAGTTATTTAACGCCAAGCAGATTCACTATTATATAAGAAAATAATGGGATCGTCTGCTCCTTTTATTGGTAATAACGTAAAATCTTGTTGTTTTTTTGGCAATTCACTATTCAGAGCAATATATTTGACGCTACCTTAAAGTTAATATATTTTTAGCTCTTTTCTAACTGTATAAGATCACTTTTCGTGCGAGTAATAGTACGAGGCACTCTATTTTTTTTTTGTATTTCATAAATTAGCAAACTTAACTTGATTATACGAGGTGTGCCATTTTCAACACTTTTAGGGGATATTGAAGTTATTATCAAAGATAGAGTGTTGCGGTTCTCACTTTAGTATTCTACTTTTTAACGAAACAGGGTCATTTTGAAAATCTTTGACTTCAAGGCACATTTCGTACTTCCGTTATGCGTTAATTTATCAAAAAGGCAAAAAATTTAGTTTCCTAGGGTTTTTTACGTAGACTTCAGTGGCACAGTTAGTTTTTTTCTAAAAAGTTTAATTTTTGAGATTAGCTAAACTTATGATTATTTACACAGGACACCCTGCATTAATATTTTAGATATGGATTAAGTATTATTCAAGCTTTTCAAGAATATATGATATGTTTATTTTACTTTGAAAGACAAGGTCAGAATTCGAAATTTTCAATAATTTACTTTATTTATAACAGTAGGCCATAGTCAATTTATAAGAAACAAATGCAAAATTTTGACAATAATAATTATACCAAAGATTAAACACTTTGAAAGTTAATTTTAATGTTTTTCTATATTTTCAATCATAAACTATTATTACATTTTTTACTTTAAACAGCCCTATTATTATTACCCTTATTACTGTCATTAGAGATCTTAATGGTAACATTTAACCTCCAAAGTCGTACAATGTACGTCCTTGATGTTAAAGGGCATAAACGACGTCCATTGCGGTTACAGTTTTTCTTTTAGCATGTTCGGTGTATGTTACAGCATCTCTGATAACATTTTCAAAGAATACTTTTAAAACTCCACGGGTTTCTTCGTAAATCAAACTAGAAATACGGTTGACACCAACTCGTCTGGCCAATCTTCTAATGGCAGGTTTGGTAATACGTTGGATATTATCACGGAGAACTTTACGATGACATTTTGTACCACCTTTTCCTAATTCTTGTCCACCTTTACCTCTTCCAGTCATTTTGATACAAAGTTAAACAAAGTGATACCAGTTTATCACGTCGAGACGTAGAGACAAACCAGAATATTGAAAATGGATTGCAAAGAAAAAAGAACAACATTATTTCATAAAACTAAAGTAACAAAAATAAAAAGTAACACTAAAACTGAAAACAACTAAGAGTTTCTTTAAAGATGGTTTTCAAAATGACGGCCGTTTTCTCGAATTCAATATCGGCACAGTTTTGTTATTCTTTTATTTGCATTTAAAAGAATCATAGATCTATTAAGCAAAGTTTGGAAGACCAAATCAATTGCCTAACGAAGTTCCGCTATAGATTCATGTCGTTTCCTATACAGGGTGAGTCAACGATTGGATGTAGTAGGTTTGTGCCTTTTCGGTGAAATTAACAAAGAAACTATATTTATTGTTTGATACAGTTTATTTTTACGCAGATTTTAAAAATATTTAGGACTCTACAGGGTGAGTCAAAAAACTAGGACAGCATAAAGTTGTATTTTTTTAAATAGAACACCCTATATACGAATCGTATTTTCGATTTAGCTTATAATTTTAAATCTTTTTTATTAAGAGTTTACTATAACAAAACTTTATAGTTTCTGAGATAATTAAGTTTAAAGAAAAAAAGTCACATTTTCAAGCATCAATTCAATCCTAAATAACGTTTTCAATTTTGTGACAAATATATTCAAATTTGGAATATAGCAAGACCAAGAACAAGTTAACTTAATTTATACCTAATATTTGCAATAAAAGCTACAGGGTGTTGAACACATCGGCTCAAATTTGAACAAGTTTAAATGAATAAATATCTTTTTTTTTAAATGGTACACCCTGTATATTTTCATGTTATTTAATAGAGTAATAAAAACCCTAAAAGTTCTGTTCAATATATCCTATACCTATTTATAATAGTTTTGAGATATTTCAGTTCTTCTTATTTTCCATACTTTTTTACAGAAATAATCTTCATTATCATAGTAGCCATGTAAAATAATAAAAATAAACTACAGAAACAAACAGAATGTGGTTAAATATGATGAAATACGTTATTCGTTATATTACAACGGCAATAGTTTAATTAAACATAATGTGAAGAAATTAACACAACAATAACGACAAGGCAAATACATATTTACTTTTATACTAAATTGAAACAAAAAAATTACCTATTAAATACTGAGATTAATTATTTCTTTTTAATAAGTGTTCGAATAAACGATCCTCTTGTGCAATGCACAAATTTAGTCTTTTTTGCAGATTTTCTCGGACCCTGGACAAAATTAGTGGCGTTATTGTTCTACAGGTATCCCTAATCCTGTTTCGCATATCTTCCACTGTTGTTGGTGGATTAACAGACACCTTATTTTTAATATAACCCCATAGGAAGAAATCTAATGGGGTGATGTCGCAAGACCTTTGTGGCCACTCAATGAAACCCCCACGTCCAATCCATTTTTGCGGATATCGTTGGTCCAAAAACGCACGAACTTCACGATGGTAATGCGGAGGCGCACCATCCTGCTGGAACCACATACTGTCGAGCTCATCCCTATCGAGACCTTGAAGCAGTTGGGGTAGTTCTTCTTGTAGAAAGTTCAGGTAACTATGGCCATTTAGTGGTTCATTAAAAAAGTGGGGTCCAATAATTCGATTATGATGAATACCACACCAAACATTTAATGACCAGTGGTTTTGATGTTGCACCTCTCTAATCCAAAATGGGTTTTCTGTTACCGTTACTTCTAAAAGTAGCTTCATCACTAAACATTACCTTGCATAATAAATTTGGATTTAATTGAATCTCCGCATTTATTGTACGACAAAAGTTTACACGACTTTCAAAATCCTGTCCATGCAATTCTTTGTGTAATTCCACGTGATATGGATGATACCTATATTTCTTGGTAGTACGATTAGCGGTGGATTGTGATGTTTCACATAATGCTGCTAACTGACGGCTACCAATATAAGGATTTTCCTGAACATTTAACAATACTTGTAGTTCTTTGTCTTCATTAGTTACTGGTTTGTTGACCACTTTACGTTTTGGATAATCAACAGTACCAGAAGAATCAAATCTTTGCATTAAGTTTTGAAAAGTATGGGTATTAGGCTGGCGTCGATCAGGATACTTCATTTTGTAAATTCTTTGAGCAAGAAGGCAATTTTTTTGAGCCTCTCCTATTGTATAAATCATATCTATTAACTCATTCTTTGGAAAATTCATTTTACAATATAAGATAAATGCAAAAAAAAACAAACTACACTACATAAAAACCAAAAGAAGCGATTGCGGTTATAAATTTGACACACAGAAAAATGTTCTTTTACATTGTTTTTGCCATGGCTACTATGATAATGAAGACTATTTCTGTAAAAAAGTATGGAAAATAAGAAAAACTGAAATATCTCAAAAACTATTATAAATAGGTATAGGATATATTGAACAAAACTTTTAGGGTTTTTATTACTCTATTAAATAACATGAAAATATATAGGGTGTACCATTTAAAAAAAAAGATATTTATTCATTTAAACTTGTTCAAATTTGAGCGGATGTGTTCAACACCCTGTAGCTTTTATTGCAAATATTAGGTAAAAATTATGTTAACTTGTCCTTGGCCTTGCTAAATTCCAAATTTGAATATATTTGTCACAAAATTGAAAACGTTATTTAGGATTGAATTGATGCTTGAAAATGTGACTTTTTTTCTTTAAACTTAATTATCTCAGAAACTATAAAGTTTTGTTATAGTAAACCCTTAATAAAAAAGATATAAAATTATAAGCTAAATCGAAAATACGATTCGTATATAGGGTGTTCTATTTAAAAAAATACAACTTTATGCTGTCCTAGTTTTTTGGCTCACCCTGTAGAGTCCTAAATATTTTTAAAATCTGCGTAAAAATAAACTGTATCAAACAATAAATATAGTTTCTTTGTTAATTTCACCGAAAAGGCACAAACCTACTTCATCCAATCGTTGACTCACCCTGTACAATTGATTTTACATAAAATCTCTCAAAAAAAATCCAAAACGGAAAGATGTTGAAATCGTGGGGGCCATCTCACTGGCCCATTGATAGCTATCCATCTTTGAGAAAAATTATCCAGAAATGATCATAACAGCCCAGAGTTGTGGCTCGGCGCACTTTCTTGTTGAAGATAAATGGAATTGAAATTGCTCATTGAAACATTTTCAAGCAATTCTAGAATAATTTCCTCAAATATTTTTAGATATCTACGTGCTGTAAGATCCCCTTCATACATTCTGTAGACTATGCGTCAGCTCAAAATAAAACACGAGACACCAACCCCGAACCGCCCTTGTTGTGCCCTTTCGAAAATTAAATGATGATTTTCTGAAGACCAGTGCGTCGTGTTGTGACTATTAAAAATTCCTGCACTTGAAAATAACAGTCGTCAAACTAGATGACAAATCTGCCAAAAGATTTGTTAGTACGGATTTGTTCTAAATATCATTAACAAAACGTTACTCGACGCGCAACATCTCAGGGTTGTAAATGTTGCACTATTTTAAATTGATATGGATGATATTTACACTTTTTCAAAATTCTTTCAGAGTCAGATTTTGCTATATGAACTTCTTCCTCTATTTTTCTATAGAATAATGGAGTTGTTGTTGCTGCGTAAAATAACACATTTGTTTCTTTTCTCTCCCTGTCTTTGACGTAAATTTTGGGACGCGGTTGAACAAAAAATCCGTTTTCAACTAGATTTCTTTTTAAACGAGTAAATATCTATTTAAAGGGTTTTTTCTGGATACCTAATATGAACAAAAAAGATCGCCAGATATGAGAAGTCATTCTAATGATACCGCTTTAAATATATTACCAAATGAAACATAATTCAGAAGCTTCTTGGAACTTTCATTGCTTTGTATAAAACAAACTAACATATCATACTTTTCATAATTATCATAAACGATCATTGTAAAAGCAAAAAAGATAAAAAGTAAAATAAAAACATCTACGTAACAAAAATATTTCATAAAAGATAACAATCTGATAAAACTGTGAAGTTTTGGACATCTGCCTTTTGTTTCTTATAAACTGGCTGTTAACAAATAAATTATTGAAAATACCGAATTCTGACCTTGTTAATCAAAATAAAATAAACACATTATATATTTTTGAAAAGCCTAAATTATACTTAATCAAAATCTAAAATAATATACGGGGTGTCCTATTTAAAAAATCAAAAGTTTGGTTAATACTTCAAAAACTAAACTGGCTGCGCCACTAAGCTCTACGCAAAAAACTTTATAAAAATCAGTTTTTACCTTTTTGATAAATTAACGCATAACGGAAATATGCGATGTGTCTAAAAAAAGATTTCAAAATTATCCTATAGATTAAAAACTGATAAAGTTATGACAAATTTGACAATGGAATCTTATGTTTCGTTAAAACCTAGGACATAAAGTGAAAACAGCAACACTCTATCTTCGATAATAATTCCAACACCTCCTAAAAGTGTCGGAAATGGGACACCCCGTACAAAAGTACTGCCAAAAACCATAATTCAAAGATACCATCTTTACAGTGGCCCAAAATATTTTAAAAAATGATAAAACCATTTTCAGTGATACATAGTTGTTTTTATTTGTTATTGACAAAATATAAACGGTTACCCTCGAATTAAATTCTAGTTTTTATTGCTGATAAGAAAAAGTGTCTGTGGAAAAATGGCCTATTTTACCCTAAGTTGAGGTTAAACTTTTTTATACATGATCAAGCGTAAATATAATAATAAACTTACCGGTTCTCATATTATCACCATCCAAACTATACGCTGGGATTCCGTTTGACACAAGAAACTCTTCAAGAGCAAATGAAATTGACGTTTTACCTGCACCAGAAAGACCCGTAAACCATACCGTGCAGCCCCTGAAATTTTTTTGAGGTCCAGATCCCAGAATTTTTGCACGTTTTTCCCGAGAAACATGTTGCATTTCATATTTGACATTGGTAGCTACTTGATGGTTCTAAAATTTAATTTAAAAATCAGTTATGTAAGTTTTTTTGAGGGATTTACTTCAGTTTCATTATTTCAATTGGTCAAAACTATATTTTTGCACTAAATCGTTAAGAAAGATGATAAATTAAACTTTTTAATTTCCGCAATTTGATACCATTAAAACTGAATAATTAAACAGCAACAAAGGAACTGTTAATATCAATTAAATACGTTTAGCCCATACTATGTAATCGACGTTAAAGACGTTAAAGAAGAATACCGTATTTGAAATAAATATGGTCTCCGAAAAAGTGTGAGAAATCTTCCGGATATGAAAAAACACGTGAAAAGAGTACTTATAGTTCATATAAACTTTTTTTGTAAAGGCCCCCTATTCGGAGATATGGATTCCCAAAGATCTGCAATGGATCAAGTTTTTACACATAATTATTAAACCACCAGATATATTTCATTCAGTTAATATGATGTATACCAGGTAAGACTCTTCGGATTACTATGCAAGAAAATGTTGTTAATTACTCACAGCTGCAGGGACGGACTAGCTATGAAACTTAATGAGACCATTTTTTTAAGCCCTGTATTATAAGAACACTGGACAAAGTTCTTTACATATCTTTAACTATTGGCTAAAAACTAAATACTTTTCATACATGTCGCTAATCCTAACCGTTTTCGAAAAACCTTATTTTATTTTCATTGTTAGTTTAATGCTTACTTAATAACTTCGTAAGAGAGTTCAACATGGGCTACGTGAAGTCTGATACACTCGTGAGCACAACGAATTGAGAATTGCTATACCCGTCACATTAGCTCAGCATTGTCCCTTATTTGATGACAATGAAACGTGATTCTCCGTAGAAGTTCTTCCCTACTATCGACCGGAGTGGAATACATCAAGGTTTTGAGGTGTCTCCACAGGTAAAAATCCAACGGCGTTTGATCGGAAGATCAAGGAGACCAGGAAATAGGTCCTCTTCTACCTATCCAACTGTTTGGATAGACGTTATTTAGATGCTCCCGCACAGCAACGCTGAAATGAGGTGGTGCATCATCGTGCATAAGTTACATGTTTCGGCGGATTTCAAGTGGTAAGTACTCTACTAAATCGTGGAAAGCATTCTGGGGGAAGTAGGTTTCCTCTACTTGATAAAATGCTTAAATCAATCAGTAAACAAATTGATTTGCACCGAATCAGATGGATGACATCTTCTAATATGTCCGAAGTGTGCGGCTCTCATAAGAGTTTCAGTCATATTTTTCCTTGTGAAAATCAACATACGAGAAACAATACCGGAAGCACTCATAGCAGAAATGCTAATCCCAAACGAACCTCTCTCAGCACCTATCTGCCATTTTTACATTCCAGAAAGATTTTCAGTTTTATCCCCTCTTTACTTCAAAAACTGTCCTTTATTCGGGATTGTATTCATAAGAGTTTTTGTTTAGCATCAAATGAACTTCATTTTTCTGGAATTTGGACAGATTTGACTGATTAACCTTTTCCACTGGTTTTTATGCGGCATCCTTAACCCGTTAAAAAATATTTACAGTTTCAGCAAGAAGATCTTACTTCTGCTCTTTTGACACTGTTGAAGAAAAAATCCAGGTTTACTCCATAAAAATATCTAGATTCAACAAAACGGTGCTCCGCCACGTTACACCGAAAAAGTTAATGCTTTTTTTAATGACATTTTGCGAACAGGGGACCTATTGAGAGGCCACCTAGGTCTCTAGACTAAAACCCTCTTAACTTTTTTTTGTGGGGTTATCGTAAAGGTAACAGTATGGTAGTTGATATAGAAGACCTAAAATCGGATTTTTCCCGAAATATGGTTAATTACTATAGAAATGGTCATAAATGTTCAGAATGAATTTATAAATCGCTTAAGTCACTGTCAACTAGCCAATGGGAGGCAAGTTAACTGTTGTTACTACTTCTTTTCGAGTTTTATCGACTGATAAATTGAATAATGAATTTATTTCAGGCTTTATGTCTCCATTGTATATGTAACGAAAACTATTACAGGTAAGTTACGTCCATTAATTTATAAGATATAAAAAAACTCGATTGGTACTTAAAAATTCCACTTTTTTTTAAACTTGAATAAAAAGATATTCAACATGTTTCGCTACACGGTAGCTTTATCACGAATGAATACTATTTCTTCGGTCTAGGTAGGGTAAACCAACTCCGGATTTTCCAATAATAAACAGGTTATTGAAATGGGTCGTTAAAATAGGTTCAATAGAGGAGAGTTGTTAAGGTCTAATTGACAATTTAATAAAGAATCGGTAATTTTAAATTTATTTATTTCTAGGGATTCAAACAAATCTAATCTAGTGCCTTCATTCTCTTTATGTAAAATTTGGAAATTTTGAGCAAAATTATGATTAGATTCTCTTAAGTGATTTGAATAATGAAAATCTGTTTTTTTTTTAATAAAACCACTAAAGTGTTTCTTTATTCTTGTTGAAAAACTTCTGCCTGACCTAAAGAAAACTTTGGGCAATCTTTACATTTTGTTTTATATACGCCAGATTTATTTTCTTATTTTGTTTTTGTTTTGTTATTTTTTATAATATTACTAGTTGAATTATTGATTTTAAAAGCCACGCTAATATTGAACTCTTTTACTCGCTTGACCAAAATATGTAAAAATATAAAATTTTGTTGTGGTATTTTTCATTACGGGAAACACCAGATTTAACGATTTCATGTATAATTTTTATTCAGAAATTTGTTTATTATTTGTGGGGTGTATCCATTGTTAACAACAATTTGTTTAATAATATTCAGTTCTTTTTCAAAATTTACTTGGTTTAAAGGCACTGTAATAAGTCTATGTAGCATGCTATGGAACGTTGATATTTTATGTTGTATTGTGTGATAAGAAGAATTGTGTATGGTTGTGTCTGTATGCATGGGTTTATGAAAGATTGAGAAGACATATATGTTATTTTCCCATAATATTGTTAATTCTAGAAAGTTTATTTTGTTTTCTATTGAAATGTGACGTTAGGATGAATGATATTTATAAAGTTTAGAAACTGTGTCAGTTCTCTATCTGTACCAGTAAAGCAAGTTAAGACGTCATCGACATATCTGTGCCAGTAAAGAAATTTCTTAAAAATAGTGTGTTTGCTTATAAGATCTGTTAAGTAATCCATAAATATTTCGGCTAGTAAGGGACTAAGAGGTTTACCCATTATCAAGCCTTCCTCACTAGAATAGACAGTTTCATTAAATTCAAAGTAATTTGTTTTTAATGATTGTAATATTTCTTTTTTTTTTAATTATGTTAATCTTTTTTAAAGAGAGAAGTTTTTCAACTAAAAAAATTGTCTCTTGGATAGGTACACTAGGAAATAAGTTACTGATATTAAATGAAATTAATCTGGCATTAATAGGAAGGTTTATGTTTTTTATTTTTTTAATTAGTTGTGACGAATTTTTTATTTGAAATTTTGCCGAAAAATTTGTGTATTTGTTTAGAACTACAATTAGTTTTTTGGATAATTTAAAAGAAGGTGCTGAGAAAAACGATACTACTGGTCTGATAGGATAACCATCTTTACGTAGTTTAATTAAATAGTATAGTGTTGGGGGCTGTGGGTTTATCAAAGTTAGTCTATTGAAATCCCTATCATTAAATAAACTTTTACAATTATGTATTACAGATTTGATGTTTTTTTGAAATATATATGTAGGATCTTTATTTAATATTTTATATTTAGTTGAGTTTAAGAAATTTATTGTTTTCTGAATAAAATCATTTTGTGAAATAGCTACCTTTATCCGCTTTAGTAAAAATAACATTTTCTTGAATAGGCTTGTTTGTGATTGCTTTTAATATTTGTTTATCTTAGCTTTTTTTCTTATAATTAAACCGAGAAGTTTTTCGAAATTCTTTTTAAATAATTTTTGAAGCTTCGTATTTTAAATTTATTGGGGATGGGAAAATACTGTTGCCAGCTAATTCTGTTTCTACTCCTAATGTTTCGAAATTTTTTGGTGACATATTATTTGAATATTGTTATGTTTATAACCTTTTTTTAATACATTTATTTATCAAAAAACTTGTGGTCTGAAAATTTGTTTGTACTAGATTTTTTCTTGTAAGGTTGTGAACACTGGATGAAATGATTGATTTTCTTTTTTTGAGTTTGGTATTTTTTCTGAATTATTTTATCTATTTTGTCCCTCGTATTAGCATCTAAAGATGTAAACTCAATATTATGTAACTTGTGTAGCAGTTCAGTGTGAACAACTTTTAGGTAGATGTTGAAAATATCTCGTTCTCTGTACTGAGTTTTCATATTTTTTAGAAGCCATTTTTTCAGACCTATCTGTGACCCCTTCTTAACTGATTCGCTGATCTTGCTGGTTTTCAACTTCATGTATTTGGGAAATACTTTATTCTTTTTACACATTTCGAAACACCATAGGTTTTGATTACAAATTGCGCACTTTAATATTAACTTAAAATACTAGATTTCAAGGAATCTTATCGAAGCTTCTTTTAACAATTGTATTGAGTTTGCCGATACTTGGTGGAACTCCAAATCATAAAAGATAACGTAGTAAATCTCGATTTTTACTTAAAAATACCGATTCTTTATTAAATTGTCAATGAGACCTAAAAAACTCTCCTTTATTGAACTATTTTAATGACCTATTTCAATTACCTGGTTATTATTGGAAAATCCAAAATTGGTTAACCCCAACTAGACCTAAGAAATTGTATTCATTCTTGATAAAACTACCGTGTAGCGAAACATGTTGAATATATTTTTATCCAAGTTTCAATAAACGTAAGAATAGAGTTTTACTACATTATCTTTTATGATATGGAGTTCCACCAAATATCGGCAAACTCAATAGAATTATAAAAAACCTGCTAAAAATTTAATTTTGCTTTTATTTTTTATCTGATCGAGCAGAATACTGGTAAACGAGTCGTTAAAAATGTAATTAAATATGGTAAATATGTTTTATTTTGATGTCACTTTGATGAATATGCAGGGCAAGACAATTTTATATTATGAGAGGTGCAGGTTGTGTGAAGTTTCTTGAGAAGAAAGCGCAAGATTTCAACGTGTGTGTTCTGGAACTTCTATGAGGTTTGATTACGCACTAATTACATGTTTCTTTATTTTTTTATCTAGTTTTTCCATTATCTTGTCTTTGCTATGTCAACTTGATCTTGGCTTATTTTTAAACTTTAGATTTTTTGTATTTAATTCTGTCTTAATTTATTTTAAGCGTAAGTTTTAAATATAACTTGGGCTTCCCTTGACATTTGCAAGAGTCGATTTTTAAAATCTGAAAATAAATCGTCATAATATCAGCAAATAATTTCAATGAAAATAATATATAATTAACTCAGATTTGTTGGTTTTTGGAATATAAATAAATATTTAAAACTTAATCTCCGATATTAAACCAGATGTCAATAATTGATATCAAACTCTTAATTAGTTTGTGTTCGAGATGCTCTTAACCCGCTTTTTTTCTTATAATTATACCACAAATTCGATAATTCCTGTTTAAAGAAAAAGTAACAAATGCAACACACGTGGTAAGTCTACTTTAGGTAGCTGAAAAATTAAATTAAGACGAGACTAAATTAAACTACACACCTCATTATACTCTGCCCTGTTATGTTACTATACCTTTCACAGAATAGAAATTCAAGTTAGACTAAAGTTCGCTTCATTATTTAATATATGTATATATAACATTTTTTGCAATTTATTATGAAATGTAGACGTTGACGAAGTTGATGTTGTTATTACACAAAAAGATGATATGTAATCACTAATTAGTCAAAGTCATAATTAGATCAATATATACTTAATTAAAGCGATGGCAAACTTAATTTTAAAAACTTATGTTTTAACAAATGCTCAAATCGATGTTTATCTCTTTCAATACTCTTTTCTAAAATGACTGGTTAAACGCTGCTCTTATTCATTCTTTCAAATTTTCAGGTATTCTTAATGGTATATCATAAACAATATTTTTAATATATCTCTATAAGAAAAAATCAGGACTTGTTAAATCCGGAGACCTTGCTTTTTCTCTATGCCCTATCCACTTATTGGGATACTGAGTATCTTACTCATTCCTGATGTTAACTTGGAAGTGCGCAGGAGTATCGCTTAGATGAAACTACATCCTTTCTCGATTATTCAATAAAATATTCTCCAAAATTTCAGGTAAATTATACCTAATAAATCTAGGAAACAGTTTAAGCGGCCATCAAAAAGTGTGGACACAGCACATGCGTTCCAATTACTCCGTGTAGAAAGTGGTTATAAATAAATTGGGAATTTCATAACTGTAATAATGGAAATGATACCTGTTGACTAATCCATTATTATGGAAAGCGGACTCATTCAAAAACAGGATAAAATCGAAAAAGAAATTTTCATTACCTCCTAACATTTCTAAAATCCATAAACAACATTCGAGACCTCGGTCGCAATCTACTTCCAAAAGTTTCTGTTGTAGCTGAATACACTATTGGTGAAATTTATGTTTTTTATTATTATTTCAATGCTACTACTACTACTTATTCCTGTAGCTTCATAAATTTTTCGGTAATTTGTACAGGGTGGATCGTTTTGGATGTATTATAAACTATCTGGGAAACCGTAAAAGATTTTAAAAATCTGCTAGAGTAGTCCCGAGCAATATATATATATATATATATATATATATATATATATATATATATATATATATATATATATATATATATATATAAAAGCTAGTTAATATTGGGGTGTGCAGCAAGTGAAAGAGTATTCTTTAAAGTTAATCCAAGCTTTCAAAAATCTTTATTATCATTTTCATCTTCAGGGAGACTACAATATTTACAAAAAAAAAGGAAATTAGTGAGATAAATTTTTCCTAATAGTATTGATCACTGACATCTTTATTTGAGAATGTTCACTAAGATATTAAATGGTTTTATAACAAAGTACATTGGTAAAAGAGACTAAAAAACTACGGTCACAGACCAATTCACAACAAATTGTTACATCAAATTGATTTTAAAATTCAAATTAAAATATCCTTTTTTTTTAAACAGGAGGAACCATTTTGTTCCTTCCCGAGTCACATGTAACTGAAAAAATTACTTTTATATTAGGAGTCAGCAGGGATGTCCACTATTTATGTATTTTGTTAGGTTGAGATTGCAATTAAAGGTAATTCAGTATGGCTGACCAAACATTGCATAATTACCTTTAATTGTAATCTCAACCTAACAAAATACATTAATAGTGGACAGCCCTGCTGACTCCTAATATAAAAGTAATTTTTTCATATTTTTGGGAAAAAAATAATTTTTATTTTTCTATCCTAATAACTGTATAGTTAACCTTAAATGCGGTCCATCCGAACTAATCTTAATATTAATTGGATAAGGTTGGCAGCCCTACTGATAGCTGACAAATTTCCTAACCTCATAATTTTCAAACTCATTTACAGTTACAAGTGACTCAGGAAGGAACAAAATAGTTCCTCCTGTTTTAATTTTTTTTTTATTTTAATTTGAATTTTAAAATCAATTTGATGTAACAATTTGTTGTAAATTAGTTTGTGACCGTAGTTTTTTTAATCTCTTTTAGCAATGTACTTTGTCATAAAACCATTTAACATCTTAGTGAACATCCTCAAATAAAGATGTAAGTTATCAATACTATTAGGGAAAATTTACCTGAATAATTTCCCCTTTTTTTGTAATTATTATAGTCTCCCTGAAGGTGAAAATGATAATAAAGATTTTCGAAAACTTGGATTAACTTTAAAGAGTACTCTTTCACTTGCTGCACACCCCAATATTAACTAGTTTATCCTAACTAGTCAGCAACGACTACCCTTTCTATAAATATATATATATATATATATATATATATATATATATATATATATATATATATATATATATATATATATATATATAATTTATTTTTGTATCTGAAACCTTTTGTTAATATTTTTCTGTAATATTTTCTTTAGTATAGGTTTTTCCATTTGAAAATCAAAAGACAGCAATTTTTCTGACGTTTCGCTCTACATAGTGAGCTTCTTCAAAGTTATTGTTTATTTATCTTGAATCTTGAAAGTAGCTTTGTGCGTATACGCACATAAACATCCTACACATATATTTCAAAAAACATCAAATCTGTAATACATAATTGTAAAAGTTTGTTTAATGATAGGGAATTCAATAGACTAACTTTGATGAACCCACAGCCCCCAAAACTCTACTTTTTCATTAAACTACATAAAGATGGTTATCCTATCAGACCAATAGTATCGTTTTTCCCAGTACCTTCTTATAAATTATCCAAAAAACAAATTGAAATTCTAAACAATACACAAACTTGTCGGCAAAATTTCAAATAAAAAATTCGTCCGATCTAACTAACAAAATAATAAACATAAACTTTCTTAATAACGCAGAATAATTTCATTTGATGTCAGTAACTTATTTCCTATTGGACCTATCCAAGAGTTGAAGAACTTCTCTCTTTAAAAAAGATTAATATAATTAAAATTTGAAAGTCAAAAGACAACAATTTTTCTGACGTTTCGCTCTACATAGTGAGCTTCTTCAAAGACAATAGTTTGAACCTTTAATGTACAAATTTAATTTTTTATTGATATTTTTGCCCTCCTGTTAAATGTAGGAGCTACAATTTCAATACTTAAATATCTCAAGAACGATTTGTCTTTGGTATATGAAACATGACAGTAACTTACTCTTATTTGACCCGGGCTATTAAAATATGCAATAATATACAGAGTATTCTATTTAAATTTTGACAATTTTAGTGTGAAATTTTTTTGAGGCACTGCGTATATTTCAAAATAATTTTAAAAGGTAGTCCCAGTATATTTATATATCGCTTATTAAAAATATTTTTAAAATATTTTAACGTTTTTTGTACATAAACCGACGAAAACGTGGTGCGCCACCCCTATATAGATTTAACTAATGATTTCCCTTCATCTCTAGATATATGAATGTTATATTATTTAATAAATTGCAAAGTTGCTTGAAGATTATTGACAACACTACATATTTTAAGAAGGACGTAGAATATTCTTTAAAAATAAAATGTTATTATTCCGTGCAGAATATTTTAGTGGATATTAGAAAATAAACTTTAAAGGAATAACAGTAGAATTGTGAAAAACTGTTTTGACGTCATCGACACTAGATGTACTGTATGTATTTGATCATTAAATGGAATAAGTTCCGTTGTATATACTCTATTTCAAGTCATAAATTCCAGGATTTTCTATGCTGTTGACGTACATAAAACAAAACTAAAAAATTAGATGAACAAACTTCAATGACAACTAGATCCGCAATAAAGTTTGAACTTTTTAGGTAAATTTGGTTGTTTCATTTTAAACAAAACATTACTTAGCACTTTTGCAATAGGAAATAATAATATTATATAATATTAGCAGTCTTTATAAGTATGAATTATCTAATCACTTAACTTTAAGAAATTGATATATCTCGTATAATTTTAATGGCATTTAATTTATAGAAAAATGTTTTCATTTTTATCTACTTCTAGCAAATAATGCAAATTTTTTACTTTAAACATTGTTAATAATATTACAATTGAAGTGTTAATCTAAGTAGAAAGTTACTTCTGTAAATAACAAAAAATTAATAGCTTACCCAATATTCTTGACCCTGATAAGTTCCTTTTCCCATAATCTTACTTATTGTACAATAATATTAATATTTTATATGTGTGCGTAATCGTGTACTATAACAAACTAAAAATTCTTCCATTGAGTTCAGAATTACTTGCGTAAAAACTTTCTCCGGGTACATCCACTCGTCAATATAAACATGCGATGCGATAGGTACAAATGATAGTTTATAATCAAGTTAAATTGCACATTAACAATAACATGGGATACTGACAATAAAATATTCAAATAACAGCAATTTTGGCAAACACTTTGTTCTAAGCCGACTTCAAAAATAAGGGGTTTTCACTTCTACGTGTGTATATATACAGTGTGCCCCATGACGAAATTTCGCAATCGATTTCTCGGAAAATAGATTTTGGAAAATTTTTAAAATATTGCAATTTGCTTAAGTCAATGGAGACAATTCACATAAAATATCTTCAAAATGGTGGCACTTCCGGTATACCGGAAGTTGATGGCCTTTTTGCTTATTTAAAATGGAACACCATATATGTTATTTCATTTTTAGATTCTACGCAAAATTATTGACATATTTCATATATAATTTCCTATACCTAAATCTAACTGTTTCTGACACATTTTCAATTGTATGTCAAAATTTGCTTCTGTAGGCCTAAACATAATTATCAATTTGCTCTATTTAAAAGTTTTATTATTTAATTTGGGTTGGTTTCCTTCTAGTAGGGGATTTACTTTAGTACACTGTGATGATATTTTGATAATAAATAAATACAGGGTGATCAAAGAGTAACATTAAATATTAACTTAAAAAAATCGTTAAAAGTAAATTATTTTTTTAAACGTAAATTCCCTATTTTTATTATGTTTTCCTTTTGTTATTAGTTGCCCATGACGGCGAAACGCATCTAAAAAAACCAATAGAGCACTACAAAAAAGTCAATTTTTTGCCATTTGACAATTATTAATAAAAATCATGCCGGGGCGATTAAATCATAGATACGAAGATTAAAATTTCTTTATTTTCTATATAGATCGTAACGAAGTTTAATTAAGAACATGCCAGATAGATATCCAGATAAATAGAAATTTTCACGGAACAGTGTTAAACGAATATTGGAAAATTTCAGAGATGTTGGCACCGTTAAGGCAAAAATGCATAGAAGGAAACCTATTATCAACGATGAAAATGTCGAAATTGAAATTCTGGGATATTTTACGTGATAATCTATGACATCGTTGAAACAAGTGGCTCGGCAAACAGGAATCCTGAAGAGCTCAATACATAGAATTTTGTTGAAACATTGCTTCCACCGTTATTTAATACCTTTGGTTCAACACCTAAGAGATACTGATTTGCTGAAAAGAGTAGAATTTTGCCAATTTATAGTAACCATGGTATAAGACAACCTTATGTATTCTGTGCTGCAAGAAATGATGGAATAATGAAACTAAATTTTTATGATGAAAACTTTAATGGTAATTTATTAATAATTCACAGCAAATTATGTCCTCATTTTAAATTATATATTAACTTTTGTAGAAGAAAGATATTTAAGTATTCTAGAAGAGTTAGATAATCAATATTTAAACAATTTACCTCTGAGTAAACACCCTAAAATTTTTAACCAATACGATGGTGTCCCACCACACACAACCGCTCCAGTTACCAATTTCTTACAAGCGACATTTAATAACAAGTGGATTTTCAACAATAGACCTTTTCTGTGACCTTCTGGTTCTTTCAATATGACTTCTTAATATATTTTATATGGAAAACTATAAAACACATCATTTATTTTAATCCGGTGACAACGATGGACGACTGTATGACAAAGGTAAGGGACGCCTTCGAAAGTTTATCTCCATGACGAACTAACTCGGAGATGCGAAAAATGTTTGGAAGTTCAGGGTGGAAATTTTGAATACGAAAAATAAGTTTTTTCTCCGTGTAGATAAGCCATTTATCATTTTTACAATACAAAAATGTCAAATAGGAAAATATTTCGAATTTTTGGAATATACAACTTTATACAAAGTTAACCTTATTTTTAATGCTAAATAAGATAACATTAAAAAAATTTGGGGTTTACATTTAAAAAAAATGACTTTGAAACATAGGTATTTTAGGGTTTTCAACATCTATCTGCATCTATTAAAGGCCGGACTAACTCATTAATTGATTCATCCTAGCTCAACCCAAATGGTTAGATCTGGAAAATTGAAATTTTTATAGTAGTAAACAATCATTAAGGTTGAAAGGGACGGTGTTTTTATAAGAGCATCTACAAAACAATAATGTTTATATTATACTAGCGACCCGCCCCGGCTTCGCACGGGTGCAATGCTGATACTAAATACACTACAGAAAAACTGTGACTATTTATTTTATTTTTACAACAATTATTACATCGGCCTCCGACGCGCTATTTATAGGCACGCTGCCGCCGCCCCGGTCGGCCAGTACCGCCGCAAGCGCTACTTCCCGCAATTTTAAATCTGTCATATCTTCGAAAATATTCATTTAAATCTTGTGCTGTAAAGGACTATATAGATCTATATTAAATCAACAATGTATTTAAGCTATTTAATTGGATAAGGATTAATGCTGTATTGGTTAAAATCGCTTCAAAATTTGCCATTATTTGTCGTAAAAAGTAAATGACAAAAAAATGTTATTGTGGGATATCCATGAGAGATAGACATATACCATCGCGGAGTTTTCTGTAGACCTTTTCAATGTGTACAAATAATTAGTACATTATTTTGATAAATCTCGTAGGGTTCAGCCTGCGTTTGCAATGTAAGCGGAAAAAAATATGATAATTAACGACATCACATTAGAAACCTCAAAAATAACAGTATTTCTCCACTATTTAATGGATGTTATTATACATATAAACCTTCCTCTTGAATCACTCTATCTATTAAAAAAAACCGCATCAAAATCCGGTGCGTAGTTTTAAAGATTTAAGCATACAAAGAGACATAGGGACAGAGAAAGCGACTTTGTTTTATACTATGTAGTGATATGTAAACCTGTGTTTCTTAAATTCTACCCCAAATATTGTAAAAGAGTAGCATCATTTATTAAACGACTTCTAAAAGAAGGAGATTCTATATTCTAACTCTATGTATGTTTTTTTATATATGTAAGCTGATTACTCTGGAAGGGCGACAACGATTTCAAATAATTTTTTGTCCACTATGTTCAAGAAGTAGCTGCAATGGTGCTGTAATATTAAAACCGAAATTGGTTCAATAAAATCCATGAAGACGAAAAAAAATTAATTTTGTACGATTTTCTTCAAAATTGGTATGAGGGAATTTTCGAGGTCGTAAATAAAGATTCTAAAATTATTTTTAAAAAATCCAAAATGACGGATCAAAAATTTTACAACTCTCGATTTTCTCCAAAATTGATTTGTGAGAGGGGGTGTTTTGAAGGTGTAAATTATTTTTAAAAAATTCAATATGGCGGGCTATAGATTTACCACCTCCTGACTTTATTCAAAATTGGTGCTGGTGGGATTCTGAGGATGAAAACAACGAATTTAAAATTGATTTTTAAAAATTCAGTACTGTAAATGCTATTTGATATTTTCGGATTATATCTTAAATTCGTGGGTGTCGATTTAGACTAGATTAAGGGTTTAAAATTATTATTTTGCAATTCAATATGGTGTGTTGGCAATTTTACATTATCCACATTTTTTCAAAATTAGTATTAAGGGATTTTCTGAATCGTAAGTTATGAATTTGAAGTTAATTTTTTAGAGTTTAATATAGCAGTTGTATCTGGGAAACTTTTACGTTTTTACGACTTTGTCCAAACTGATTTCCGGGACGTAAATAGCCAAAAATTAATTTCTTCAAACTCAGTATGTAGAATGAAATATGTCAGACTAAAAAATGTACAAGTATTGTAGGTTCTTTGAGGTCTAGCTCACGATTCTAAAATCAATTTCTTAAAATTCAAAATAGGGGATTTACTATAATAGACTAAATATTTGTTTGCTACCATTTCATTCAAACCTAGTGTTTGAAAAATTCTTAGAATCAAACAACTTATTGTTGTTCAATTTAGTGTGGTATAAAACTTTGGATAAAATTAGTACTTTTTGCAACTTGTGAAACTCAACTCAATTCAAAACTGCAAATCGAAAAATAAAATTCTTAAAAAAAAATGGACTTCTAAAAAGCAAAAAATTGCATATATAAGAAATTGTCATTTTTGAAATCGATGCCAAATTATCACTAAATGAAATTAGTCCAAGCCATAGGTAAAAATTAGCGCTGTTTTTGATGTAAATTCCGAGATGCATGAGACCTATCCAATGGTGTTGGGGCAATGTAAGAACAAACCGTCCATAAAATGTAACAGCAAAATTAACCTTTTTGAAATGTTTTGCTTTTAAAGGGAATCCCTCGTCTTTCTAAACAAAATGATATTGTTAATTGTTTATCCCAAGAAGCAAAATGTTCATTGCGATAACTTTTTTTAGTGAACACAAAGCTTCAATCTCTTCGTAAAACAATTTCGTTTTTTTTTAAATCTACCTCTAAAAATTATGACTATGGCATGAATATGACCAATTTTGACGTTTTTTTTTAATCTAGGGTAGCTCGAAAAATTATGAATATGGCATTAGAGAGGTATTTAAGGGGTTGAAAATTAATTTTTTCATTTGCCCCTAACAAGATATGAAAATTTAGGCCTTCACGAGAGCTTAAACTTTTGTGGAGATCAAAATGTTCACCAAAACAAAAAGTTATAGCAATTAACATTTTGCATCTTGGGATAAACAATTAGCAATATCTCAGCAACAAATTATCCGATTTATTTTCATAAAATATCAATTTGTTTAGAAACATAAGGGCTTCCCTTTAAAAGTTAACTTTGCAATAAATAATTGATATGAAAAAAATGTGAGATTTTGAGGAGTTTTTGGCCTTTTTGCAATAACAAATTCACGAAAATGATCAGACAAAGCTTAAATTGTAGGTTTTTAAAATCTCTACAATTTTTATTTGAAACTTTTTTTCCAAAATTTGTTCCTCATAAATTCAAAACACCTGCTTTAGCCAAATTTGAACCCCCTCCTGGCCCCAACCTATTTTTGCTGTTACATTTTATGTAGGGTTTATTCTTACACACTCCCGGGTAGATCTCATCCAACTTGGAATTTAAGTCAATATATTTACATATGTCTTGGACTAAATAAATAACTACTAACACAAGATATACTCAAACTATATGGGGATCAAAAATTAAGTTTCCCTAGCTAGAAAAAAAAAGAAACAAATTTTTAGATTATAAAAAAATGTTTATTCGATTCTTTGACACTTAAACTACTTTTCTACCCAGTCGCCTTCGACTTCAATACATTTTTTTTATATCTGTTATATAATCTTTGCAAACCTTGTAATAAAAATCGTCATGTTTCCACAACCATGAATTTACCTCCGTCTTAAGACGCTCATTGATACGGAAATGCTTACCACCCAGGCTTTTCTTTCAAAAGCGGAAAAAGCTAGTAGTCACTAGGTACAAGATCTGGAGAGCATGATGGATGGTAGTTTATGGTTTTCAGGGAGGAGGCGCGGAACCTATCTCTCACAAACTTTACGGTAATTGAGCTTATCTTTTAAAATTTTCAGGATTAAAGTTCGCTAAATATCAATTTCAAGAGATATCAACTACAGAACCTCATTTATAGTCACTTGTCTATCCTCTTGAACAATATTTTCAATTTCTGCGATAGCCGCGTCTTTACTAGCCGTTTTCGGTTTTACCGCGCGTTGTTTGTCGTGAACTTCTGAGCGTCCCTCAAGAAAATCACTCACTCATACAATTTTTACCATACAGAGCAGTTAACTCACGATGAATTTTGTTGCCATTATGATTGCTTGCAGTTAAAAAACGTATAACTGCACAAAACCGCAGGAAGATATGGTTTATATAGACATTTCCATGATTGCCGAGCTCGTACTAATGAAAACAATATTTTAGACCAATAAAAATGGCTCTGCTCTTACAGGCAGACTAGAAAGAAAAACTAAGTACTGTACAAGCCCGCTAAATGACGCACAAGGGAAATGCCAAGCTAGGAAAACTTACTTGTTAACCCCACTTATATTTTTCACTTTTTAGCACTCTTTTAGAAGTCGATTCAATTTTCTTATAAAAATTTCATTTTTCTTATAATGTCCTTGCTTCAAATCAACTCTTCATTTTAATTCGGAGCAACCAAAATTAGTGAACAGATTCTTTACAATAAATTATCTAGCAGCTGTACTGTCCTAATATTTTGAAATATTCATCATAGATTCCTGTTTATCATGGATTTTAAAGCGAACGAAATCACAGGTAAAATATATGTATGCTCAAAACCGTGTTCATTGACTTATTTTTTATAACAAATATTTTGAAATGTCTTCCATAAACAACTATATACGAAATATTGACATCATTTACGCAACACAGCATGAAACATAAATACTGATTAATAGACACGAACAAAAGAAAATTTATTGTTATTATTTATTCTTAAAAAAACTGCATTTTAAAATTTAAACCTCACAAAAACATAATTATGATCGAAAAACGTTTGTAGCTAAATTGTTCTTTATTGTTTTTTGCTTTTAAACTGTTTCAAACAGGGAACCTCAAACCTGGAAACGTTGTTGGGCATATGAAAATTTTGGATACAACTCCAACAGAAATCATATCAAAACCGACTGATTGCTTGTCTACAAACTGT
Organism: Diaprepes abbreviatus; assembly: GCA_034092305.1. Classification (NCBI taxonomy): domain Eukaryota; kingdom Metazoa; phylum Arthropoda; class Insecta; order Coleoptera; family Curculionidae; genus Diaprepes; species Diaprepes abbreviatus. The sequence goes on from JASJET010000199.1 coordinate 1,512,059, forward strand.
GACATTGACGTGGGCTATAAAGTAGCTACTGACTTCTATTGAGCAAACGGAGAGGGATTAACTTGACAGAAGAAGGCTTCAGTAGTATGGTTAACTGATAAGTCCAATATGAATAGGGATTGAAGTGGGGGAATTAGGCCCTGGTGTGCAGAATCCCTAGAAATACCCCCATCATTTTTCAAGCAACAATACATGCAGTTCAAATCTGTGCCAACTTGTGCCTGAATAAAACATAGATCAAAATATATATATTTTCAGATAACCAGACAGCGTGTAAAGCTCTCAGATCAAATGACAACGAGTCGAAATTGACTTCGGATCGTATACAAACCATAATGCAATTGGTAAAGAACAACATGATAACCCTAATGTGGATAACAGGATAAAGGAACCAAAGGAAATGAAGAAGAGAATAGCCTCGCAAAAGAAGGGGAAATATCTCCCTTTTCTCGACCTTGAATCTTTTTATGAACTACATAAGAGAGGAATTTCGAAGCTGGATACAAAATCAGATAAAATTAAGATTTCGAGAAAAGTCTATGTGTTCCAGACTTATATTAGACTATGGTAACGCACAAAAGATCTTATAGATTGAGTTGCTGTAGAGGGACAAGAAACTCTTAACTCACTTACCATCTACAATCGTATTTGTTTATTAGAAAAATGTTACTTGCCCTTAATATAATCACAAACTTCGTTTTTATTGGATTATTGTATCCCACACATTTAATAAAAATTCTCTGCACATAAAAACCAGAAACAGGTCAGCACCGATCAGATGAGTCCAGAAATAATTGGCAAACTGCCATCTAACTGTTTTTGTAAATTCTTATTGGCATTGACTGGTTTCTGTAGGATCAGGCCTGTTATGATCAGAAGAGAAATTCCAGTAATTTTAACATTTCATTAATAATTTGTATAATCAGCGAAAACGTAAATTTTACTTCAGGGTAGCCAATAACCGCAGTTACGCCTTTGACCTTGAAATTTATAGCAAAAACACGAGTCTCCAAGAGATTTTTAACGGTAGAACTGTACTAACAGAAACGAAACAAATAATTTAGGAGTTGTTTCTGACAATATAAAAATCGGTATTAGAAACCTTATTAAATAAATTCCCCGAGTTGACAGCCGTTACTTTAGGCAACAAACAAGTAAATAATTTATTAATCGTAGTAAAACCATAGCAGAGTTACATAGATATTATCAACTTGAGTGCAAAGCTAACGGTAAGTCATCAGCAAACTATCGCATATATTAGGATATCTTCAACAAGTTTAAGTTTAACATCTCCTTTTTCATTCCGAAGAGGGATCAATATTCTTTTTCCTACCAACTTAATACGTCAACTAATCAAACAAAGGAAGTGATAAAAGAAGAGTTTGAAAAACATTTCAGTATTTTATTATAAGTCCAAAACTAAACACAGATACAGAGCTAGGAACTGGCTCTATATATTGCTACGTTTGGCACGAAGACAAAGGTAGACTCTACAGCAGAAAAACACATATACTATTGTTATATACTTATTCAAGTAATTTTTAATCTTACTATGTTTTAGATTCATGATAGTTCTGCTGATTTATGCTTTTCAAACACTTAACACTAAAGGAATTATATATAAATATTTAATTACTTACTTGCACTTTTATTACATTAAATTTCAAATATTTTGTTGGATAACAGAGTTAACAAATCCTGATTTTATAGACCTAAAACAACTTGCAGCAACAATAGGTTCACATTTTAATATTAACAAAAATGGAGAACCAGTTCTACTAAACAAAATTAAAGCTACAAAAGTGAAAAAAGGAACCATTTCTGTTTTCTTAAAAGAATTCTTACTAGGAGAGTGGCGAAGAGCAGAAAAAAGTAGACATGATAGCATATTAACGAAAAAATAGAGCTACAAAACAAAACTGCCACTTAGTTGAGAATTATATTCCGAATTATTACCTTGGATTCTACGAGTCATTATTTTAAACTATGAATATTTTTAGTATTCCTTGGTTAATAGATTTTTTTCAGCATGTAATTTTATTTATATTTTGTAGCAAATATGTCAAAAATTTAGTGGTTTGGCGAGTATCTAATGTTTCTTGAAAATAACGGTATATTTTGATCTAAATAAATTTATTTAACCTTTAATTTTGGCACATTTTATTTTCATACACAAAAAGTGATTAAAATATGTGGTACGTCGAAATTATTTAAAGCTTTCCGAAAAAAACAGTTTTATTTCAAATCAAATTAACATTTTGGGCTTATCTAGATATTTTAGTCTTGATGGATTTTGTGTAATATTAACTAATACGGAATTGAATGGCATGTTTAAATAACATACAGCAAATGATAAATTAGACATACCAAAAATAAAAAAAGTAAATTTTCTTTTAACATTATCATATTTCGAATTAATACACTTGTGAACCGGATTTATAAATATGGCAAATATTTAGCAATGCTTATCATGCGAGATTCTAAAACTACATTAGATTGATTATTATAAATAATTCAAAACGTATTATATAATTCTTTGTAATAGCAATATAGCTCCCAATTTTTACCTAAAATGCAACGGTCAGCTGCGTATTGTGTTTACTGTGCTAACCTTAATAATTTTACAAAAACTTTTTGGTTTTAGTTAATTTTAATAGAGAATTTTGAATTTTTTTTGCGGTTCTAAATTAGTTTCAAGAATAAATTTTTTAAATATACAATATTTTAACACCAACTTTTCAATACAATTTCTATCCTAAAGTTAGTAGACTTGAAACCGAATTGTTATTTACCTGCTGTTTATAAAAATTACGGTTTTAACATTCGAAGACCATTTTACTTTATAATAATATTGATGGTAACTAGAAATAAGTTGGAATAGTGTTGTTGGTAAATATTTAACAACTTCCGGAAATGCCAGCGTAATTAAATTTGATATATGTACTTCTAGGTAGTGTTATTACTTTTTTTTGTTGAAGATTGACTAAAATGTGGTTGTCGGACTTGCGTTGTCTTCATTTTTATTTATTTTTACGACGTTTCGATTAGGTTGTATCTATACTCGTTATCAAGTATAAACTGAATGTTTTGTCTTAAGACTACGAGTTTATATAGGGACTGTGTCCATTGAAGCGCAATGTTTCGCTTCACTGTACACACCTCAGTGATTTGATGTTACAAAGTAGTGGTTGTCAAAGACAAGGTATCTCAACACTCAGTTTACTGAAGATTCCATTATTGTTTTTAATGTAAGCTGCTTCTATAAATTTTCTTTTTTTCATCTTGCCGCAGCCTCAGACCATTTAATATGGTGTTGTTTATTCCAGGCGTGTTCTGCAATACCTGATCTCGACGTTTCCCCGTTTTGAGTATGAGATATCATGGTGAATCGCTCAAACGAAACTATTAAAACTTCAGTATACAGAAAGTCAACACATACGGGACAATATCTTAATCATAGTTCCAATCATTTTGTTGTAACAAACCGGGGAATTATACGCAACCCCAATGCCGATTCATTGGAATAGAGGAAGCAAATATTAAATCCGATTTACAATAGAATGGTTATCCTTTGAAACTAATTGACGATGTTATAAATAACTTTAGAACAACGAACACTGGACAACAAGAAACCACATTCCTTCTTCACAATTCCATACATTAAGGGAACTTCGGAGAAAATAAGACGAATTCCCAGTAGTTATAATATAAGAACAGCCTTTAAATCAGGAAATACACTTAGAGCTCAACAAGTGTTCTTTTAAAATTCGGTACACTGTGGAATTGCATATATTTAATATATTGGCAATTTTTCGCCATATTTCAGGAGATTGTTTTATTAAATTAAGAACGGCTTCCTCTGGTGCTACCAGGGGCGGATCCAGCCTCTCTCTTTGGGAGGGGGAGGGGCGGTGATATCACAAAGTATAGTATGGCAAGCGAAAACAAGTTGTCGACGAGGAGGGGGAGCAGCAACATTCCTATTTCTAGTGTAAAAGGCAGGGTCGGGTCTATTTTTCTGAATTTGAAGCTCGTGGAGAGTTGGGGGGCGATCACAAGAAAAAACAAGTTGTAGACAGGGGGGGGGGGAGAGAATGCGGGCAGCATAACCATTCCTAGTATAAAAGGCAAAATCGTGTCTATTTTCCTGAACTCAAAGCTCTTGGGTGGAGTGGCTATCGCAATAAAAACAAGTTGTCAACGGGAGGGGAGTGCTAGCAGCATATACATTCCTAATATAAAAGGCAGGATCGGTTCTATTTTCCTGAACTCAAAGCTCTTGGGAAGGGGAGGGGCGATCTCAAGCATACACATTCCTATACTCTATTCAAGAACTAGAGAGAGAAATAAAACTCTTACCAAAACCTCCAACTTACCTGCTCCAGTGCCGCAGGTAACTGAAAACTGCCGGGAATCTAATTATATTTAATTATATTTACACATTTTAAGGTTTTATAAATTTACTGCAACAATAAAGTTTCTGATTCCTGTCAGTGAGCAAAGTACACCTTACAGTGTGTCCTTAGTGATTTATCTTGTCTGTGCTTGTTTTTATATATTATATGAGATTAGTGAGATACCCAAAAGTTATAGCTTCCACATCTATAATTATTCTAAAATAGTTAAACCAAGGAATTTTTTCCTCAACGAAAAACTTATTACTATGAATGTTTATGGCGCCTTAAGATATCAATATCTAGATAATAATGTTAAAAGCTCTGTTGAGATGTGTTTCAACATGACAGGAGTTGGAAAATCTACTATGTACCGAATACTGAAAGAGAAAAAAACAACTGGAATTGTTAGTACTCCCAAGTCACATTCTATCACAGGCAGACGAAAAACCTCGTTGGAAGAAGAGATGTAAACTGCAATAAAAGGAGTTGTACATACATCTTATTATGAGAAGCAGATCCCAACCGTCGACCAAATTCTAACTAAAATCTGGAAAAATCCATATATTAAAAGAAAATAGGGAAACTCAATGTCGTGATCCGTGAGATAGAGGAACCAATTATAATTAATTTTGGCGAAGATAGCTTCACTGACTTGAATTATGAATTAGATACGTAATGTTTACCAGCGTAAACACAATTTATTGTTTAAATATTTTTAACATATAAAAATCATTTACATTTGAATCCCTTTTTAGTATTCAATTGTAATGCTGCAGATGGTTTAAGAAATAAATAAACTAAAACGTCAAATGTCCTAAAAATGTTTTTAATTAATAATAAAATAACCGATAGCCCAAAAAAATTTTCACATTATATGGACGAATTTATTTTTTTATATATGTTTAACTTTTTGTATTTTTGACAATGGGTATTTTGTAAGTATTTAAATTATAACTCAGAATTTTTTGAGAAAAAAAAGGCTACGTTTCATTCTGAATGTATCTAAAACGGTTTCTATGCTAAAATTAAAAATAATAAAAATACAGTTGTGATTTGTGTGAAACATGTCAAAATTATCTATATTTTCTAATGTATGTGAATTATTAAAAAATCATAAGAAATAAGATAATATTATAAAAACTTTTTATTTTAAGTTTATTACCGAAATAATATTCTATGCCATAAATACTTAGTGATAAAATAAACCTCTTTCCGACGCCTATGACAAGGATGAAAATACTTTTTAACACTTCACACATCCAAATATCTATTGTTATCCAACACAAAAAGTCCATTATTATATACTGGTATTTTTGATTATAAAATTTCTAACCCATTCCTAAGAAAAATATATGTGTCTAACAGATTTTGCCAAAGACACCGGACTAAAGAACACAGGTATTTTACGAAGAAAAAAAAAAGATTTATTACTCTCTCTAGTTCTTGAATAAACTATAGTATAAGAGGCAAAATTAGTCTATTTTCCTGAACTCAAAGCTATTGGGGGGGTGGGGGGGATAGCCCTCACCGCCCCCCACCCCCTTGGATTCGCGCTTGGGTGCTACGGTTGTTACTTCCCGAGAACGTCCTCAACCAGAAGTTCGTTTTAGAAATGTACCATTTTCTCAAAAACGCTGATGAAACGAGCAAATGTGTTATGATAAGGTAACTTACGTTATGGATATAATTCAGCATAAACCTGTTGAGCTTCTAATACATTTCCATTAGCACGACCATAAAGAAAATGCATATCTGACATTTCAACATTTGTAAACTCTGCCATTTTTATTATTTTTTACTTACTTTACATTAAGAGTGCATAAAATCAATCATACTTTTCCACAAAAATTATAACACATTACAACAAAAAAACAATATGACAAATTAGGCGTGAACTTATATGACAACAGCCAACTATATTTTTTTGGCTCTAAATAAACCACCCCTACAAAACTTAATTGGAGATGAATCTGAACATATTTTATTTTTTTGTTGAAAAACTATTGACTTATAGAAGAAATCTTAAGAAACAGAAAAGTTTCACAATGAGATGGGAAAGCCAAATTAATAATTAAATCGTGTCAGGGGCGCCCGAAAAAGATGTTCAAGGGGGTAAAATTTTACAAACTCTGAAAAAAATACCACTCTTTTTTATATGATTTCACATAATCACATTATGAGAATCATAATCACATTATGAAAACTGTAAAAAATGTTATGTGTTCCAAATTTGACCTAATTATTTTTAAAAAGAAATTATATAAACTTAGAAAACTAAAAATAACAATAAAATTTAACATCCCGTATCTCAAAAACTAAGCATTATCGGACATATGTTTATACGAACTTTTATGCCTAAAATTTGCTGAAGAAAAGTAACTCTTTAAAAACTTTCGGACTTATTTTGAAATACCCTGTAGAGAGTAGAGATAAAAAAAATACCAAGAAACGTAATCTACTTAAAATATTGTTAAAGATATAGTTTTTACATATGAATGAATCCCTTACCGGCATTGTTAGGATTTATTACAGTACACAAGAGTAGCAACAAAATACTAAATCAAATTAAATTTTTGAAATGTTTAAATACAAATTTTATGGTTGTTTGCACACATAAAATAATAAATACAATCCCAAAGTAATCTAATAATATATAGAATAAAAAGAGCATTTCTTCATTCCTGTGGCCATGACTTTGATTATATTTATATAATACTTTAAGTTTAGACACATTTTACTCATTTTTGCATTTATTGAAAAATCCCTTTAATTATTTTTCAAGGTTTTACTATATAACTTTAAAAGTAGAAGTAAAGTGATAGTAACGTTTATGAAACGTTCCCAGTTTTTTTTATTATAAAGTAAATTTCTTTCTCAAATCTTAACTATGATTCATAGTGTATGAAGTACTATTCGAAATATTTCGGTTTATACCAGTTTCAAGGTACTGAATAAAGTTCTTTTACAACTAATGAACAATAATGGAAAGCTAGTTTATTAAAATTTATATATTTTTCCTAAAAAAATTCACAACTTAATTGAGCGAAACGCATCTATAAAATGATATAGAATTTATCGTACTTTCCCAATCAATATCAGGATTTGCATTATACCGGTAAGAATATATCAAACTCTCATCAGTATATAGAATGGGTCACAGACACCCTAATGTTTCAAAAATTTTTTTTTTAAGATATCCCATAATGGAGATATGGAACCCAAAAGCGGTGCAGAGAGATTTACCTTTTGAGCTGTAGCTCTTGCGCACACTTGAATAATTTAACTAACTTTTGCAAGCCGTAAAAGCGATAAAGGCTCACAAATCCTGGCCATAAACATTACTATAAAAGTCAGACCCAGAATTTTAGAGCTAAAACTTGATTTATTTTGGTATTTTCTTTATACTATTAAAAAAAAAAGTTCCAAATGGAGAAGTCACCAAACTACGACTCGCAAGCCAACACCGCAAGCACCACCAATCCCGTCCGCCATAATTTGTCTTGATTATATTGTAAAATTTGATTAATTAATTGATTAATTTTATTTGGCATTTCCTTCTTCAAACTTCATTAGGTCTGCTAGTTGGTTAGGAAGGTTATTTCTTATTCTGATTTGATTGTATCTGGTACACTTGTTTAATATATGGTTTATTGTTATTTGGAAGTTGCAGGAAGGCTACGTAATAAATAGGTGGTTCACCCTTTAAGAGGTAAAATTGAGTGAGTCTTTCGTGACCTATGACTAAGCGTTTTACTTCGCGAAACTTATTTAGGCCTTCCAATGACTTCCAATTTGTTTGAGCAAGTTTTCTTATTATATTTAAACTGTAAGATTTAAAAGTCCCTATGACATAGCAATTGTAGAAATTGGTAGTTTTCTAAGACGTCTAATTTGGCTATGGTATCTGCCAGCTCACTTCCTCTTCTACCTTTGTGACTCGAGACCCATAGAAATGACGTTTAGATGTTACATATTGAAAGATTTTATTGATTGGAGTGCGCTTAACGAATCAGAGATAAGTAGAAACTCTGCTGGATATTTGACCGAAATTAATATTTATAATTCTCTTATTGCAAAAACTGCAGTTGAGGAGGAGAGATCGATTAGTTCAAATTTATGATTTTTGCTTTCTATCATAATTGCTGCATCAGCTGCTTGGAGAGATTTGGATCCATCTGTGAAGATGAGTTTATGAGATTTATATTTAGAATCTACTGGACATCGAAAAAAATGTTTAATTATTTCATTTGGTGTGTTCTGTTTGTCATATTTTTGGAATTCAAGGTTTATAGGGGATATTGGTTGTAATAAAGGGGGAAAAATATTAAGACTTACTGGTTCTACACGAGGAAAGATTCTGTTATATTCATTGGCAAAATTTGTGAGTCTATTATTAATTCCTAAAGTAGGGCAATTTACAAACAAGAACTAGGGCTTAAAAATTTTGTTTAGGAAAGTTAGAAGAGGTCTTGATTTTATTAAAGAGGTATAGTTTAGGACACTCTCTCTCTCTCTATATATATATACATATATATATATATATATATATATATATATATATATATATATATATATATATATATATATATATATATATTGAAGCTTAGAGCGTCTACTTTCAAATTCCGAATGCGCCTTTGAAAAATCAAATACGGCGGCTCCAATATGGCGGCCGGAAGCCAGAAGAAAATCGACTGTCTAGCAAAAAAAGCTTGTAAAAATAAAAATTCGCAACCGATCGGGTCGTTTTGGATCAGATTGTAGCTGATGGACGCCTGTAAAAAGCTGGTGTGGTAGGTTGACAAAATGCAACGTGGCGGATCCAATATGGCAGTCAAAAATCAAATATAGTGGCCGAATTTTTTAAAATCAACCAATTCTCACCAAATTTGGTATACGGGGGTTTTTGAAGTCGTTGATTACGATCTCATCAGCGGGACAGATGCATAAACGAGACAATGCTATACATATTCCAACCACACTCAAGGAACAAAATAACAAATCTTAATTAATACACATGAGATCAGCATACAAGAACCAAATATATCGCATTCAGCAGAGGGGAGGAGCCTGCGAAGCCTCTCGTCCAATCAGAAAGCGAGTCAGCTAGACAAAACTCGAAATTCATCAGAGGCCACCATCAGTGTTTTTAATCATTGCAAATTTTAGGACAATTCTTTCTTTTACAAAAATGAATTGATGATGATTTTTCAGGGGAGAAGAAATATCCAGTTTTGATCGTCTACTTTCCCAGTTTGTTTAGACATATTTGAATTTGTCTCTCACTGATGCGGTAGTTTTTAATTTAATTAGTAAAATATGGGACATTGAAAAGACTCAGTTATAGGTAGTAGTGCTCCAAGCTATTATAATTTTAGAAATAAACCTCAATAATACTTGCCGAGAATTTCATTTCTATTTCAAATCGTCACCATCTGTATTAAAGTAAATTTGTTCTTGAGAAAAATACAAAAAAAACCTGAAGTTACTGATTAGTTTAATATTTGTTAGTAAAAACAACTATTTCTTTTCCATTTTTGATTTGCTTATTACTAATTTAGTGCGCCATATAAAGTTTGTATTTTATTAAAGTGTTTGCTTTAGTACACAATAAACAATAACTAATTATTAATTTGCATTTATTGTGTTAAAATGGCAAATACCTTGACAATATTTTCTTTCCCAGTGCATTTGTCCCGTTTTTATCCAAACAATTCTGGTCAGGATAGAAACCTTGGCCCTGTAGGACAGTGTAAATAAAAAAATAAACAAATTTTATTTTAAGTCACGTGGAAATCAAGAAAAATATGCAAAAAACAACACTATCTAATGATTGTTTATATTACTTTTGTAAATAATGAATGTATTTCCATGTAAAATTAAATAAATAACAATATTTAATTTATTGTAATTTGCATAGATCATTCTCATAATTTGGAATGAAGATAAGTCAAAGATAAAATAATTGTTTATGCTAAAATGTTTAAATAAATTGATCAGTAAGTTAAATATTTGTGTGACTTAGGATAAAGTGGATTTCTCTAAAAAGTATTGCAAGCAAGATACTTAATTTATTTATAAGCTCAAAACTATTATGGTTAGTCTACGTTCCAATGTCTAATAATTTAATGTGATAAAATAATTATTCCTCCGAAAAATTAGCTCTTTCGAATTACTTAAGTCTCTTTTTGGCGAACCTATCAACTCTAAAACCAAAAAACAATTCCTTCTGCACTGGCCCAACACAGGACGTAAAATTAACTTCTCAGTAATAAAAATGCTATCGAGATGTGAAAACTTGTCCACAAGAGTAATAAAGGAAACCATCAAAATTTCAAAGCGGCCAAAGAACTTAAATAGCAGAGACGACAGTCAGCGAATGCCGAATACTTGAAAAACTTACTAACAAAACATCGACTAATAAGAGGTAATAAAGAATTAGGTCATAACTCGCAGCAAAATGCGCCATCTAATTGGTCAACACCATCCAGCCAGTGAGCACGTCCCACCAACATGTAAACCCGGCCGTACCGAACGAGAAGCATAATAGAGGTTTGTGTTTATAATACGAGTATAAAGATTTTTCATTTGGCTTGTAATACATATATATATATATATATATATATATATATATATATATATATATATATATATATATATATATATATTGCGTTGAAAAACGTGATGCGGGACCTAACGCAAATCGTCAGAGGTCTATCTTCGTCACCCACACACGCTTCAAGCAACTGCCCGAAGAGGAATTAGAATACTAAATACTATTTATATTTTATTCTAAACCACGATATGTATTTTTAATTTTTCCTTGAGCGCCCAGTTACTGTATCCTATCTAAGATAAGATAACAGCACTGTATTTATTCTTCGGATTAACTTAAAAATACATATATTATTATTAACAAAATTTTAATAAATCTATTTTCTCTTTTAATTTCCCCTTAATATAACTAGCTCGCTTCCCCTGAAACTATCCCAAGTGAGTTCAGATTCTCATAAGTTGAAATTACCTTTTATCTACTGCCAATTAAAACCACTGAATTGTATAAACAATCAACATAAATTTATTATAAATCAAAATGATATTAATACTGTTTATAAAATTATTTTGAAATACCTATTATCTAGATCAGCTTTATTAAAATTAAAAATCAATTGCACCTTATCTCTACTGTTAATTATAATGTCACTCCACTTAACTGTCAAGAGTTGATTGTCAAATATGATGGTCTCGTGTTCAGTTGAAATTTGTATGACTTTTATTTATTTTAAAAATTAAAAAAAAATGTGTAAAGTGCGGATTATTAATTTTAACAAGTGATTATAAATTAATTCTAATGATTTTATAATGTCTAATATAAATGTGGTAATATTATATTTTAAAATACCTTGATCCTTATGTGTTTGTTTATTTATAAACAATTAAAAAGGTATATTTGTGTTTCCTTGTCTTCTTTTACCATCAAATTGGATTGGGATAATTGTTTAAAAATACCTACTATCAAGTAAGTAGATATTCTTTATTAAACACTGTCTTAATTATTTTTGGAAATGTCCAGGAATTGTCTACTTCTAGGAAATGTTGGTATTTATACCAGCCAGGTATAATTTCTTGAACTTTTATTTGACACAATCGGGTTTTACAAAATTTTCTTGATGTTAGTTGGAGTTGCTATTTCTTAATGACATTAAATTTAATTTAAATTATTTTTTTTTTAAATATTGATTAATTAAACTTTATTTAATATTTATTTACTTTCATAACTTTTTAAAAATATTTACTTAAAAAAAACAAAAGATCTCGCACGTGGCTTTATGATCTTGTCGTGAAAATTTTAAGGTTATGTAAAAATTTGTTTTGAGGAGGATTTTTCTTTCTATAGTATGCCTCCAGCTGACTTAATTAATCATTCTGATTGGCTCAGCAGTTGAAGGCATCGGGTTACTTGATGAAAAATCACCCTTTTCTTGGCATTCTTGTCAAACAAAAATGGCTGTCAAGAATTTTAAAATTGATGCAAATTTTCCAATTTTACCATTTTCTGGATTTATCCAATCATATGCATGACAATAAATACTATAAAATTAAACTCTATTATTTTACCTATCTAATTATACATAATTTAGCCTTCCTAAAACAATTTTTAATATTAAAAATTATAAAACAAAATGGTTTGACATGAAAATATTGAAATCTATAATTAACTAATTATTGAAAATTATTGTTTGAAGATGCTAAATTATGTTTTCTTAATATTAAAATATTAAATATTAGAATTTTCCTTACATTCTAATATAACTTATTTTACTCCACTACTTAAAATTAATTTATAATATCTAATTTTAATGTCAATATCAAACATTTTCTTAAATTTATTCTATGTTCTTATCTGTTTTAATTAAAATTATTTTCTTAATACTACTGTTAACTGTCTAATTTATATTAAAAACAATTCAATGAACCTTATTTATTATTTAAAAGTACTTTTCGTGACTGGTTTCACACTATGTTCACCTTTTGTTCCTTTTCAAAACATTATTGTTGCAAAAACCGATCGTTATGTTTTTTATTTTACTTGAAGATTTTCACTCTTCATTATCACTTTACCTTCACTATCACATCTAATGTTTGTACCTTATTATTCTTATGATCAATTTATAATATGATCTTATTGTATTAATATTTATATATTGTTTATTTTACAATTATGTCTAAAAATTCATTATGAATTTAGCATTATATATGATTTTTATAATCATGTAAGCTTTTAATTATGCTTTGGTCCATATTATTTGTAAATATTAATGACTCTAATTAATTAATATACCTACTGACTACTTATTACTATCTAAATAATAAATTTATATTGTATCTTAGATATTTTAATTGAAATTGTTTAGACTAGTCGAGTATTTATAATATGGTCATTAGGTCATCTTGTGTCGATTCCTATTCAATATATATATATATATATATATATATATATATATATATATATATATATATATATTATTCCGGGTCCGATAAATGGCGACAGCGCTGTTTCGTCCTAATATGGGACTCGTCATGCCACCGCAATAGGCACAAACCATCATCTCGCCTCCGCATCCTATAAAGCTGAATTTAAAATTAAAAACAGCAATAGGACGACAAAGGCGACATCTCGATGGTTCACTCGATAACACAAGAACCACACAGATTAACAAAACTTGTAAAAACCGTCATGTGGTGGCGCGACGGTGAATTAAAACAGAAATCTATAAAATCGAGTACACAAAACGCGCTGCTCAAAGGATAGTGGTCGCATTATTCGATACAAGATAATCAGGCTTATTTCTTGTGCTTGTAATTTTAAAGTAAAATAGAAAAGTTCTCGGCTTATTGGACGTAAGTCTCTCAAAAAAATTACTCTAGTGTTAAAAAGTGCGGAGAAATCCAAAACAGTGAAGAAGCATCGGGTCCGAAAAACGATAAGATCGCTGTTTCGTCGTAATATGGGACTCATCAGGCCATTGCATTCGGTACAATCACCGCGCAATTGTATTCCATAAACTAAATTTAAAATTAAAAATCGGTAAATAAGATATAACAGCGACATCTAGATGGACCGCTCAATAACACAAAAGCAACACAAATCAACAGTGTTGTACAAATGTGAAATAAAAAAGGAATTCAACAAAACTCGATACACAAAACGTGCTACCCAAAAGATAGAGGTCGCACTATTCGGTACCCACAACCAAGCCTATTATATACAAATAATATAACAAAACCGCCCTTATTTGCAACGAAATGAAAAATAAACAAGAAATTAAATAATCTCCTTTGGCCGTTTATCATGTTTTACTGATTTGTTTGGAAAGGTTCGAAGCTCCTCCCGCCAAGTGACGTCAGACTTAAGTAGTCCATAGATATGTCAGATGGCGCCTAGCGTCTCTAGTGTTACCAGTTTCCAAAATATAAACGGCTTCCCTCCAGAAAGCATACCCTATAGAATGCTAACAGACAATACATTGCTGGAATAATGGTTTCTATTATTAGCGCCAACGTGGATGGACTCGCAACTAAATATTAGAGGCGGGCTATTTAAACCTTGGGTAATATATAAATTTGAAATATAAAAATACAATTTTAATTTGCAAATATAAGAATCTGTTTATATATACATTAGATAACCTCTTTTATATAGGAATATAAAATAGAGTTAGTAGATACGTATATACCTCAGATTCTTATAGCAGCAAATTAAAAATGTACAATATTCCTCCAGAGGGAGAAAAATATGCCTATGTATTGGTATTTCTACAAAGAAATTTCATAAATTATGTATTTATTACATTTATTTTACAAGATTTTCAAGTATACAAATAGTCTTAAATCTACAAACAACGTTAATATTATTCGTTTTGCATTAATTAATACCATAGGAAACAGCCAGAAGAGTCTGACGTGTTTAATGCATAAGAGTATAAAAGTTAAAAAGGTGAAGGCAATCTGGACATTTAATAAAATTGTTAATGTTTAATGTAAAACAAATACCTTAATATTCCCTCCTGCTGGCAAAAAATGTTAAATCAAAGTATTTTATAGTTTGATCTTCATTCTGACCAATGCCATCAACTCATATTTTATTTTACAACATATATTATCATAAACTATTAATAGACTAATTATTAGATGCAATTGAAATATTAACCCTCTTACTTAAATTAATTCACTTTCTGTGGATGATGGGCAGTATTTTAATAAAATACTGCATTCAAAAAATTCGATTTTTTAAAATTTTTTCAATGCCAGTAGTTTTATAGAACTCACCGTCTTACAATTTTTCAAATTTACTATCTTTTCCCGAATCAACTAAGTTAATTTTTTTACACTGGAAATAAATAGAACATTTAATGGTGAGTTGTGCAATTGTGTGGCAATATAAAATAAGTTAAGGCTAAAATTTTTTGGTCTAATGTGTATCTTCTGGCTTTTAATGGTTGGGTTTAGTTTCTAATCTCGCACAAAATAAAGTTATATTATAGATTCATTGACCTTTCCCATTATTTTCCATTATTTCCAAGTAATTATTTCAGTACATATATTTGGCCTGTAGTGAAAATTAAGCTTGCTTGGTGACTCCTACTTTTACCAAAACTGATTTGGAGGCTCATAAACCTGAAAAAACAAAGAAATAATAAAATAAACAAATCTTATAAAATACGAAAGTATAATTTTATTTCTTAACCAGTAAAAATTACAAGCTTTTACCAATCAACAGATTGGAAAACAGCGTTAAACTCTTTTAGTAACTTAGAAGAATTTATTTATTTACGTAAATAGAATAAACAAATAAATTCAAATTAGATTTGTTTACATAATAAATTTATAAGTACTCAAAAAATATTAGAATTTTTTTTGTACCTGAAGCTCGGGCTCTTCTTTCCCTAGGTTTTTTTTAACGGGGCTCTCCTCCAAGGTTGATGTATGTGTTCTCATGCTTTTAGGATATTCGATTTCCTCTATGACAGTACTAGATGTTGATGGCTGGGACAAATCATCTATGGTTCCCCAGAATGAAATACTTCGTGAAATTTAACATCAAAAACATGGTTTTCAATATTGTTATGCTTATAAAGGCTATAAAGCTTGATAAAGAAACATATTTAAATTTATTATGTATTAAATCATTTTAACAAGACTTCCAAATTTTTCATAAACCATTAGTTTTATTATCTACAAATAAGGTAAAAAAAAAGATTACAAGTTAGGTTACTTACCAGGTAAATATAATGTTGGAATAGCAATTCATTTTAAGCCCCTTTTTGTTCCTTTTACAAAACACTCTATAGCCGTTATAAATTGAGGAAGTTTCTATTGATAATACCTGTTTTTTTTTATCCACTGTTCTGGATCCGATCTAGAAAAACGATGTTCTTAAAAGAATCGTCTTTAGTGCATCCAGGCACATGCATTTCTTTCCAGGCATAATTGAAAGAAATATGAACAATAAAAGTAAGCAAACTTAATTTCGAGAATCTAAACACTTCAGCTAAACACACAACTAAAATCAAATATGGCTACCGTGGTTATGTTTTGTGCAGTTTGACAAAATCACAGATCAGATTCTGTTCAAAAATACGGGTACGGTTGTTTACTAATTAACGTCAATACCTCGACATTAGCGCTTACGTGGATGGACTCGTCCCTAACATATTTAGACACGTGCGAAATGTTCTAAAGACCTAAACATCTTTAGAATGCTATCAAATACTAAATGGGGATCAGATAGGACATCGTTACTGAAGATTTACAAATCTTTAATCCAATCCAAGATGGATTATGGATGTATAGTTTATTCTTCAGCCCCTGCCTCCTACATCAGGAAATTAAATCCTATCCATAATAAAGGCATACGCCTTTCTATAGGTGCTTTTCACACCAGTCAAATTAATAGCCTATATTGTGAATCGGAAATCCCATCATTAGAACATTGAAGGATGCAACTTACTTTTAATTATGTGAGCTCTCTCCACTTCCGTCCCTACATCCCGCATTTTAAATCCTTTTTCAACCCCCCCCCCCCCAACAACAACTCCACTTCTTTGAATAAGTATCCTCCTTTTATTCATACTAGCTTCGCCGAAACCAGGGAACGTCTATCAATAACTATGCCCTCAGTAGATGAAATAAACACCTACCTATTCCCATCCTGGAGTCATTTCCTCATCAGTTGTAACTTCGAACTTACACTATTAGATAAAAAAGATGTCAACCCGAGAATAATCCAATCAAGGTACCATCAAATAATTCAATTAAAATACAGCAATCACGAACTCATATTTACTAATGGCTCCAAAAAAGCTAACACAGTCGGAGCATCATACTGTACAAAGAATGCAGAAAAAGTGTTCTCCCTTCATGAATCCTCTTCAATCCTTACTGCTGAGCTATTCGCGATTCTTAAAGCCTTACAATATTTCATAAATACCTCTAAATCAAACTGGCTGGTAATTTCAGATTCTCTAAACTCCCTCAAACTAATCGAATCATACAATCCTAGTTATTTAATAGCTCACGAGATCTACACTCTAATAAATTACTTCCATATCAGGAATAAATCCTTCACCTTCCTCTGGGTACCAAGTCATACTGGAATCCCAGGAAATACTAAAGCCGACACCCTCGCATCCAATCATCAAAACTCTCCTAATAAAGTAAACAAAATATTCCACCCTCAAGACCTTAAAAACTCTTTACATCATATGTCTCGAAACCTCATTCAACTAAAATGGGACCTTCAGGATTCAATCAACAAACTTCAATTAGTTAAAAAGACTTTCTTTATTGGCATCCCTCTCCCTAATCTACCAAGACAAGAATTAACCATAATGACGAGGCTCCGAATTGGTCATACGAAGCTAACCCATGAATATCTCCTAAACAAATCCCCTGCTCCTTACTGCGAAACCTGTCATACCTCCCTATCAATCAAACATATCATCACTGAATGCAAAAAATATGAGCATCACCCATTCCATTAATTACAGGAAAACAAGATTGATATTCTCCTCTCCTATCAAGATTCTAAAAATGTTATCAAATTTATCAAAGACATTGGATTATACAATCTAATGTAGAACAAACAATATACGTATCAAGGAAACCTAAAAATGGACGCTAAAAGACTTAGTAGTCGATGCGTCCCTAATCCATATCTCTCTCTCTCTCATTTAAGAAATTGCTCTATAGGTTATTCTTTATGCTTCCCTCGTACACACATCTCTCTGGTAGACCGGGTATCAAACCTAAGATTTCGGCTACGGGCAATATATTTTCCTTGTTTTTTCATAAAAAATAAAAAGGAACAGGTAAATACCTTGCCAAAAATAAACTACCAGATTTATTAGAATAAAAATCAGTAATTATCAGAAAAATTTCTTCGCTAAAGTAATTCTTACTAGACATTAACCAATTCCACCATATCAACAAATATCTATATAGTAATTCTTTATTAAATCACATGTAAACCTGATAACTAATTAAAAACCTTTTAAATTAAATTACAAATACTACGCAAGTCATTCCTACCTTAATACACGCAAAGATACTACAAAACAAGCCGATATTCTCGTATCCGTAACGAACAGTATTAACCGTGAACCTGAGGTCGAGAGTAGTAAGTAAGTACCGCATAATCAGTATCAGTTGAAACATTTGTTGTAGGTGAGCAATATATGGGTATGCATGCAGCTTTTATATTATTTATTACAAGATAAATGCATCGAATCATTTGTCGCCCATCTTAACATTAAAAGACCAACAAACTGTTGATATAACAGTTTGTTGGTCTTTTAATAATAATAACAAAAATATTCCGAGTGAATTAACTTTACCTAGGTTAAGCAGTGTCATACTATGCGAGTTAGCACAGAATAGAAATGTAACCTTTCAATTATTGCTGACCGTCTTCCAGTTAAAGATAAAATGCCCGAGAGACAACTGTTTAAATATATATGAAAAATGGCAACCAGAAATACATATAGTCCAAGCCTTAGGTAAAAATAATGACATAAATTCCGAGATGGATGAAACCTACCCAGGAGTGTTGGGGGGCACTGTAAGAACAAACCTTACACAAAATGAAACAGCAAAAAATAGGTTGGGGCCAAGATGGGGGATCAGTGTTGGCTAAAACAGGTTTTTTGCGTCTTCAAGTCAAGAAACACATTATGGAAAAAAAGAGATTTTACAAACCTACAATTTGAGCTTTTGCGCGGCCATTTTTTCATATCAATTATTCACTGCAAAATTAACTTTTTTTCGCACTTTTTTGCTTTTAAAGGGAGGCCCCGGCCTTTCTAAATAAAAAATTATATTTTATAGTAGTAAATCGGATAATTTGTTACTGAGATATTGCTAATTGTTTATCTCAAGACGCAAAATGTTGATTGGTCTAACTTCCACAAAGGTCCAATCTGTTCGTGAAGGACTAAACTTTCATTTCTTGTTAGGGGCAAATGAAAAAATTCATTTTCAATACCTTAAATACCGTTTTAAAAAGGATTTTTTTATAAAGAAATAGAGCTCTTGCGCGCGCGAGAAAACTGAACTCGCAGCGTCAAATCAGCTGCGCTCGGAAAAATTCACTTTGCCCATGACAAGATATGCAAATCTGGGCCTTTACGAAGAGATTGAGCCTTTGTGGAGGTCAAAATATTCACATAAAAAAAAGCTATTGCAATCAACATTTTACGTCTTGGGATAAACCAATAGCAATATATCAGCAACAAATTATCCCTTAAAAATTAATTTTCCGATAAATAATTGATATGCAAAAGGATAGCCAATTTTAAGGGTTTTTTTGGCATTTTTGCAATCACAAATTGATGAAAATGAACTTAAAGTGTAGGTTTTTAAAATCTCTAAAACTTTTATTTGAACCTTTTTTTCCAAAATGCGTTCGTTGGCATGTAGATTCAAAAAAATCTGTTTTAGCCAACTAGAAAAGCAAGATGTGTAAAAATAGATTTGTCAAAAATGTGGATTCCTATGCATTGAAAGGCAGACTGTGTTAATTATATTCCAAATTTACTGAAAAGACGGGGACATTGTCAGGAAATCTCATTATTCAATCTGGTAACCCTATCCGCTTCTAAATACGTTTTCCGTACTTCTGACACATTCTGTATGATTTAAAATGATACTAATGGTCAATTTCGATTTTATCCGTTGCCATTATTTTAGATAGAATGGAGAATTCTGTTCCAAACTTGGACTTCACAAACGAGCCAGTGGATATGAATTTGATAGAATCGCATATGTTACAATTTGGAGATGGAGAAGTTTGTATTTTAAATCAGTACTGGAATGAAGGAATTGCGATAATACAAATAAGTAATCCTAAAAAGAGAAATGCTATGAGTGGTAAGATAATAATAATTTTTTTTGTTAGGGATTTCGGAATATTTTTGACTTCCTTAGCGCTTATACAAAAGCTAAGAACTTTCTTTATATTCTTAGAACTAAGATAAATAAAAAAAAATGTTTTTGTATATGGTACAGTGAACAAGTAAGCATTTGAATGAAATTTCTGGCTTGTACAGGGTGAGTCAACGATTGGATGAAGTAGGTTTGTGCCTTTTCGGTGAAATTAACAAAGAAACTATATTTATTGTTTGATACAGTTTATTTTTACGCAGATTTTAAAAATATTTAGGACTCTACAGGGTGAGCCAAAAAACTAGGACAGCATAAAGTTGTATTTTTTTAAATAGAACACCCTATATACGATTCGTATTTTCGATTTAGCTTATAATTTTAAATCTTTTTTATTAAGGATTTACTATAACAAAACTTTATACTTTCTGAGATAATTAAGTTTAAAGAAAAAAAGTCACATTTTCAAGCATCAATTCAATCCTAAATAACGTTTTCAATTTTGTGACAAATATATTCAAATTTGGAATTTAGCAAGGCCAAGGACAAGTTAATATAATTTTTACCTAATATTTGCAATAAAAGCTACAGGGTGTTGAACACATCGGCTCAAATTTGAACAAGTTTAAATGAATAAATATCTTTTTTTTTTAAATGGTACACCCTGTATATTTTCATGTTATTTAATAGAGTAATAAAAACCCTAAAAGTTTTGTTCAATATATCCTATACCTATTTATAATAGTTTTTGAGATATTTCAGTTTTTCTTACTTTCCATACTTTTTTACAGAAATAGTCTTCATTATCATAGTAGCCATGGCAAAAACAATGTAAAAGAACATTTTTCTGTGTGTCAAATTTATAACCGCAATCGCTTCTTTTGGTTTTTATGTAGTGTAGTTTGTTTTTTTGCATTCATCTTATATTGTAAAATGAATTTTCCAAAGAATGAGTTAATAGATATGATTGATACAATAGGAGAGGCTCAAAAAAATTGCCTTCTTGCTCAAAGAATTTACAAAATGAAGTATCCTGATCGACGCTAGCCATACTTTTCAAAACTTAATGCAAAGATTTGATTCTTCTGGTACTGTTGATTATCCAAAACGTAAAGTGGTCAACAAATCAGTAACTAATGAAGAAAAAGAACTACAAGTATTGTTAAATGTTCAGGAAAATCCTTATATTGGTAGCCGTCAGTTAGCAGCATTATGTGAAACATCACAATCCACCGCTAATCGTACTACCAAGAAATATAGGTATCATCCATATCACATGGAATTACACTAAGAATTGCATGGACAGGATTTTGAAAGTCGTGTAAACTTTTGTCGTACAATAAATGCGGAGATTCAATTAAATCCAAATTTATTATGCAAGGTAATGTTTAGTGATGAAGCTACTTTTAGAAGTAACGGTGCCGTAAATAGACGCAACATGCATTATTATGCCACAGAAAACCCATTTTGGATTAGAGAGGTGCAACATCAAAACCACTGGTCATTAAATGTTTGGTGTGGTATTCATCATAATCGAATTATTGGACCCCACTTTTTTAATGAACCACTAAATGGCCATAGTTACCTGAACTTTCTACAAGAAGAACTACCCCAACTGCTTCAAGGTCTCGATAGGGATGAGCTCGACAGTATGTGGTTCCAGCACGATGGTGCGCCTCCGCATTACCATCGTGAAGTTCGTGCGTTTTTGGACCAACGATATCCGCAAAAATGGATTGGACGTGGGGGTTTCATTGAGTGGCCACCAAGGTCTTGCGACATCACCCCATTAGATTTCTTCCTATGGGGTTATATTAAAAATAAGGTGTATGTTAATTCACCCACCACAGTGGAAGATATGCGAAACAGGATTAGGGATACCTGTAGAACAATAACGCCACTAATTTTGTCCAGGGTCCGAGAAAATCTGCAAAAAAGACTAAATTTGTGCATTGCACAAGAGGGTCGTTTATTCGAACAGTTATTAAAAAGAAATAATTAATCTCAGTATTTAATGGGTAATTTTTTTGTTTCAATTTAGTATAAAAGTAAATATGTATTTGCCTTGTCGTTATTGTTGTGTTAATTTTTTCACATTATGTTTAATTAAACTATTGCCGTTGTAATATAACGAATAATGTATTTCATCATATTTAACCACATTCTGTTTGTTTCTGTAGTTTCTTTTTATTATTTTACATGGCTACTATGATAATGAAGAATATTTCTGTAAAAAAGTATGGAAAATAAGAAAAACTGAAATATCTCAAAAACTATTATAAATAGGTATAGGATATATTGAACAAAACTTTTAGGGTTTTTATTACTCTATTAAATAACATGAAAATATACAGGGTGTACCATTTAAAAAAAAAAGATATTTATTCATTTAATCTTGTTCAAATTTGAGCCAATGTGTTCAACACCCTGCAGCTTTTATTGGAAATATTAGGTAAAAATTATGTTAACTTGTCCTTGGCCTTGCTAAATTCCAAATTTGAATATATTTGTCACAAAATTGAAAACGTTATTTAGGATTGAATTGATGCTTGAAAATGTGACTTTTTTTCTTTAAACTTAATTATCTCAGAAAGTATAAAGTTTTGTTATAGTAAACCCTTAATAAAAAGATTTAAAATTATAAGCTAAATCGAAAATATGATTAGTATATAGGGTGTTCTATTTAAAAAAATACAACTTTATGCTGTCCTAGTTTTTTGGCTCACCCTGTAGAGTCCTAAATATTTTTAAAATCTGCGTAAAAATAAACTGTATCAAACAATAAATATAGTTTCTTTGTAAATTTCACCGAAAACGCACAAACTTACTTCATCCAATCGTTGACTCACCCTGTACAGTGAACAAGTAAGCATTTGAATGAAATTTCTGGCTTGTATAGTACGGGCGCAATGAAAGTCTAACTTCCTGTTGAAGCCTGCATAATTTTTAAACCAGGGAATGAAAAAAACCTGAATTAACCTGAATTAAGATATATGAAAAAAAAAATTTAATATGATACCATAAACAAGTAAGCAAGTGAAATAAATTCCTAGTTTGTAGCGTATGGGCGCTATGAAAGCACGAACTTGACTGCTCGTTGTAAGTAATTTTTGACTTCGCCTTGCTGGTCGCCATTCCGTGCAAATATTTATATGGCAACATTGAATTCCCTGCTAGTTTCTTATCTTGACGTCAACATGTCGTTTATAAATCTCAATTCTAATATTCTAAATAATAGGTTTAGACAATAACTATCTCTTTCTGTAGTATATCTAAAACAATAAATCGCTTGTCCTGGTTTTAGGTGACAGGTTAATTGAGAATATTTAATAAAAAGACTGGGAAAATTAAGTGTTTCTATAAAACAATATATTAGACTTGAATTTCTCAGTTTTTAGTTTCCTCAGAATTATAATTTTTCTGTTCAAAACAAATCTTTTGAAGCAGTTTTTTTGAATTTCTTTGAAAGAGTGTAAATATGTTGCATTTTAATATTTTTTGATAGTATGCAAGGAATATCAGTTCTTGTCGAATAATGAGAATACTTTTTCTATAATCATGATAGTTTATATATAGTTTTTTTCTCAATAAAACTGTCATTTAGCCAAGTAGCTATTATATAAAATATTCCTAAAAATGAATCAATTTTCTTTTTAAATATATATTTCGAAAAAGATCGTGAAAATCAGTGAGTATTTTTTTAAATAACATTAGTATAATTTTCATCCCCTTTTTGGACATACGTACGAAAGCAATAAAAGAATGTTTTAAGGCATTTATTTTGAAAAAATTAACAACCATTAATTTTGTTCAATGTAAAATCTCGAAGTGTCCATAGAGTCTATTACAAAGTAATAGAGTTTCATCATTTAAAATGACTATAATTAGGTTTTCGGTGAAATTATTTTTTCTGGATACATTTGGGGCACTAATATGTCAGGTATTTACCAAAATTCATAATAATAATTATGATTTGTTGATATTTTCTTCATAATAAAGTCAGGAACGGATCCAGTATTTCTTTTTTTTGGGGGGGGGGGAGGGGGCAATGGTGATATCATAACAGTACAGCGAGCGAAAGCGAGTTATCGACGGGGGAGGGGGGATGTCACCAGCATTCACATTCCTAGTGTAAGGTGCAAAGTCAGGTCTATTTTTCTGAATTGGTTCCCACCGCCCCCTTTTGGATCTACGCCTGAATATATTAGCTTTAATATAAAAGATGTAAAATAATATCATGTACTAAATAGTAATTTCTATTAAAAAAAATTCAACTCCACGGTGGATAAAGAAAGTGGCAATGCAATCTATATTTAAAAGCTAATCTATCTAAATAAAACACTATTTATGAAGATACTTTAAATTTAAAAAATACTGTTTCATTAATGAAATCATTTTTATTCCAAATATAAACATAAAAATTTACTAACATGTAATTTTTACACTGGCTCAAACTTTCCATTTATATAAATGAAATAAAACTTTTCTAGAGCTAAATTTTTGAAATGGCATTCAAACAATTAGTTTCTCACTAGTTTAACAAGGGATTTTCACGACACAAGTTTTCTTAGTTCTTGCGCTGAAATCAGGATTTTTTGGTTTATTTTCTTGAAATAATAAATAATTAATAATACATAAATATATTTTCAATTAATAAAATATTCGAACAAGAGGTTATTGTTTTATTTGTAGCCAAAACAAATACAAAACCATAAAATTTGTGTAATTTCTAGACGTGCTTAATAATATTGAAACATTTCATATTATATGCAATCATTTCTATTTTAATATGGCATGATGGTTTTTAAATCTATACTCATTTTAAATTTTAACAGCATACCTGCTTCGATGCTCAGCTTTAGATGTCAATGGTAAAACAATATTACTAACCTGAACTAGTAATGTTGATAAATCTAGAGATATTTACATCAAACAGTGCTTCATAGGTTTTTTCACGCAATATATTTGTAGGAGACACACTATAAACAACTTTTTACTCATCTCCTTGCTTAAAACTATTTCCAGAAAAATGCTCTGAACAGACTTACTCGTCTGGTATAAAATAATTATGATCATGATCAACTTGTTTCAGCCGCTAAATTTGAAATTTCTTGTCTTTTGGAAACTAAAATATTGGTAACATTTAAGAATTATATATCATATTCATAAGATTAAATTTGTTTCCCTTTAAATTTATAATTTAAATCTAAGGTAAAAACAACCCAGAAAGATTCTACTATCGATTAAAGAATATTCCAATACATTTTATTATTCAAGTGATTTAATAAGATCATTTTACTTGTTTTTATTTTAGGAAAAATGATGGTAGATTTTCGAAACTGCATTTCTAAACTAGAATCTTGGAAGGAAGGTAAAGCTGTTATTTTATATGGTTTAGGCGAAAATTTTTGTTCAGGAGGCGATTTAGATTATGCGAGAAAACGTCATACGACAGAGGACGGATTTTATCTAAGTTATTTCATGCAAGACGTTCTAATTAGGCTCAGAAATTTACCCCTTGTTAGTGTAGCCTTAGTTCATGGAGCAACGGTAGGAGGTGGTTCTGAAATTGCTATTTCCTGCGATTACATTTTAGTTTCCAAAAATGCCAAATTAGGCTTTGTTCACGGTGTAATGGGCATTATAACTGCTTGGGGCGGTACAACGAGGTAAGTGTGTTGAAGGTAATTCGGGTTACATGGAGAGACAATGGACATTATCAACGATATAATAAATTTCACCTCTACTCAAAGGAAACTTTTATTTAAAAAAAAACACCAAAATTAGTCACGTGTCAGTCTCGTTAATTTCATTATCCAACATGTTAATTTTTTATTTGTCTCAAAGTTGTAAGCGTTTACAGGGTACTGGAACTCGCGCTCAATGAAGTGGTTCTTCCAACCTACTATTTTTTAGCTAGAGAACATTACTTCTTTGTCCGATTTTGATGAAAACAATTCTACATCTTTTGCAATAAAAATATTATTTTCTTTATTTGAAATTTTAGAACATGACAAATTTCATCTTTTATTGTTAATAAAAGTTAATGCGGCGATTATTTGAAAAAAAAATCTACCTCGGTTTCAATTAATTATAAAGAACTATATATTTTTTTAAATGTGTATTTTTCCCAAGTTTGAGTGCCAGCAATTTAAAAAACGTAGCATTCGAAATTACTGCACTATCTAATTTATTTCACCCCAAAAAGAGGTACTTTTTTGTTATAATTTGCACACCATTTATATTACCTTAAGCCTTTTCTAGGGACTAGTAATGCAAGTCTTTAGAAAAAAATAATCGCCTCTTAGTTTTCCCATGCCATAAAAAATGATAACTTTCCACCGTAGCGGGATTTTATATTACTTTACGTGTGATCCAGAGGTGCGTGAAAAATTTTAATTATATTTTTGTAAAAGTATTAGTAGTAACAAAAAAAACACCATTTTTATGTTTTTTTGCAAATATTTTTGTAACCACTAGACCTATTTTAACAAATGAAAAAGCATTTTACAGGTTTTTAGTATCAATAACTTTATACAGGTACATTTTTGAGTACAAATAATAGTTTTCGAATAAAATAAAGAAAACCCATTTTTTGGTCTTAACTGTTCGCACAAAAATATTTTCCAAAAAAAATCAAGAAGGTTAAAATAAAAAGAACATTTTTATTTGCATTTAATTTTTTTTTCTAAGTCTGTGATTCCGGGACAAATATTTCATTATAAAGATTTCTTGCTTCTCCAAACTCGCGAAAAACTTCTCATAAACTAAACAGATTAATCAAATAATTTCTAAAACTTAAACTCTTGCTGTTACTGCCTGAACTAATAATTGTTGCTTCAGCAATCGGTTTGTGTTCCTACACTGGTTTTTAAAAGGCACAACCTCTCACGATTACGTGAAAAGAATACAGCTGATAGCTAGTACCAGCACCAGGAAAATGCTGAGCTAACCCTATTCCGGGAGTAAGGGTGGGTTATTCAGAGTGCCACTGCATCTGAAGCTAGGCCGTATGCAGAGACCTTCCGTGATGTCGTTAGATATTAGTTTTCAACTTTACTCTCTTGGTAATTGGCAAGCACAAAATAATACAAAGCAAATAGCATCTGAGACATTTCATAAATAAATGAAAATATAATGAAAATAATTACCACAAATCTATATAAAAAGCCAAGACGCACATTAACTTTCAATTAAATAAAAATAAATAAACTTCTGCTGCAAAATTTAGAAATTTATCTGAATTTGACCAGTCTCAAGTGCCCAAACATTGTAATCGACACAGAAAATAAACTGGAGTGAAACTGAAATTTAACAGATATATCATGATGTTATTTTATTCTATTTTACCAATTTCAAGCCTAGAGTGGGCCAAGAGAAATACTTTAAAACAACAAACCATCGTGATACGTCCAGGAAGCAAATACATAACAAAATATAGTAAACTTATAATCGGCAGCACAATTACACCCAAAATTAAATCTTTACTAATAAAACAAAAATAATAACGATATTCATAAGGTACAGTTATCCAAAAAAAGACTCAAGGAAAATTACTCAATATTCATAAAAAAAAAAACAAGTAACAATCCGCCTTAAAACCCAAAATAAAACGTAATAATAGTCTAATGGTGTCAATTTACGTCTTAATGAAATTTAAAACAGCATTCTATGACCAGATTCAAATTAGACATTAAATATACTCGGTCGAAAGAATCCATATTGAGCTTAAATCTTATTGAATTACAGGATATCTATGAAAGATTGTTTTAATAAATTATAATTAATGGATCTTACCCGATATTGATGAGGTCTAATCCACAAAACTCAATTACCAGAAAGATTTAAACCACTTTCTAGCCCCTTATCCCAAAAGATGGTTCAAAAAAAATGGAGATCAGTTTATTTAGACGATTCGAACAGGAAAAAGTGAGAGTCCAGGCAAAATGGCTTCTACTTATAACCAAGATCCTGACACAATTGACAGAAATTACAGCTCAAAAGAAGTGATCCTGGGCAACAACAATCGGCTGAAATAAATTTGTTAAATAAGCCAATTCAATAATCATTAGCATTTTCCGCTTAAAAATTAAATAGGTATCCCCAAGAGCTACTTTTAAATTTAAAAAATACGTTTCAAATGAGAGAATAAATTTTCTGCAACCCAACAAACATTACAATGAATAAGTAATGCACAACCATCTGACAAATAGTAGCAGGCAGAAAAACCGAGATCTATCTGAATAAAAAAAAGGTTACGATAAATTTAGCATCGATAAGAAAATAACTAAGCATAGGGTAGTAAAATATCAGAATAACGGTCAACCTTGAAAATAAAATTTATTAAAACTGTAATTTATACGATGCTTTTATGGGAAATACTTAAGGAAAATGATATTATGTTACCCATAACGAGAGTATTTGCAACAATATTAAGTAATTAATTAATTATAAATATATATATATATATATATATATATATATATATATATATATATATATATATATATATATATATATATATATATATATTTATATATATATATATATATATATATATATATATATATATTTATATATATATATATATATATATATATATATATATATATATATATATATATATATATATATATATATATATATATATAAACACGGTTAAATATAAAAAATATTTTTGCCCTATTTTTATTTGGTTTCAGATTAGTACAAGCCATTGGTAGAAAACGAGCATTAGAACTTCTTTTAACTTCTAGAATATTAAATGCGGAAGAATGTCTTAATATAGGATTGACATCCAAAATTGTAGACAATGAAGATATGATGAATCAGTGCCTGGAATGGACCAGAGAACACACGCAACATCATTACAACGTAATTCGTGCTTTCAAAAAGGCTACTTTAATAGATTCGCAAAAATATGATAATCACATTACGGAAATCGAACGGAAATTATTTGTTCCTTTATGGGGCGCTGAGGCTAATCAGCAAGCTCTTGGTAAAAATATAAAACATAAGTATTAATAAGAACGACAAATATAATAAGCAAAAATAGAAATGAATAAACATATATAAAATTATAATATATTTTTGTTTATACATTGGGATATACTTTTGGTGTAAATAAAATTAAGCAACATTTCAACATGCCTTTTTGAATGATAAATTGACAAGAACAAATTTATGAAAGTTATCTGAAAATTTACTATTGAGGGTGAAATGCACTTTGGGCCAAGATTCTGTAACAAAAATAAGGAAAGGGAAAATAAGGAACGGAAAATGGAAAGGATTCTTTTCTCTTTGAATTATATAACAAATTCCTTTTCCTATCGTAAAATTTCCGCAAATACGTATTTTATACTACCCATTCTAAAAAAACTTGCGTTTATCGTTTTATTTTCCCCGAATGATGTTCAAGTTTCCATTGTCATCACAAAACATAACCTAACTTTACGATTATTATTTTTATTTGTAAATATATCATTTTATGGTTGTTTCCTGGATTTCTCAGTTTACAAATTCAATACAATTCAATAAAATAAAAATATAATGTGTTAAAAATTCGTAAAGCTTGTAAAGCATGGAAATTATGTTTTTTTACAAAAATTTCGATACTCACCCCCTATTTCGAGGTCGTAGAACACGATTCTGGCCTTGATTTTTCACTATTTTTCCTCACTTTCCCGGAAAACTAAAAAAAAGCGTCATTTCACAAGGCACTTTTATTTCAGTTAAAAACCGAATTTGCGTATTTATTTTCAATGGAACTAGTTAAAATATATTGTACGTAGTATATTTCAATTATTTTTACACAAATTTTAGCAAACCAATTTAGAAAAACTTGTATTTTCAGCGAAAAATCAAAAACACGTCTAGGAAACGTCATTAACCGTCAGACTATCTAAACTGGCCGCCGAATCACGTAAAAAGGCGCAACGTTGCCAGATGTAAAATTTTTCATAATGTAAACTATAAGATTTGTCTCTCTCAGTCAACAACATAGTTTAATTTTTTTAATGTTCAAAACAGTCTCTGAGTAAAAATAATCTTAACCCCTCAAAATTTTTGGTTGGTTTTGGTTAGGGTAGGTTGGTTCAGGTTTAGCTTGATTTTGGATAATTTAGAAAACAGAAACTAACCTGAACTAATCTAAATTAACCTAGATTTATACTTTCCTGGTATAAACTTTAAAATTTATCCATTACAGTTAATAACATAGTTTAATGTTTGTAATCTATAAAAAAGGTTAAAATTAACTTTAACAATACAAAATTTTTGGTTAGTTCTGGTTAGTACAGGTTTAGCTTGGTTTCTGTAAGTTTAAAAAACTGAAATTAACATAAAGTAACCTAAATTGACCTAGATTTATTAATTAAAAGGCACTTTCTGCTAACGGACATAAGCAATATGATCAGTTCATATTATCCACTTAAAACTACTGGTATTTGGAAGGAAACAGACAAAAGCAACTATAATCCTTAAAACCTTTAATACTTAGAGTCAAAATCGTACATCAAAGGCATAAACATAAGAGTGATTAATAGTACTTCAATAATCAAAGGAAAGGGAAAAAGTCTTTTTAGGACCGTTTCCTTCCAATTCAAATAGAAAGAGAAGAATATATATGAGTTTCAAAGAAATCTTTTTGCAATCTGGCAGCATCGCCTACTTCAACGAGTACGCCATTTTTAGCGAACTATGCAAACTATTATTTGTTATTGGCGGCCGTTTTGTTTTGATTTGTTGTTATTTTTGTCGTGATAATTTTTCGGATTTTTTCGATAAAAAAGTGCATATTTTTGAGTTAATGTATAATACAGAAACTTCTATCACTGTGGAATTTGTGGTTATAACACAAGTTTAACGAACGAAAAAAATTGAACCTAAAGTGAAAAATATTTTTCCCTGTTTTCCGCAAAATTAAAAAAAAAAATATGGGAAACCGAGGTCAGAATCGTGTTCTACGACCTCGAAATAGGGGGTATGTATCAAAATTTCTTCAAAAAACGTCATTTTCCTATCATTTCACTCTTTACGAATACTTACCTATAATGTTTCTTGTACAGAAATTTATAATTAATGAAATCGCAGCATTACCTGAGAGTTAAAAGCTGGTATTCCGTGTCAAAGTGATCGAGATACTTAAAACAATGCGTATTTATAAATAAATATAAACACGCATTTAACCGAGAGTGTTAGAAACTGTCAAGTGTTGCCCCAATTAGGAATTCTAATTATTCTGAGGTTTTTGGCGACGAAAAGCTATAAATGAAGGGTTGGTGTAGAGCATTTGTTATCTTCTAATTAACCAATAGTTTTGTGTGTCGAAGATCACGGAAACCATTGAAACTAGCTGAAGGACCAGTGGATAATATTTGCCATGGGAGACATAAGAATACGGGTAACATAAATAACCTTCATAAGCTAAGCAGAAATTACTGGAAGCGTAGACTGTACACAGCCAAGCACAGAACATAATCAAATTAATAAAAAAGAATTGCTTCTAAGAATGTGCAAATTATAATCAACTACAACTTAGAAATATTAGATTTTACTGCCAGATTTCCTGTATCCATGATTAGTTTATTTAGAGATCATTCAAAATTAGAGAACAGCTCTAACAGAAGTAAGTAGACTTGAGATATAAGTTTTGCAGTTCAATAACTTATATATATATATATATATATATATATATATATATATATATATATATATATATATATATATATAAATTATTTTCTTATTGTTACAGGTCACCCCCTTTAGTATTCGCTTTGTACCCCCCCTCCCCCAAAGTTTGAAGCTAATTCTTAGGAAAAGAGATTTTGAAAAGGATTCTACTAATGTTCAATTAAACTTCTGCATATTTATTAACAAACCAACTATGTTAAAAATGACTATTGGGATGTTGTCTACGTACGTTTGCAATATCATTTAGTAAAATAGTTTATATAATGTGGTTATTTATTTTTAATTATTTTTTACTGTATAAGAAATTTATTATAAGTTTTTGATTATGATTATTTGTGTAAAATGAATTTATATAAATTAATAATGTTTTATTTCCAATGTAAATACATACTCAGGGTTCCTACACATTTGTAAATACTAAATTCCCTGATTTTCCAGACATTTTAAAAATTTCCAGGTAAAAATGAAGTATACTTTTTATATAATGTGATTGATATTTATTCATATAATAAATGTACAGACAATTTTATTGTTTTTCTGTGACAACTGGCATTTTCATTTATAAAGTTATTTTCAGTCCCTTTTTTATAATTAAAATACATTTAAATTCTAGAAAGTTCGAAAGCAGCCAAACGTCTTATATGACTATTGCACCATTTTATAGTGACATCTGTCATGTGTCAACCGGGAAGTGTAGTGGGTGATGTAAGTAGTGGGGGAAAATACGGATCCGTAAACAGTGGTGTAGTCAAGCAAACGATTTAGCAAAAATAGAAAAATGATTAAGAAATTATTGTTTGATATTTTTTACATATTTAAGGGAATTTAATAGAAAACCTATTCATCTGGAGATGGACTGTGCAGGAGGCTCAAATACTTTTCTTTTTCCAACTTTAAAATATAACTGTAAATGGCACTCAGATTTTCGGTGTCACTTTTTTTATTCATGGTGTTACTTTCTTGGTTAATGTGCACCATTTCAAGGAAGAGCCTTTTGTGATAAGCAGGAAATCTTTCCAGAATCTGAGTGCCATCCCAGTTAATATTATGGTCTTGATGAAAAACATGTTCAGCCAGAGGACAAGAGGGTAAACCTTTATTAATGTCACTACGATGGGAAGTGAATCTACCTATGAGGCTTCTGGAAGTCTGGCCTATGTAAACTAATTGACAGTTAGAACAGGGAATCCTATAAACTATGCAGGACATCTCATTTACCCGTAACGGCGTTTTGGTTTTAGCATAAATTTTAGAGAGACTAAATAATTGTTTTCTAGTTTTTTTAATATCTGTATTTTTAAAAATATTCATCAATTTGTCAGTAAGATTTTCTATATGAGGTAGTACGTGGAAAAACTAAGTTTGTACTGTTACATTTAAAAAAGTGTTAACTGGGTTAAAGATTGAGTATGTAACAGATACGATTGAGAAATTATTTCAAAGATTTTTTCCGGAATATTTTATCTGAAATACCTTCTCAACCGTCTCTGTTACATACTTAGTCTTTAAGCCTAGTTAACACTCTTACGCATGTGACAGTACAAACTCAGTTTTTCCACACACTACCGCATATAGAAAACCTTACTAACAAATTGATGAATATTTTTAAAAATACAGATATTAGAATAGCTAGAGAACAATTACGTATTCTGTCTAAAATTTATGCTAAAACCAAAATGCCTTTACAGCTAAATGAGATGTTCTGCATAGTTTATAGGGTTCTCTGCTCCAACTGTTAATTAGTTTATATAGGCCAGAATTCCAGAAGCCTTAAAGCATTAATAGAGGTTTGCCCTCTTGTGCTGTGGCTGAAAGTGTTTTTGATCATTTTTCATATTAACTTGGATGGTACTAAGATTCTGGAAAGAGTTCCTGCTTATCACAAAAGGCTCTTCCTTGAAATGATGCACATTAACCAAGAACGTAACATAATGAATAAAAAAAGTGACACCGAAAGTCTGAGTGCCATTTACAGTTATCTTTTAAGGTTAGAAAAAGAAAATTATTTAAGCCTCCTGGACAGTTCATTCCCAGTTGAATAGGTATTCTCTTATATTATGTAAAAAATATAAGTATAACTATAAAAGTGCTAATGTTGAGGATTTCCCGTTTTTGAAACGTGTACTTGTTTAATATTCAAACTACATTGATGAGTTACTTAATAATTATAAGTTAGGTTAATATAGTTAGAGAACTATTTAATTAATAATTGTAGAAATGTCTTGAAGAAGAGATAAATAAATTCTGGAAAGCCTGACAGAATCAAAAAAGAGTTTTGCTCCTTACCAAGGCCTACAAATTTAAACAGTCTATATCCCCAATAACCCTAGTATGGAATATTGTTTCTTGACATATATATATATATATATATATATATATATATATATATATATATATGTTTGTTTTTTATTTCCGAAATATAAACGCTGTCCTAATAATAGTCTTAAAATAAAATAAATACCATTTTAATTGAAAAAGATTTATTGATATGTACAAGAAATATTTAAAAATAATTACAATATCAGGAATGAAAATTAAACTTTAACCAAGGCTTTTCCAAAATTAACCCCATTCAACAAATCGGTAAAAGCAGTAAACATATTTTCAAATCCGTGTGTAATGGTCTCCCTGTATTTTAATTCTCCGTTCAGAATCCAATTTAGATTTTGATTAATTCCTTCCATCCATCTATCAAGCCATCTGAAGGCAATAAATCCTTCCATTTTCAGTTCTTTTAAAAACATTGAATTTTGGATAACATTAGCTGAAATTATTTTAAAATAATTGATAAATAAAAAATAATGTACAGTCATAAAAAAGTCAAGCCTTATTGATTTTTTCAAATTTGATCATTTAAAAAAATCAATATGATACGGATACTCTCGCGGAGATTTACATAAACTTATAGAGTACATTTACTCATATTATATAATTGAGAAGCGGGTGGCAATATCGATAAATGATCTGTGTATTTCTCACAGCAATAGATCTGTGTATGGCTCACAGCACTGAAATCTTGTAATGGTATAATGCCAATAGAGCAGATATTGACGTGGCGATATCTTTACCTTTCGAATCAACTTCATTATAACCCAAAATTGAGCGACAAATTGCGATTCTTCCAAATTTGTTCATATGCCCCAAAATTGTTGAGCTTATTTCACCTCCAACCTAAAAATAGAATTTAACAGATTAATTTTACGTCTACAATAAATTTGTGTCATCAATGCACTTTGAATAGGATATTGTTATTCTAAAGAGTACTTACACTATCAAAATAACAATCAACTCCTCGTGGAGCATATTTTCGTAACTCTTCATCCACATTTTGAGTTTTGGAATTAATAAAATGATCAAATTTCAAATCATCTATTAACCATTTTCCTTTTTCGTCACTGCCAGCAATTCCGATCACTTTGCATCCTTTTATTTTTGCTATTTGGCCAACGTGACTACCAACAGCACCAGCAGCTTCAGAAACAACAACAGTTTCACCAGCTTTGGGTTCACATAATTCCAAAAATCCAAAATAAGCAGTATTCCTGCAAATAAAGGAGTGTCCATTTTGTGTTTTTTTATGGTTTAAATTGACTAGATCTTTTTGATAAAAATTTATTTTTGATGACTTGCTTTGAAAAACTTTTTTGGTAAAATATAATTGCAAAATTCGGATTGGGACTTCATATATTTTTTCGTAACTATTTTCATTGAATATTTACCCCACACTTCCTAAAACGCCAAGTGAAAGAGAAAGGGGCAAGCCTTTAAAGTCAGGAACCACTATAATGGGTATATCTTTCGAAATTCCATTTGATATTGTGTGAGTTCTCCACCCAAATGGTGCTACAACATATTTTCCAACTGGAAATTTTTCATTTTTACTCTCTTTAATCCTGAAAATACAATCAGAAATCTGAATTTACAAGATATTTATATATAATTATGTTATTTTGCGTAATGTATTTTTTCCAAAATAGCATTGTGACTTATATTAATATCTGGTTCAATAGCATGGCAGTAGGAAAAAATATTTTATGAAAAAGTAGTGAAGTAGTCAAAATTTTTGAATTTTTTGGTTGCGAAATTCAAAATTACATTTTTATTAACGAAACATTTTCTATACTGTAATCCTTATAAAATGTTTATTGATTTATAAAAATTGTTAAAATGTTGATTATTTTTCTTTAACGCGCATCTTTTTTAATATAATAACTTACAATGCTACTTGTATTCTAACAAAGGTTGATCCCAAAGGTAATTTAGCACCATATGACCTCATGTAAGGATCCAGACTGAGATAGATAGCTTCTGCTAAAAATTCTACAATAAAAAATAGTTCCTTAAAGTAAATTAATCTTACCTTCGTCTTAAAAAAATCTACCAAAGAGTAAAAACCGAAAAAAAAAATTTAATGAGTTACTGAGAAATTCTTGCATTTAAAAAAAAACACAATAAAATTGCATGCCACAAGAGTTACAACCATCTAAACTAAATCTTTACTAAATGGAAAAGCAGAACACCAACTATGAAAACGTCCGATTAAATTTTAGAGATAGGTGTTGATGCATTAATGCTTATGGAATAAATTCCCAGATTCTCATTCGTGGATTTCAACTTTAAAGGCGTTGCTCTAAAAGTCACTATAAAATAACTCATGCACAAGCATCACTCTTTTCCATTTTTTGGGATCATTCTTGTACTTGGGAGCAGCAAGCAGCGGCCGTATCCAACGATACAACTCGAGTATCTCAATACATCAACCACGATGATCTTTTTGAAGGCAGTCTTCGGAGAACGTCCAAATGCCAGCGTTTTAAAACAAAATTTAAAACATTATTTCGGGATTACTGCTCGTTTAGTAACTATCACTAAGATAGTGAAAAGCTAGTAATTCAAGAAAACCATAAAGCGAACTGCACAAATCCGGTTTAAATACGGTGTCTGAGGATTTCCCTTGTATAAAACAAAGTGTTAGGACTTTAAGGAATGTCTTCTCATGAATTATTTGGGAAGTTTCGAAAGTACAGGGTCCTCAAACACTACAATTCGAATGTCGGACGATATTCGAGATCGTATACCTGAACTGAGGTTTCGATAACGGATCACCGACATAAAGATCGCAATTCAATTTGAAAAAACTTGAGTTTCCACATACTCAAATAATCATAACCTTTTTCACCATAATCTGATATAAACTCCTATATCATATTCCATTCCTGAAATTTTCATATAAATCTTCCATTCCAAATTTTCAATTATTTTCATCATACCAAATTCCTATAATATTATTTTATAATATTATATTCAACCTTCTTCACTTGGGAAAAAATTTTTTTCATAAATTTCTCCACAGTTACTAGTACTGTTTTCGACAACATCCTGGTTAACCACAAATTGCTTCATATCATTTACTTACCCATACTGTTTTTCAGACAAAAAAACTTCTTTTAATCTGTTCGTGTTCCCTTACTGGTTTTTGTCACTTTTTTGCATTAAAATCTAGTCATTTATCGGAGATATTTCAGAATAAGAAAGTGCCTTGTTTTCGGAATTCTTATCGTTCGGAATACCCGGGAAAAAAGGTTGGTTTTGAAATAATATTTCTAATATATTTACACCCTTCTCAGCGAATTTAACTGCGGGAATTAAAAGCAACACACAAAGTTCAATGACAAGACCCCTTATGAGAGTTAAATGGACTGTTTTACGACGTTAGATTACAAGAAGAAATCTGTACAGTTAGTTATAGACAATGCAAATGAGGTCAATCAGGACAATGTCGACAACTCAGCGTCGAACTACTGGTTGATTTCAGGACAGATGTTTCCAGAAACGGAGGGCTTCTTGTTAGCTATCCAAGACCAGGTTATTCCGACGAAGAACTATCGGAAGTTCATCATTAGAGATTCCTCAATAGAGAATGACCAGTGCAGATATGGCTGTCGAACATCGGAGACAGTCCAGCACATAACTGGAGGATGCCAAGCATTTGCCGCAACCGAATATAAGGAAAGACACGACTCAGCCGCTAAGATACTCCACCAAGAGTTAGCAGAAAAGTTAAACTTATTACAGGTAGGAAAAGTGCCTTATTACAAGTACAATCCGGAGCCTATTCTTGAAAATAACCAGTTCAAGTTATATTGGGACCGAACGGTTCTGACGGATCAAATAGTTGCTCATAATAGACCAGATATTATACTAATAGATAAAATTTCTA
The DNA here is from genome assembly GCA_034092305.1 of Diaprepes abbreviatus. NCBI lineage: Eukaryota > Metazoa > Arthropoda > Insecta > Coleoptera > Curculionidae > Diaprepes > Diaprepes abbreviatus. The sequence goes on from JASJET010000199.1 coordinate 1,550,306, forward strand.
GGCGAACTACACTAATCGACATCGCTGTACCTAACAACAACAACCTAAGACCAAAATACAACGAGAAGATCGCCAAATACAGAGATCTGGAGCTGCAAATCCGAAGACAATGGGCAATGAACAGCGTCCAAACGATTCCCATAATACTCTCAACAACTGGAGTGATACCGAGGAACCTCCTGCAGAACATCAAGGGACTGGGTTTTAGTGAGCATCTGTATAAACCGATGCAGAAAGCAACTCTCCTAGCAACCGCGCGAACAGTCCGAAAGTTCATGGGAAATACAGCAGACCATGTCACCTAGGACCCGATAACATGGAAAGGGTTCCCACAGAGCTTCATACTTCTGGTACCTTTGTGTGCCTGGTATGAGTGAATAATCCCTGGAGGGAATGCGAAGCCGTCTGGCTTGTAAATCATTCATAGTAATTATGTCTTTATTTCTGGCTCCATAAAATTAACAACATGTTATAATTACTTAATATACAGGATAATATAGAGACAGAAAGGGCGAAGTCCAGATGTGGATAACACCTGAGTGACATCCACCCTGATCAACTCAACTCAGACTGAAAGTAAATAGGACCTAAATAATAATTAAACACAGAAGAGAAAAGAAACAATACTTATACACCCAAGTTAGATACATTGATAGAAATTCTGGATTTTTCTTCATTAAAATTCCAAAGAAAAAGATGAAACTACAATTTTCTTATTTGTTTATCAAATGCGTGTTGGAAGACAACATATCTAAATTTTATAGGCGTAAGAGCTTTGAAGAAGTCCGGTAGAGAATTATATAGTTTAGCGACATTGCAGGTAAAAGAGCGCTCAAACAGAGAAGATTTATGCAGGGGTGGAGTTATTGTTCCTCGAAAACGAATGTTGACGTTATGCACGTGGGATCTAAAAATGATTCGTCTGTATAAATATTGTGCGTGCGTAAAATAAATAATGATTAAAATTAATGCGAAACTCCATTACGTAATAATATATTATTTCATTATTATTGCGCATTGTATTACATTCTAGTAGCGGTTATTATATTAAGATAGTTTTACATTTTCAAACGGCAAGTTGTATACGTGTTTCATTTTGCGGAAATTTTTACTATAAATTTTTCATTCATTTTCTTTGCGGAAAATGAAAATAATATGCCTATAAACCCAAATACTTGCAAGTTTCCCCTGAGCTAGGTATTATATAACGCTTAGTTTATCCGTACTTGATCTCCTTTTATGATCTTAACAAATGCTTAGTTTTGGAAGTAAATTTTACTTCAATTTCTGAAGTAAACAGAAGAAAACAAAAACCCAATTATCAAATTTTCTCCTCTGCCCTGGTGAACGAGAGGAAAGGTGAGGCTGCCAGATTTCCCATCTTATGGTCCCTGCTTTATGAAGATATCGTATACTATAAACCAAAAAAGAGGCGTTCCCTAGCACGTTAACCCTCAACGGCAAGCACAGAAGATGCCAAATGACATTCTTCAAAAATGTCAGCCAGTTTCCACAAATAAATAATGTCTACATGAATTTGATTGCTTACCATCCTCTTTTATTTCAGGCAATTCTTCATCCACCAACTTAAGATCAGTACTTTTAGGAAACCAATCAAAGTTGTTTTGTAATATAAACTTTTGAGCGCGAACCATCTTTATTATGAAATAACCTATCTAGTATATTGTAACAACTTTTAAAACGAGATAATATTCCGATTCACCACTTAAATATAAAATGTGATATGCACTGTAATGCTCTACATATAAAGTATTTCAAAAAAAATCGAAATTAATCTCAGAAACCACTTATAGATCGAACACACGGGGCGGGAGGCGATATTCCAAAAAGTTGATTATTTGATGCCGCTCCATTTGACTGCATAATTTCTGATAAGGAATTCGCAAGTCAAACTACGGAATCCGAGTGGGGCAAACGAATACATTGTTATTCTTGAATAATAAAAAATCTATAATTATTTTCTAAAAAGAAATTAATCATCAATGCTTTTAATATCGGTTAAAAGTAAATCTAATTTTTAATAAATACTAACCTTTATTAATAACACGATATTCAATGTATAACTTTACTGATAAATTAACTTTAAATATTGTATATTTTTATAATAGTACAAATATATGTAATATTTATATACCTCTAAGAAAACAAAGCACTACATACTATGAATTAGAGGTGTAAAAGTAACGAAAAAAAGCGTACCCGTATGTATTCGTTACTATAACAATTAGTACTCGTTACTATCGTATCGTTACGTTACTCGTTACTTCTGATACCTCATAACATGCTATTGTAAAAAAAATACTTAGGTATACATTACATACTAAGCCGCATAAGGTGCATTTTTTCACTTTTCCGTATTTTGAACCAGACTTGTGTTTAAGTTATTCTAAATTTAGTTTGATTTAATAGATAAAGTGTAGAACTACAAGAACTGTTGACGGAATCTACTAAATTTGCAATGGATTTACTGTTTTGAAAATTTTAACCGTGAGCTTATGTTATATCACAATAACATCGCAATCCATTATGCATCGATTATAGTGAAAAAGCAACAAATAGGTGTCGAAAATTATTTATTGACAACAAAATTTAAACAACATTCTAACGATAAATTAACATAAAAATAGTTTTGCTTAGAATGAAATTAAACATAAAAAATGAAATAAAACATTTTTAAACAAAATTAAAACAATAACAAATATCTTTTGTTCTTAGAATGAAATTAAACATAATAATAAAATAAAAACATATTTTAAACAAAACTAAAACAACAAAGAAAACCTTTTTCTTAGAATGAAATTGAACCTAGAGTGCCGCAATTGCTATGGGCAGTAATACTATATATTGTAAAAAAAAAACATATTAAATAAAAACATTTTATGGCAGGAATCTCTGGTTCATATTTAAAAATAAAATTTTTTCCATTCGCTTTGGTTCAATAGAGCTGCGCCTCTCACTTAATATTTGGCCCGATTTGGAAAAAGTCCTTTCAGATGGTACCGAGGTAGCTATCACTGATAAATATTTCTCAGCCAAGTTTGAGAGTTCGGGGTATATAATTGCCCGCGCCTGCCACCATTTCAAAGGACACTCATTTCGAGGAATAATGCGTTCTTCTAGATATTGCCTCATGGTAATTATGTTGCTGCTAACTATAGAGTTCGAAGCAGACGCTGACGTTGCCAAAGCGTCAAAATCTTTGCATATTGAGTCGTTATCAGCGTCGGTGTCGCCAGTAGATATAGCTAACATCGATTCGTTCTCGTTAGGTTCTTTTGACTGCGTATGAAAGTTAAACTCGTTTTGCAGCTCAGTTTCCAATGCATCTTTGGCAGACTCATAACTTGATGCATCAAACCTAAATGCCAGCTTCTTAAAACGCGGATCTAACAGTGCTGCTTTAGATAACACTGGGTGCCTGTAACAATTATTGAATCTTCTTTTAAATTCCGTTATTACTTTATTTTCCAGTTTCTTTCCTGTATCTGTAATAATATTTGTATCTAAATTGTGAAAAATTCTAATCATACTTTCTGTCAAAGCGAGGACTATTGAAACGGTCACTTTTTTTTCTGAAGACATTTCTTCAGTGAGTTGTTTGAATGGCTTCAGAATTTTTATTATTTCTGGCAGTGTCTGCCATTCGCCTTCCGAAAGATTTTCTACCGGATTGTGTAGGATTCCAAGAGACGCTTCTAAAGATTCTTGAAGTGAGCAAATCCTCTCAATCATGTCCAGGGTACTGTTCCATCTGGTCACTACGTCTATTTTAAGCTTCAATGGTTTTTGATTAGGCCTCAGCTGCTCCTGCATTGCAATTAGTTTTTTGGTAGCTATTGGACTATTGTGGAAATATTCCACAATGGCTTTTATTTTTTTTATCAGCTCCCCGAGTCCACAGTCCTGGAGTCCTGCACGCACCACTAAATTAAGAGTGTGAGCGATACACGGCAAATGTTCATAATTTGTTAATCGTATAGCCGCCTTCATGTTCGCTGCGTTATCTGTAATACAGACAAATATTTTATTTTGTATGCTCCAACGGAAGAGCAACCTATACAGCTCATTTTTAATATATTCGGCCGTGTGTCGCTCATGACATTCAAAACATCCTAATAAAGCAGACTTCAACTTCCAATTTAATAAATAATGGGCAGTTACAGAAGTTGTTGCTCTTGAAGTCCAGCCATCCGTGGTGATCGATACATATTCACTGAATATAACGAATTACAAAGATCACATTTTGCCTTATCGTCTTTAGTCTGCGTAAAAAAACCCCATAGTTTACTTCTTTTCTTATCCATTGTAGTACGTAAATTGAACTGTAAAATAAAAAAATAATAAGTGTAAATAATAATAAATCGAATATAAACAATTAACAATATTTGATAATTAACAGCTTTTGTTAACCAAGAAACAATTAAATCTCATTAGAGCGGCTTTATTATAATATCTCTTTTAAGATAAGAGCAAAAAAAAACGTGAAAATACGCGATAATAAAAAACAAAAACATACATAGGTATTTCTAATTTCTAAAAAATACTTTCTTACCTTGTTTCTGTTCCAATCTCAAACTTTGTCTACACAAACAATACCTTTAATAAACAGTAAATAACTTGGACGACGAATTTCCAAATTATACTTTTAATAAACAAACATCGTTCTTTGTAACGTACGTTTTTAAATTCACCGAATAAGTGCATGCATGAGTAAAACATACGATCGGCAAATGTTTCAATACACGCATCAACGGCACTTGCGTGATCTGAAACAGTGTAGGTACCCATACTACGAAAAATGCGAGTAACGAAATGCATTCGCGTGTAACGTTTCGTTACTCGGTACTAGATAGCGCACCCGTTACTCAGTACCGAATACATACGGTTTGCTACAGCTCTACTATGAATACTGCGTGGCAATGTTTAAATTAAATTTATTTGAAATGTAAAGTAATAAATATATTGGTTTATTTTTCTATTTATCCATTTATGGGTCATTTATACGATGCACTTCCACATATGAAATATAGTCATAGCATTTGGCATGTACAGTCTGCCCGTGACTGTCTCCTCCGCTGCTTGTAACTTCCTACCATCACTGCTTCGCTCGGCTTCGGACAAGAGTTCACGCATATCAAACTAAGCTGGGAAGTATTTTTAGCACATTTCAACAAATTTTGCACGAAAATCTGAGATAAAAGAATTATAGTTCATAATCTCTCCCATCTGTTTAAAGTACATATAATAAACATTTCCGAAAAATCTTTTCTTATTAATTATCTACAAAATGGTCTACTGAATCAATGAGATCCATTTAATATTTTCCATAATATAAATTAAAAACCAAAAAAGTCACCTTTTTTTTAATCTTTTTTAGTGTTTAAAAAAAAGTACCAATACTCGAGTTGGAGTTAGATTTTGTATTTTAGTGGTCTGTGGACTACCGTTTAAGTCATCGTGCAAGCAATTTTCTGTCAATTCTTTTTACATGGAAAAATATCTATCGATTGGCCTAAAAGTTATAATCCGACAATAGCCTACTTGGATAGCTCGTCAAGAAAGCAATGTGCATTAATTAATAAATGCTCATACAAGCTAAACTTTGAACTAATTTTTTAAGTAATTTTTAAAGTTTACTTATAATTTGAGACACTGTATTAAAAGTAACTACTTCGGTTTTGTTATGGTTATATCTCACTCTGATAAATTAACATTATTTCATCTCATTTTGAATACAAACAAATATAAATGTAAATAAAATATTTTAATGACCTAGCAAAAATTAATACTTTTCAGACACAAAAACACATTTTTATCTAAAATTATTTTTTTTAAGCAATTAAAAATTATTTCAGTAAAACATATTTCGCATTGTGTGGTAAACAAAAAGGTATTTTAGCAACTGTGAAGATCCCTCTGTATTGAAACTTTGAATATTTGAGAATTTCTTGTGTATAAGATGTTTGACATCAAGCATCGTAAGCTTACATTTAGCCACAAGATAACTTACTTTTTACCTCCAAAAAAGCCAAAAATTTTCGAAATAATTGTTGGCGTATATATTTTGCATAGATTTTAACATCGGCGTTCCAATGATGCTACACAATTCCCGAAATTTTCTCATTTTCACAGTGAGAATTCAAACAGAAAATTTCTTATACATTTTTCTCCAAGATCATAATTTTTAATATATATTAAAGTATTGCTGAAATTTTTTTACAACAAAATCCCTAATAAACAAGGAACTTTATGTATTTTCTCTTGAAATATATTGCGTTGAAGAGCACGGTGGGTAAAAAAGTATATTATTGGACAAAATCTGCCCACAAGGTAAGTCTTAACCAATTTGAAGCATTGTAAGCTCAAAGCACTCCTACTTGTAATACTTCGTCCCTATATTGCCTAAATTACGAAACGGAATTTCCTAACCTCAAAAAATCCAGACCAAAAAGACGAAATTTGGCAAAAATATATACTCATATATTTGGTATAAATGCACACAAAAGTTACAATACAATAAAATATAATAGTAAAAGGAACTTATAATTATTTTTGCATGTGTTGGTGTACTGCTTATATATATATATATATATATATATATATATATATATATATATATATATATATATATATATATATATATATATATATATAATAAAATAGAATAAAATATTGGCGAAGCGGACGTGAAAATTTGTCAATCTACATGATTCTCGTATTAAAAAGTGCGGAGCACTCCAAAGTATGGAAAAACTCCGGGTCCGACAGATGGCGACAGCGCTGTTTCGTCCTAATATGGGACTCGCCAGGCCACTGCAGTCGGTACAAACCATCATCTCGCCTTTGCATCGTATAAAGCTGAATTTATAATCAAAATACAGCAAATAAGACGACAAAGGCGACATCTCGATGGTCCATTTGATAATACAAGAACCACACAGATTAACAAAGTTTGTAAAAGAACCGTCATGTGGTGGCGCGACGGTGAATTAAAACAGAAATATGTAAAATCGAGTACACGAAACGCGCTGCCCAAAGGATAGGGGTCGCATTTTTCGGTACTGGCAAGCAAGCCTACCGCTATTTTAGCAGCCAAAGCCACGTGCCGCACCAAACGATCCCACCATGAGAGCGTCGTTTAGCGTGTTTAAAAGCCAAACAAATAAATAAATATGTAGATAAGTTTTTGTCCGTGTAATTTAAAATAAAATAGAATAAAATATTGGCGAAGCGGACGTGAAAATTTGTCAATCTACATGATTCTCGTATTAAAAAGTGCGGAGCACTCCAAAATATGGAAAAACTCCGGGTCCGACAGATGGCGACAGCGCTGTTTTGTCCTAATATGGGACTCGTCAGGCCACCGCAGTCGGTACAAAGGCGACATCTCGATGGTCCACTTGATAATACAAGAACCACACAGATTAACAAAGTTTGTAAAAGAATATATATATATATATATATATATATATATATATATATATATATATATATATATATATATATATGCAAAGGCGAGATGATGGTTTGTACCGACTGCGGTGGCCTGACGAGTCCCATATTAGGACGAAACAGCGCTGTCGCCATCTGTCGGACCCGGAGTTTTTCCATATTTTGGAGTGCTCCGCACTTTTTAATACGAGAATCATGTAGATTGACAAATTTTCACGTCCGCTTCGCCAATATTTTATTCTATTTTATTTTAAATTACACGGACAAAAACTTATCTACATATTTATATATATATATATATATATATATATATATATATATATATAAACTAGTTAATATTAGGGTGTGCCGCAAGTGAAAGAGTACTCTTTAAAGTTAATTCAAGCTTTCGAAAATCTTTATTATCATTTTCATCTTCAGAGAGACTACAATAATTACAAAAAAATTGAAATTAGTGAGATAAATTTTCCCTAACAATATTGATAACTTACATCTTTATTCGAGGATGTTCACTAAGATGTTAAATGGTTTTATGACAAAGTACATTGGTAAAAAAGACTAAAAAACTAGGGACACAGACCAATTCACAACAAATTGTTACATAAAATTGATTTTAAAAATTAAATTAAAATAAAAAAATATAAAAAACAGGAGGAACCATTTTTTTCGTTCCTTCCCGAGTCACATGTAACTGTAAAATGAGTTTGAAAAATTATGAGGTTAAGAAATTTGTCAGCTGTCAGTAGGGCTGCCAACCTTATTCAATTAATATTAAGTTTAGTTCGGATGAACCGCACTTAAGGTTAACTATACAGTAAAAGGTCAGGGATGCTGAGGTTATTAGGATAGAAAAATAATTTTTTTTTCAAAAAATATGTAAAATTCTTTTATATTAGGAGTTAACAGGGCTGTCCACTATTAGAATTGTATTAATGAAATTTGTTAGGTTGAGATTGCAATTAAAGGTAATTATGCAATGTTTGGTCCGCCATACTGAATTATTAAATCGTTAATATCTAAGGAGAACTATGATCATTATTGTTAGTAATATTTGTAGAGCTAGATAAAGAGTTATCAAAAATAAAAAAGAAGAATATATTTCACTCAAATGTTTAATATCAGTTTTTTTATTTAAGCTATTCGGTTCTTGTGAGATAAAGGCCATCTCTAAGAAAAGCCTCTTGGCAATGATTTACTGAGTTGAAAGTATCCTCACTGACCCATAATCCATATTGTGTAAGTGATTGTTAGCATGTTTAGCAAGTGCACATCTTTAAGGATGTTGTATACAATCACTTCGGTGTAATGTAATTCTATTTTTAAGTGATTGTGAAGTTTGACCGATATACACTTTGTTACAATTACAACGATCTAACAATTCAGTATGGCTGACCAAACATTGCATAATTACCTTTAATTGCAATCTCAACCTAACAAATTTCATTAATACAATTCTAATAGTGGACAGCCCTGTTGACTCCTAATATAAAAGAATTTTTCATATCTTTTGAAAAAAATTTTATTTTTCTATCCTAATAACTTCAGCATGACTGGCCATTTACTGTATAGTTAACCTTAAATGCGGTTCATCTGAACTAAACTTAATATTAAGTTGGCAGCCGTACTGACAGCTGATAAATTTCCTAACCTCATAATTTTTCAAACTCATTTTACAGTTACATGTGACTCGGGAAGGAACGAACAAAATGGTTCCTCCTGTTTTTTATATTTTTTATTTTAATTTAAATTTTAAAATCAATTTTATGTAACAATTTGTTGTGAATTTGTCTGTGTCCCTAGTTTTTTAGTCTTTTTTACCTATGTACTTTTTCATAAAACCATTTAACATCTTAGTGAACATCCTCGAATAAAGATATAAGTTATCAATATTATTAGGGAAAATTTATCTCAGTAATTTCCGTTTTTCTGTAATTATTGTAGTTTCCCTGAACATGAAAATGATAATAAAGATTTTCGAAAGCTTGGATTAACTTTAAAGAGTACTCTTTCACTTGCTGCACACCCCAATATTAACTGCTTTATCCTAACTAGTCAGCAACGACTACCCTTCATATATATATATATATATATATATATATATATATATATATATATATATATATATATATATATATATATATTTTCTTTCATGTATTTGATACTTGTTTATAAATGAGACATTTAAATAATCAGGAAACTGTATATAATTTTTCAGCTCATGCTCAAGATTCCAACTCATCTAGTTGAGAACTTCCTTTGTACGATGTTTTCTCTGGTTTTCTTCTTTCTTGTTGGTATGTATCACAAAACTATTAGAGACCGTCGTTGATAAATGCGTTGCTAGTGATTCTTAACTAAACTTACCATTTTACATTCCTCAAGACTATCATAAATCGCATTCAATAATCACCTCTTATTATTAAGCTAAATTGATATTTTAATTCTAAAATTATATGCAGAAAGTTTTTTATAAAGTAATTTTATCTTCTTTGTCTGTTATATCCAAGCGCAAAACACAATGTTCCGATGTAAATCGGCAGCGTCACGTATTTGACACCTACCTTGGTCAGTACTCGTTAAAATTATATCTTTTTTTATTTTCTTGACAAATAATACATAAATCAAAGTTAAAAAAATAATCGAATTTATTTATTTATTTATCCAATTACATACACTACAGAATGATATATTCTAAATGGTATGGCAAATGATACAGAACAATAACAAAAAAAAAAATAAAATACAAACAGTCCAACGAAACTCAAAAGAAAAAAAAGAAGAATGTACAACAAGGTATATCATTTAAACATGATAATCGTTTTAATCCTTCACTTTGAGTCCTTGAAAATGTCATAGGCCATATAAAATCGGTTATAGTTAACCATTAATCTATTTATGAAGGTGGACTGGCCGTAGTTGGTGCGATGATAGCTTTCCTGGAACAGCCGTTGCAGCCTAGAACGCCTTGATGGGACTCTAAGATTAATCTCGCTCAGCAATATGTCGCAGTCAAATACGTTATTAAATAGTTTGAACAGGAACAAAAACATAGCTTCTCTTCTTTTGCTCTCCAGACTCTTGAGTCCACACAATATCAGTCTTGTTTCATAAGCTAAGCCGTGTGATGGAAAATGGTAGATATTTCATGAATATGTTTTGTACTCTCTCGAGTCTGTTTTTGTGGGTGACATAGTTGGGAGTCCATATAATTGAACAGTATTCCAAAATGCTGCGACCAAGCGAGTTGTATAAGCAAGTCAGAGCTCTAGTGTCATTAATATGTCTAGAGTTTCGCTTAATAAAACCTAGCATTCTTAGAGCCTTGATCGTGACGCTGTCAATATGAGCGTTGAATTGCAAATCTTTCGTGAAAATTACTCCCAAGTCATTGATAAATTCGACGGATTCGACGGGTTGACCCAGTATTTCATATGAACTAATAACTGGGTGATCGCACTTGAAGAGACGTTGATTTTTAGATGTTTTGAAGCACACCAGCCGACGAAACAATTTAGATCAGTTTGTAAGTGGTTTTGATCTAAGTTAACAATGCTGTAAAATTTCAGATCATCGGCGTATAATAGGACCTGAAAGGAAACAAAGCAGGGGGTAACGTCATTGATGAACAGAAGAAACAGAACCGGTCCAATGTATGACCCCTGAAGGACACCAGAAGTAGCCATTACTGCGCTGGATAGGGACCCGCACACGTCCACGCGCTGTCGTCTATCGCTGAGATAAGCTTTGATCCAGTTTAAATAATTTCCCGAGATACCGATCTCAGACAGCTTCTTAAAGAGCAGTAGATGATGAATGCTGTCAAAGGCTTAAAGTGTAAATTGCGTCAATCTGATGCTCTTGTTCAACGGATTTGACTAGGAAATTCTGATATATTGCGAGGTTCGTTACAATGGAACTTCCCTGATAAAATCCGTGCTGTTCAGGATTGATATATCGCTTGTAAGTATTAAAAATTTCATCGGTCAGAACTGACTCAAGAAGTTTAGGAATTTCAGACAAGATTGAGATTCCACGATAGTTTGCTACATCACACTTATCACCTGATTTAAAAAAAGGTAGAAGGATGGAAAATTTCCATACCGTCGGGAAATAGCCGGAGTCTAATAAGCGCTGGAATATCCTTTACAGTGGTGTGGCAAGAGAAGTTGTGCAGTTTCGTAGCATTATAGTAGGAACACCCTCGGGACCAGCTTTTTTAGATATATCAAGCAGATTTAGTTTTTCTGAAATTTCCTCAAGGCAGAAGTGGTGCTTAGAGAGAATGCCGGCAAAACCATCCGCGCCAGCACCATCCAATCTCGCCTCAATATTACTCCCGGAATATGCCAACTAGAAATGTGATGCGAAGGCCTCAGATGTATCCTCAGGTCTGTCCTACATTGAACGATTGTACCTCATCTGCGCAGGCAAACCCGAGTCCTTTCTCAGGTTGTTGACAAATGACCAAAAGTGTTTAATATTTTGTGGTATAAGGTATTCGGTGTTAGAAATATAATGGAGGTAACACATATCGGTCTTGAACTTGACTTCACGTCGAACGTTCGCGTAAGTATTTATATTTCCTGTATAATTATATTATATTGCTGTCCTCAATAACTTGTCTGTTGCTAATATAAAACTCAACAATGCACATGAACGAAAGTACAGACAGTAGCGTCAGGAACGAGTTGGAACCTGGTTACTTATTAGCTCGCGAAGATATAATGCGATCATAATTTTTCTAATAGCTGAATCTCAACTTAATACTACTGTCTGGAATATACTTAGTACAGTACGATATTGTCTTTTATTCATTACTAGCGACCCGCCCCGGCTTCGCACGGGTGCAATGCTGATACTAAATACACTACAGAAAAACTGTGACTATTTATTTTATTTTTACAACAATTATTACATCGGCCTCCGACGCGCTATTTATAGGCACGCTGCCGCCGCCCCGGTCGGCCAGTACCGCCGCAAGCGCTACTTCCCGCAATTTTAAATCTGTAATATCTTCGAAAATATTCATTTAAATCTTGTGCTGTAAAGGACCATATAGATCTATATTAAATCAACAATGTATTTAAGCTATTTAATTGGATAAGGATTAATGCTGTATTGGTTAAAATCGCTTCAAAATTTGCCATTATTTGTCGTAAAAAGTAAATGACAAAAAAATGTTATTGTGGGATATCCATGAGAGATAGACATATACCATCGCGGAGTTTTCTGTAGACCTTTTCAATGTGTACAAATAATTAGTACATTATTTTGATAAATCTCGTAGGGTTCAGCCTGCGTTTGCAATGTAAGCGGAAAAAAATATGATAATTAACGACATCACATTAGAAACCTCAAAAATAACAGTATTTCTCCACTATTTAATGGATGTTATTATACATATAAACCTTCCTCTTGAATCACTCTATCTATTGAAAAAAACCGCATCAAAATCCGGTGCGTAGTTTTAAAGATTTAAGCATACAAAGGGACACAGGGGCAGAGAAAGCGACTTTGTTTTATACTATGTAGTGATGCCGTATATTTTAAACAGGAAACGAGCCGAGAGCAAGATTCGCAGGAAATAACTGCAATATAAAATATAAATTCCGAAGCAGTTGCTAGTATATTGAAAACCTGCCGTCTTCGAAGTCAAAGTAAAAAATATCGCCAATCAAACGACATATATATTCACCAGAATAGTGCGAAATTTTTAAAAATCAAAATTTCAGTAAGAAATATAATGAATCTGTTGTGTTTAAATAATTGCCTATATTATTCTTCCTTCAAGCTGATAAAGGCAAGAATATATACAAACAGTTTATTTCCTGCAAATAGAACTCTGGTCCTCTCTCCATAAGCATTTCGATCACTTTATATTCTCTCCTTTACCTATTTGAAAAGAGTATATATATATATATATATATATATATATATATATATATATATTATATATATATATATATATATATATATATATTTATATATATATATATATATATATATATATATATATATATATATATATATATTGACATTTATTTACACACCGCAGATTTATTTTATTTCTTACTGAAATTTTGATTTTAAATACAATTTCTTTGTTTATAACAAATTACCAGACTATTTTGCGCCAATTCACAGACGATATTTGTAATCAAGTGGTTAAAATACATATAATAAACTTTGATAGAACCATGTCTTTTCATCGGCTACAAAAACTGACTAGGGTCCCGGACTAATATTGACCATCGTGAAGACAAATATTTATTCTTTTTGTTATTTTTGGGTTGTGGAATAAACAAATATAAACGACTTTCTTTGTAATAGCATAAAACTAAATAAACATTATTTGAATTTAAAAAGATTTATTCATATATACAAGTAATGTTTATTAAAAAATGAAAATATGAAGAATGAAAATTAAACTTTAACAACGGCTTTTCCCAAATTTACCCCTTTCAACATATCGGTAAAAGCAGTAAACATATTTTCAAATCCGTGTGTAATGGTTTCCCTGTATTTTAATTCTCCGCTTAGAACCCATTGTAGATTTTGATTAATTCCTTCCATCCATCTATCATACCATCTGCTAACAATAAATCCTTCCATTTTTAGTTCTTTTAAAAACATCGAATTCTGGATAACATCGGCTGAAATTATTTTAAAATAACTGATAAATAATAAATATTATACATCATAACAAAGTCAGGTCTTATTGATTTTTTAATAATTGATTCAATCAAAAAATTTGGCCAAAACATCAATTAGTTTGAAAAATTCGTTTGTCCAGTTACTGAAATTCTACTTGTTTAAATTGAACAATGTAAAATTTTCTAAAAATTTTTAAAATATCCAAATACAATTGAAATCTCGACGAACTCGAATTAACAGAGGAGTTATTTTTATATATAGCTGGACAGAAAAGTTTACTGTGCTACCCTTTTTTGGAAATTTATCCCTTATGGGGGTAAAATAGGGAATAATAAAAGTTTGCACGAAATTACTATGTTGGGAATAGAATCATGGTTGATTGGTTGTACCCACTACGATATCTGATGTCGCACACCACTCGTACAAAGTCGCGGGTAAAAGCTAGTTTTTTACAAAATCTTTACAGGACTACTAGAAAATGTTTCTTTAAATATCAGAATACAAACGTATTATCAGCACGATGGAGCTCCTGTACATTTCGCTTGTTTAAACGAACAGTTTCCAGGGTTTTGGATTAGTCACGGTGATCCTATTAACTGGCCTCACACCTCAAGAATTTTGTTTATAGGGCTGGTTTAAAAACGAAGTTACACAAAGTAAAAGTTAAAAATTTAATATACCGAGGCTTAAATAAATTACAAAACTTTAAATGTAAGCAATGGGCTGTTGGTGATGGCCTCTGCAAGGTACATTCAAACTGTAAGCAGATCTTGATTTCTTATCTTACAAAATCGCAAAGTACCAAATTAAGTGCAAGTCAAGGTACTATTAAAATAAATATTTGCAAAAATGTTTTAAAAAATGTTAACTCTAACACCCTGTATTTTGGATAACACCTTTTGGACTAAGAAAAATTGGGCTAGATCCTCATATTGCCTAAGGAGTTCGTGGTAGAGTGTAGAAGGTCTCTACACTTTACATATAGATCTTATTATGCAACATCTTTACCTTTTGAATTGACTTCATTATAGCCAGAAATTGAGCCACAAATTGAGATTCTTCCAAATCTTTTCATCTGCCTCAAAATGGTGGAGCTTATTTCACCTCCAACCTAAAAATATTACTTAATAGATTACTTTTTCCTCAATAGTTATTTCTGTCATCAACACACTTCCAACTGAATTTTGTTATTCAAAATATTACTTACATTATCAAAATAACAATCAACTCCTTCAGGAGCATATTTTTGCAATTCCTCATCTACATTTTGAGTTTTGTAATTAATAAAATGATCAAATTTCAAATCATCTATTAACCATTTTCCTTTTTCGTCACTGCCAGCAATTCCGATCACTTTGCATCCTTTTATTTTTGCTATTTGGCCAACGTGACTACCAACAGCACCAGCTGCTCCAGAAACTACGACAGTTTCACCAGCTTTGGGTTCGCAAAGTTCCAAAAATCCAAAATAAGCGGTATTCCTGCAAATAATGCATTTTCCAGAGTGAATTTTTTTGTTGCCTAATTTATTTGATACAAATTTATTTTTAATGACTTGCATTGAAAACATCTTTTTCCATCAAAAAAATATAATTTTATGACTCGAATTGGAAATTCTTAGTTTTTTTCGTAAATATATCAAATATTTACCCCACTCTTCCTAAAACACCAAGCGCGAGAGAGACAGGCAAGCCTTTAAAATCAGGAACCATTAAAATAGGTATATCTTTTGATACTCCATTTGATATTGTATGCGTTCTCCATCCAAACGGTGCCACAACATATTTTCCAACTGGAAACTTTTCATTTTTACTCTCTTTTATCCTGAAATTGAATTAGAAAAGTTAAGCCTGAATTTACAAGATATTTATATGATTATGTGATCCTGCTACAGTCTTTTTAATAAAATAGCATAGAGACTTGATACGTATTTACAGTGTATCTACGGATATAGTGTCACAATCTAGTAAACTTCAATATTTTTGATTTTTTAAAGAAAAGTTTTTCTTGATAAAAGGTTTTGCTTGCCTCCAGGTTTCAAAAACAGTTATGAAAGGCACGATGACGTATACAAAATGTTTAATTTTTCGATATGCGAATAAAGTATTTAATTAAAAGTACCCAAATATTTATGTAACTCGAAATGCCGTGCATAAATTTAAACTTTTTATGCTACCGAGGATATGAAAAATATGAAGAAGGTAAAATGTAATACAATCGTTATGACCCTGCCACTTTGGTCTTTTTTGACGCAGTAGAACAAAATTCTAAATTATCCTTATAGAAAAGAGCAGACAACTTAGGTACAGTCTCATATTCATAAAATAATTTTAGTAAGCTACAAATTTCATACCAAAATTGATTAACAAACTGCAAAATAGAGCTGATGCTTGCTGTTTGTAATTTTGATAATGGGTGAAAAAATTTTATTAATAGTTCCTTTTAAAGGAGCATTTGATTTTACAAGAAGGCAACTTTTGACAAAATTTTAGAATTGCCATTTTTACAAGATAATTTTTCGGCGTAATGTATCATAGAACAAGTGTTTTTTTTTTCTATAGGAACTTAAAAATTGTACTATAAATTTGAAATGAATATGATCTAGTACTTTTACCAACTTGTTACATATTTTATACCGTGCAGTTTTTACTTTTTTTATAACTTCTTTTATTTCTAAGAAAATGAGATATAGGCTTAGGTGTCCGTTACTAGGGCAACTTCCTTATACGTCGTCATGACTTTGATCACTATTTTTGAAATCTGGAAGTAACAAAAACACTCTATCAAGAATGGCTTGTCTTTATATATAATCAAAAATATTAAAGTTTAATCAAGAGTGATCCCCGTCAGTTGACATAATGTGTGGCTACTAATACTAAGAAAAAAAAAAACAAAATACACATATCAATAGATTTTTCCCTACTTTTTTAATGGTGTGTTCGTTTTTATTTAAAAAATTTAGAAAAATTAACATAATCAAAAAGAACAAACAAAATTGTATCAATTAACGTATTTTGTTATATTTTTCAAGCAATAATAGCCGATTAGAGGTGAGTTAAACAAAGGTTTTACTAGAACACTGGACTTGCGCATATCGTCTTTAACATTTTCTAAAAATCCGCATGATAAATAAATTTTCTTATATTTTAAATCTTAATGAAATTAAGTTTAAAAAATGTTTCAATACGACTTTTTTTAAATATAAATTTTAAGAAACCTTGCTAGCATGTTTCAAATTTTTGCCATAATCATCTTAAAACACTTGTACAAGCCAGTATTCTACTATTAATGAGTCGTTTTAGGTCAGATAGCAACATATATAAAGATAATTTTTAATTATATTACAAATTCATATAAAAAATACAAAATTATGTTTTTATTAACCTTTTCCCCACCTATGATTTTCCACACCAAACTTTATACAATATTTATAGTTTTAAGACAATTTTTAAATTGCATTGCCTATATTCTCTTTTCAGGCAGTTAAAGGAAAAATAAACAGACAATTTATTTCCTGCAAATACAATAAATTGTCTATATGTTTTTTTTTCAACTACTTGAAAGGATGATATAGGCAAATTATTAAACACGATAATAAAAGATTTATTGATTTCTTACTGAAATTTCAGTTTTTAAATTTTTAAAATATTCATAATTTTTGTTTAGCACGCATCTTTTTTAATAACTTTAACATCTGGATCATGACCATAAAGAAACTTACAATGCTACTTGTATTCCAATAAAAGTTGATCCTAAAGGTAACCTTGCAGCATATGCTCTCATATAAGGATCTACACTGAGATAAACAGCTTCTGCTAAAAATTCTGTAATAAAAAATAAAGCTTTGAAGTAAATCGTTCACACTTTCTTTGTGAAAAACTCTATCCAGTAATGAAAACCTGAACATATCTGTAGAGGAATCTGTTTTATAAAGGATTTTCCAATAAGAGGTGTCATTTTGAAAAGCCCGCTATTTCGGTAGATGTCACTTTTGAAGCTGTAAGTTTTTGACGTTTGACAAGTAGAAACTACGCCATAAATAAAGATGGAACGATACACGCTTCAACAACGCATTGAAATTATTACAATTCACTATAAAAATGGTGAAATTTTGGCAGAGACGGTTCGTAAAACTCGAACATTTTTGGGTCGTCATGAAGCACCTTGTCGGAGCGCAATAAAGAAATTGGTGAAAAAATTCGAGCTGTTGGGACAAGTTAGTTATGTGAAGAAGAAAACCCGTGCACGTCGCTCAAGAACAGCCGAGAATATTGCTGCTGTAGCCGAAAGTGTTGAAGAAAACCCAGGTTTGTCCATTCCTCGTCGTTCTTTGGAATTAGGGATTCCACAAACGTCATTACACCGTATTTTGCATAAAGATTTGGGTCTTAAGGCTTATAAAGTTCAGTTAACGCAAGAACTCAAGCCGGCCGATCATCAACAACGTCGTGCCTTTGCTGATTGGGTTCTTGAAATGCATGAAAATGATCCGGAATTCCATCGAAAAATCATCTTCAGTGATGAGGCCCATTTCCACCTCGGTGGCTTCGTCAACAAACAAAATTGTCGCATCTGGGGCTCGGAAAACCCAAGAGTTATTGTTGAAAAGCCTCTCTATCCTGAACGTGTGACTGTTTGGTGCGGTTTATGGTCCGGCGGGGTCATTGGACCTTATTTTTTCGAAAATGAGGCTGGAGCAACAGTTACGATGAATGGATTGCGCTATCGAGAGATCATTAATGATTTTTTATGGCCGGAATTGGATGGTATTTATCTGGACCACGTTTACTTTCAACAAGACGGCGCTACGTGCCACACAAGCAACGAAACCATTGATCTTTTACGGGAAAAGTTTCCGGGCCGTGTTATCTCTCGAAGAGGTGATCACAATTGGCCACCGAGATCTTGTGATGTGACACCTTGGGATTTCTTCCTTTGGGGCCACGTGAAAGACAAGGTCTACGCCAACAGCCCAGCGTCGATTCAAGACCTCAAAGATGGAATTCGTGAGGCTATCGAGGACATAGGGCAGCCACTTTGCGATTTGGTTATGGAAAATTTCATGAAAAGGATATGGTCCTGTAGGCATGGTCGTGGTGGTCATTTGGCTGATGTTATTTTCCATCATTAACGGCATACCTTCCTCTTTATAATGTAATAAATATCCGATCATTTATCTTAAAAAATGGCATTTTTCTTTGAATATCAAAATAACACCTCTTATTGGAAAACCCTTTATAATGTACTGATATTGATATATAAGTGTGATATGTTTACCACCTCACTGTACATATCGGATTTAATCATTAGGTGTTACTGGACTAAGGAGACTCACCCCTCAAATGACCGCGTAGTGACCATCGTATATATATATATATATATATATATATATATATATATATATATATATATATATATATATATATACGACCGTTAAGAACTGGGACAGACAGTATTCTCTGCGAATTCCACTCTGGTTCTCTCTCTATACTAGTTTCAGTGGAGCTGTAGGGAGCAAAATGCACAGAAAACAAATATCTACTTAAAATCCCCATATCGTAAAATATCGGCAGGATATTACCCGCAGAACTTGATGCCGAACTGTTATCTTAAACTGTACAAACGGACATCTGAATATACCGCGGAGCGGTAGGAAATTATTAAAAATGGACAATTTCATGTCTGTGTATTTGGAAAAGTTATTTTATTCTCCTTACGACCCTTAAGAAATGGGACAAACAGTTTATTTTCTGCGAATTCCACTCTGTCTGTTCCATTTCTTAACGGTCGTAAGAAGAATAAAATAACTTTTCAAAATACATAGACCGTGAAATGTTTTATTTTCAATAACTTCCTACCGCTCCGGGGTATATTTAGATGTTCGTTTATACTCTTTAAGATAACAATTCGGCATCAAGTTCTGCGGGTAATATCCTACCGATATTTTACGGTATTGGGATTTTAAGTAGACAGTTGTTTCCTGTGCATTTTGCTCTCGGTTCGTTACAGCTCCACAGATGAGACCATTAGATGGTCGAAACTAGTATGGAGAGAGAACCAAAGTGGAATTCGCACTGCATACTATTTGTCCCATTTCTTAACGGTTGTAAGGAGAATAAAATAACTTTTCCAGTAGCCAGTTTTCAAAATTAACATCATGTTTTATAGTATCTCAAAAATTGAGAAGTTGTGAATAGCCAAGTATTAAAATATATAGTTAAAAAATAAGTTTTCACTTCATTGTCATATATTTCTAAGCGACTTTTGGAGGTGTTCCGCTCACTTATACATTTTTTGGTCCATGAGCTATACAAATTAATAAAAGATTCTTACTCAGAAATTGACTGAAATGCGGCTTTATCCAATCTTTGAAGCAACTATTTTCATAAAAGACTTAAGAAAGATTGATGACGCAGAGTTCCACTTTCTCCACCTTCTAAAGGTATTACCTCGACAGGATGCAGTAGAAAAAAAATTCATAGTAGTGTGGTGAATTAACGAGAACTCCTCAGATGAAGAGGAATAAATGAAAATAAAAGGCATATAGAAAATTGAGACGGAAAATACAGCTATGAAGATGATTGTGTGATGTAAATATTGCAATGAATCTAGAGCTATTCAAGGTCTAGAGAAATTTTGATTAGGAACCAAATAAACAAAAAAAATGTTGTATTTTTTTTTTGGTATTTTCTTATCAAAATGGCAACTAGGTTTAAAATTACACCATTGTTGGAGTGTATAAAATATTAAAAGAAAAGGTTTATATTTGTATATTCAATTTCAAATACTGTTGGACTGTGGACATGTTAATGGCGCTATATTACTGAGGTGTGATGTTAATTATATTCTTGATAATATCATTTTAATAAATAGAGTTTGACTGGTGGCATGACTGATCGTTTAAAGCAAATCAAATAGCAATTACCATCTTCATAAAAAACAAGCGACATATTTGTAATTGATTAAAAAGTAAAATTTTTATAGTTTCTTTTATTGTCTACACATTTTCTTATAAAAATAAATTTTCCAGCATAGTGTTAAACTTTAACATAAAATAATAAATAATCTATTATGACAGTTGAAGCCACCAAACGTATTGCAGCTCATTTTTGCGCAGGCTTAAAGGTCTAGTAAAAATAACACAGGTTTACAAAAAAAAAAGTGAATGCCTATTTGACCAGATCATATCATTTTTATGTAATTAAACGCCCTGAATCCAAATCTGAGTTAAAAATAAACATAAAATGCTCATTAATTAAAAATGCCGATTATTCGTGCTATAATTTAATACAACACAGCAGAAAATATGACAAATTAAATTTTTGGCGCAACGTTTGACAATTTTTAAAATTAATGATGAATTTTATTACTTACCACCATCTTTTAATTCAGGCAATTCTTCATCCACCAACTTAAGATCAGTACTTTTAGGAAACCCAACAAAGTATTTTTGTAATATAAACTTTTGCGCGCGAACCATGTTTATTAAGTAATGACCTGTCTAATGTAATGTGAGCCGAGCAACCTTCAAAACGAAATGATTCTCAGACTCACTTAAATATAAAATGTGATATTCATTGTAATGTTCTACATATACAGTGATTCAAAAAAATCAGAATTAATTTTAGAAACAGTTTATAGGTAAACGCTTTGAACATATTTTGTACGTCCTTTTCTCAGACTTCATTGGTTACTCTCGATATTTTTATTTGTATTATATGACGATAGCTCTTTATATTTAGGGAACTGGGAACACTGCCATTACTAGGTGCCTTCTAACCAACGAACTCCGAGTACTTTAGAAGAAACCTAATGGCTGAACCTAGGGTGTCTTGTTTGAATTCGAAATTAAACTGTTTATGTTCGGAATTGTTGATAAATATTAACGTTATGTTGCCAAATGTAATATCCAAAAATTATTGAAAACAAATGTTTAGCTACTGAAATCATGGAACAATAAATAAAAAAATATGTCAATAGATAAAAGGAAGCATCTCTGTAAGCAAATAAAAATTTTTTGTTACATAGACAGACCTATTCATGTAATAAGTTTAAAATAATATAAAACAATAATTAGTTTTCCGAAGTAGCAAGAAGTTTTAAAGCGGTGGCAACGTCGCTTCTGTTTATTTGGACTGTTTCCTTGGGTAAATCGTCATCAAAATACTTTTGTGGTAGGTCACATTTTTGAATAAGCGACTCGTTAAGGTATTTATGTAGATATTTAATTTTATTTATGCATTCGCCAAATGTTTAAAAATTATAATATATTTAAGCCTTTTACTTAATAAAACAATTATCAAACGGAAATTAACTTGTTAACATAAATCAACACTTAGATTAAGGGTGTCATATTTAGAATTGTACCAATCACAGGATTTGGATGCTATCGATATGCAAAATGGTCTTTCAAAGAGAACGCTATCAAGATGCGTCAGCTGTGATTAAACACATGTTAGCAGTGTTCTGTTTTTGCGCGTGCCCTCAATGTTTAAGAGTCCGAGTTCAGGCGATAACTTTACAAACAAAAAAATATTTTATTAAAGACCATATACTTAGTGGAAATATAAATATATAGCCAGGTTCACCAAGCTAGAAAGCTAGATCTTCTAGTTGACCAATTTTGTTTATGATATTGTTATAATTTATGTTACATACGTGGACAAATAATCGCTTTCATAGAGATATTAAGGATAAAAACCTAGATATAAAGCCTTTAGTTCGATAAGAGGAATAAAAAACCAATAAAATTTTCCATTTTGATGGTATAGGAACAAAAGAAAATAATCTGTTTATCGTTGTATTTTTAAGGTTGAAAACTTGCTTGACTTATTGTTGAACTTGTCAAAATAAACCCTTTACTGTTAACGTAGACCAGTTTTAAAATTAGACCATGTTTGTCTATAAGAGGATTAGTGTTTAATTCGTATAAAGTTATAATTTTCCATCTTGTAATGTGTGTATTTTACGTGTGATTAACAACACCGACTATTTGATACATATTTTTAAAAACAGGCCATGTATGTGTTGGATAGATTTAAGAATAGATACCTACATAATTATTAAAATTTAATATTTTTCAAAAATAGAACGTTTTTATGGCAAATTACAAAATCATTTAGCCAATGAATATTTATTTAAACTTTGTACTAGTTTATAACAAGAAAGCAATGCACTGAATTATTGATTTATCAATATTTTACTTTTAATACATTAATTGCATCTAAAACAAATATCACAACTTTTTTGTACTTGGTCGATTATCCGATTTTTAAATGATTAGAAATGTACAAATAATATAAACTTTTGGGAGGTATCCTATTTTTTTTTACAATCTCACTTTATGTCTATATTTCAGTAGACGGAAAGCATATACCTACAAAATTTAATTGCAAAAGATCAAAAACTGACGAAGTTATAAGCTGTGAAATACAAACATGGCAAAAGTATTCGGAAACTAAGAAATAAAACACAAAATTATTTTTTTAAATAACAATTTAAAGAAGAATATTTCAACTGAAAGTAAGATCATAAATATTAATATCTAATGAATCGGCAAAATCTTTAAAAATTTATATCGTAGGACACTTTAGATGTATTGGGTCAGCAATATATAGCTGATCAATTTATTTATTTTAATATTTTTTGATATAAAACTCTATAACATTTTTGGAAATACCGTTATTTTCAGTTTGAAAACATATGAAATATATCTGACAAATGTAGAATGACCTTTTCCATCACTTTGGTAGGTTTCTAGAGGTATTCTACGATAGCTTCAGGTATGTTTTTTCTAAGCTACCGACTTTTATTCAAATAGTAGCCCTCTCTTGTTGAAATCACCTGTTTTGTTAGCTTAGTACTTCTATACTGGTCTTATAGTTACCTAAAAAATTGGAAATAATAAGTAAAGATTGGCAGATTTGTTTGTAGCGAGATTATAGTATGATCTAGCGTACCGCACGGTTCGCATTTAGCTCCACTTTTATTCAGTATTCTTATCAACGATGAAACTGAATATGTAAAATATTCTAAGTGTTGTCTATATACTTGACTATTCAAAGATTTTTTGAATAGTCAAGGTGTAGAAAATTGTATGAGATTTCAAGAAGATCCGAATGGTCAGAGTGAATGATGCGACTTGAATAGTATGCAACTGAATGTAAGTAAATGTTTTTTCTTGACATTAAGACATGTTATTCAATATTTTGACACTAGTTTTAACTTTCGTATAACTCATATTGCTAATAAAGCATTAAAATTATTGGGCTTTCAGTACAGCTACTGGCAGTTTCTATAGAGCTATTTTCTTTATCTTCAACGTCCATAGGTAGAAACCTAAATTAAGTTAACATTAAATTAATTATTATTAAATTATTTAATATTAAAACATTTATATATGATTTTTATTATCAGAGAAAAACGAAGTTTTAAAGCACCTATTCCATAGACTCCCTGGAGCTTTAAGCGCCTATTGTCTTACATGCTTACCATCGGTCTTACAAATAATTTATTGCAAAATTTTATAGAAACTCCTGTATGGATTTTATTAAATTAAGAATGTATATTTATATATATATATATATATATATATATATATATATATATATATATATATATATATATATATATATATATATATATATAATTGAATGAATGAAAGACTACACCTATATTTTTAGAACATATCAACCGAAGATAATTTAAAGAAAGCTACACAGAGTAGCTTGGAATTTTGAATTTGGTCCTACTCCTGTTTATTAGTGTGTATATGAAATAATAACTTTTTTTGCAGATATATTTGTACGGTTCTCTGCATCTATTACTTGAAACACTTCTACGCTTTAGATATAGTATGTCATTTATTACATTTCGGAACAATAGGTTCACACTTTTTATTTTGTTGCTTTATTAAATTTTATTAATTTTAGATCTGCAAACCTTAATAATTAAAAAACATTTTTTACTTCGTTTCATGCATGCACTATTAAAAAAAAATAATCAATACACACAAATTCATCTAAATAAATACTGCAGTCCACTTTTAGGTACTACTTTCCATCAAAATAACAATGATTGTTAACGATTTTATTACTTTAAAGTGTTTTCCTTTTATTTCCCTCTAAAGATCTCCTCATTGTATTGGTTCTTCAAAAACAAAAATGATCTAGAAAAATAGGTTTTTCCTGTTTAGTATTGTCAATAGTTTCCAAACCTACAAAATTTTATATCAGTTACAAAAATAGGTGATTATCTGAAAATATTTACAGAAAACTAAATTGTACTTTTTAATAATGGAACTTGACACACTACTAAGAGTGATTTTTGACTGGCTGTTACTAATCTACAAATAAATATTTTACCAATTTACTTTTTATTTCTTCAGAAATATAACCAATCCGTATTTCAGTAATATTCTAAATTCCTAGTATGATAATGATTGACTCACGATTGATCGTCTAATAGCTGTTATTAAATCAAGTTACAATGTCAGAAAAAAAACTAAAACACGCTTACAAAACGAAATAGCAAATTTTCTACAGTTAAAAGTTGGTTGAAAAGTACGCATATGATGACCCGAAAACGTCACAAATATCATATAAATATTTTATTTATGAATATAGGTTACGTTTCAAACGGTAAACAACGTTTTCTTTTGACATTATTATTAGGACCCTAACCAGAGGAATAAAACATATGTTTTTTTTTACTTTATAGAAAAAATAGTAAATAAGGTACAGATGTAGTAATAAGAGTTTAAGAGACGTTCTACTGTATAAGTTTTCATTTATTTTAGTATCAATAGTTTTACTGGATTAAAATAATAAAATAGCTTTCATCTCAGTTCGACAACTACGCTTCTTGTTGATTATTCCCCTTTTCCCCACTGACCATAAATAGCCTTCACACAAAGTTTGTTTACATTTTGTCTATTCTATATCAGGCCTATGCTTCTAACATATCTGCTGTAGTCGGTTTGAAATTTTACATGATTTACGTACTCAGAACGTTTTGACGTACGGACGTTATTTGTGTTTCAAAATTTTGAAAATAAACAAGCGTCGACCAGTCTATGCAATCATAAATCAAAATAAAAGCAATTTAGAACATATAAAAAGTTAGCTGTCATGAGATATCCCACTTGACTAAAGAAAAAAATTTCGAACCTCATGTTATACCTCTTTCTTAGAAACGAAGAAACCGTTTCTTATTAAATTCCTGTTTCTAAACTAAATGCCGCTAAGCAACCTTTATAACTTCGCCAAATTTCAAATCTAAGGCATGTGTAGTTCCTGAGAATAACGGCTCTAACATATAGACAGACGGCGAAGTCTTACAACAAGAATTTCTTTTATATCCTAGAACTGGGAAAAAAAAATATTAAAGTAAGTTTTTAAGACCGATTTGACCCATGAAAATATTTTGACGTTCCTTTCCCTTCCTAGTATAACAAAACTTAACATCAACTTCGATATTTCAAACAGTACACCTTGTATACTACATTGCCGCTAGCTAAATTTTGAATGAATATTTTAAATTATTTTTAAAGCTTACTTATATTTATATTTTTTAGACACTCTGTGTTAAAAATAGCAATTCCGGTGTTTATATAGGTTATATCTCACTCTGATAACCGGAGATAAGCTAAATATAATTGAAAATAAAATATTTTTATTTATATAATGACTTAGCGATTATGAATACTTTTCAGACACAAAAACAAATTACTTTCTTAAATTAGTTCTTTAAGCTTAGGAGTAGCTACGAGGAAAAAATAATATTTTTTTTTCCTTCTTGATGAGTCTCTATCAAGGGCGGCGTAATACCATAAGAGAAAAGAAAAGATCGAAATTACCCCTATCCAATTTTTATACAAGACAGTACAATACAAGAAGTGAAAACGGATTGTCGACGGGCAGAGAGGGAATATCAGCAACATTTACGTTTCTAGGGCAACAAGGAGGCGAGTCTATTTTTTTAAATTTGAAGCTCCTAAGAAGCGGGGGCAATCAACCATTCCCTTTAGATCCATACCTGATTTCTACATTGAAGTTGAATTCACTTAGGGATCTCTATATGGTTTCATATGGATATAATAGGCTTTTTCGAACGTATTTGCGCCAAAATGCATTCGATGTGCTTCGTGAATCGTCGATCGACAGCACCGGTAGCAGAATAAACAATGGCACCAAGTAGTTTTCATGGGAGCACTGTGCGAAATTTATTTATTTTGACAATAAAATTTATTTAACTTCTGTGTTTTTTCTAATAACATCCTTCACGTAAGTTTTTGGTAAATTATAGATATATTAGTAAATTATTGTGCAATGTAAGCTTTTCAATAAGGATAAAAACATAAATTAAACTCAATACTATTGCCTCTTAATGTCAGTATATATTTTCGTACCTTGTCAGGAAAAATGATATAGTCTAAGATGACATTGTTATTTTTCTAACTTTTCAGGATACCTAACAATTACATACGAACATTAACGTGGCATCCATGGTTGAAAAAGGATATGGCTAAGGTCATTAAAGAACTCAGATAAAAGAAAATGGGTTAGCTAAAAATTTTAAATGCCACAGGCTACGCTTAGTCGTCATTTCAACAATATTTCTATTATTTATGTCGTTTTAAACCAATGTTTAACTCATATTCGGAACAGCAAACCCCAATACCATATTCTAGAACAAAAATATGTTGGCCTTATCATCACCAAAATGAGAAAGCTGACCTACCAGTTCGCAAAGGAAGCTGGAGTGGAAGACAGATTTGACAAATCTACTCGGATGATAGGCTGGGACTCAATAACAGGTTTTAGGACACAAAATTCTCAACTATCATTAAGGGCTCCTGACTTGCTTAAGCAGCAAGAGAAAAAACTTTAGGGGGTATTCTCGTCTAGAAATTTGGGAAAATCGATATATTTTCATATTTCATATTTTTCAAGTTCAGACCTTTAAGAATATGGTCTTAAAAGGATTTTTCAAAATTCGAACTATTTTCGGAGTTACAGCGACTTTTGTGACGTGGCCGGAGCGAATCAAACAATAATGGCAGATGTTGCACGCCTACCTAAGAACCGAGTTCCCCGAAGGTCATTGCAACCTAGGATTCACCTCACTTTTTGGCGTTACAACCTTTATTGGTAAATATAGTAAGAAAGTGGTCGATACAGTTGTAAAATCAAGTTTTTGCCAAAGTTGCAACAAATGAAAAATAAGAAGAAATCAGATATTCAGGGCTACGAGACACTGGCAATTGAAATTGCTCGTTATTTAGCTGTTACCATTTTTAATGAAATTTTTTTATCTATTTTAAAAATTATGGAACTCAGGGGCATCACTATTCATACTGAAGCTTATACATTTGCTGTCAGACGCAACGAAGTTCGAATTGACCGCTTTGAACTGCGACCTTCCGCTGCTTCTAAAGAAGCTAAAACAGCTAATTTAACTAAAAGAACTTCAGAAAATATTAATTTTGCAGTAGAAAAAGGCCCAATATATGGGTCAGGGATCGCCGATTAAACAAATGTGAGTATTAAGTACCATTATCTAAGTTACGCTGTCGAAATTTTGTCTTAAACTTTAAACGCTTTTTTCTTGAAAGTACTTTTTTCGACTTAGTCGACATGATATCTCGAGTTCTACTGGAACGATTTACGTAAAATTTGGTAAAAATCTTCTTTATATATTCTTCTATATCTGGGAATTTGAATTTGGGATTTATTTTTACTATATTTAAAAAATTCATGATCAAAATGCAGGGACGAAAATGTTTTTTTCATGTCGTCATTTTGTGAAAAAAAAATTTCTCTTTCCATGGTCCGAGTCATAGAGACGTCTTTACTAATTAAGAATATTTTGTATTTTTTTGTTTCAGAACACTACAAGGGTTGAAAACATGTCGATCAGGACACACCTTTTTTTTTAGTCCCCACCCTTCACTATCTTGTATACATTTTTTTTTTTGGTGATTTTATTTTGTATTTTTGAAACGTTAATAAACGTCTTGTAAAAAAAT
The DNA here is from genome assembly GCA_034092305.1 of Diaprepes abbreviatus. Taxonomy (NCBI): domain Eukaryota; kingdom Metazoa; phylum Arthropoda; class Insecta; order Coleoptera; family Curculionidae; genus Diaprepes; species Diaprepes abbreviatus. The sequence goes on from JASJET010000199.1 coordinate 1,579,461, forward strand.
GGATGGTAAAAATGTTTTTCATTTCCTTTTGATTCTACTCAGAAAAACGCCTAAAATTTAGGCCTCTAGGCCAGAGTACCCCCCTAACATGTCTTAACAAGCCCCAAGTAATCTTGTACACTCGTGGAACCGATAATTACAGACGAAAATATATCACTCAAAAAGATTTTCAACATGGACGAAACTAGCCTCAGCTCAGTTTAAAAATCTTCAAAAATATTTGCTCTTAAAGAAAAAAATTAGTTCGGGCATTAGATGCTGCCAAATGAGGTGAAGATGTAACAGCAGTAGTATGGTAACTTGACTTTAGCGGAATTAACGGAACACCTGCAGAGACTTTAGAAGTTTGTTAAGGAAGTAGTTATATGGTTAGACAACTGTTTGCTAAATTATTAAGACATTTTATTCAGTCGGTTGATTATAGTCCTGACAACAAGGTTCTTTTAATCCTTGATGGCCATGATAGTGACAGATATTTAGAGGTATTGGAATTTGCTAAAATTTACAGTGTAATTTTATGTTTGTCTCCACATTGAACACACCCAATGCAGCCACTAGACATGCCTTTTTTCGAACCACTTAATTATTAAAATAATTGTGAAATAACAACGCGGCTGGAACATCCAAAAAGAACGATTGGTCTTAATCAAGTTAGTAGTATTTTCGAAAAAGCCTATGAAAATGCTGCTTCACTCGCAAATATTACTGGTTGCATTTATAAAACTAAGTAGGAATACTTTAAGCATGGGGTCATCCAAATCAGTGGGGATTTGTCTGGCACATAGAAATTTTAGTCAACATTCTCATTTTCGTCCCTCACATTTTTTGAGGTTGGAAAATCCTGGTTCCTCATTTAGGCAGCAAACCGACGAAGTATGGCTACGGAGAAGTACCTTGAGCCTTAAATAGTTCCAATCGGTTTAAACTTGACTTTTTTGTTAAAATTCTAATTCTTTTGTTTTATCTATATTTTTTGAGGTTGAGAAATTGCTGCTCATGATTCTATAGCAAAGCAACGAAGTATAACCAAATTGGGGCTTGGGGCTGTTTAATCGGTCATGATTTGCCTTATAGATACAGATTTTTACCAGAATTCTCGTTTTCATCTTTTTGTCTACATTATTTACGGTTAGAAAATTCCTGCTGGTCTTTATGCAACATAGCGACAATGTATAGACAAATAAAACTGCTTTAAACTTGGGGTCATCCAAATCTTTGTAGATTTTACTGGCAGATAAAATTTTTTGTCAAAATTCTTATTTTCGTCTCTTTTGTCTACATCTTTTGAGGTTAGGAAATTCCAGCTCGTAATTTAAACAGTATAAATAAGAAGTATGCCCCAGAAAGAATGTTTTAAACCTAAAATGGTCCAAATCGCTTAAAATTTGACTTATAGGCAGATTTTTGTCCAATTATCCATTTTTTTGCTCACCATTTCATTAGATCGCGTGATTTTAGCTTTTTTTTACACATTAGATAATAAACCTCTTCTTTCACAGAGTGCATAATAAAAAAACCTTAGCAAACATATGGTATTCAATTTTAAAAAACTCACCCAAAGGTTTCCCAAAGATTGTGAAGAGAAAAATATTTACTAAAAAAGTTATAAGACATCTAAAACTGATATTACCTTGACGTTAAACTGACCTTAGAGGTCATTTGAGGTCATTTCAAGGTCAAGTTGTTGTTTTTTCAAGTGGAAATCTCCATTTGTTATTGCCAAAAAAGGGAAATTGCAGAAAATTTCACTTTCAATCATATAAATATCACTTGTCTTTCTTTCCATGCTCGCTTATAAATTAGAAACTGAAAACGTTCGAGAAAAATCTTAAGTACAATAGTAATAAGAGTTTAATGGAATATCTAATAGTGACGTTGAAATTGAATATAAGAAAACAATATTCCAATTTTACATGAAATAGGCATAATAAAGAGTTGTTTTCAAAAACACTACTGTGCAATTAGAGACTGGTAAATATAAGGCTAAATGTTAAATTTTCCGCACTTTCCATCTCTGTAATAAAAAATGGGAGTTCTTTTTTGAAAAAATAAAGAATTTGATCATAAAATGATTAAGGCTATTCCTAAGATCAAAGTTAAAGTCTCTTTTGGATGTCCCCTTTTGAACCCTACAATTCTTGTAAAGAACATTGTTTTCCCTCACAAACTTTGGGAAATATTTGTGTGTTCTTTTTAAATGGGACATCCTGTACAAGCTCTTGTTCTATATTCTGTATGAAAGAAGTCATTCGCCACCTAATATCTAAAAAAAAAATAAATGGCGATATCGAATAAAAATCCTGGCGTTTTTCAATCCAAAAAAATAAATGAGCTAAAAAAAACTTATAAGAATCCCAGTTTTTCACTAAAAAATATTAAGCATGCCTATCTTCAAAAAATGTATATTTTTTTGTATTTTACCGTGAAAAAATTTGGAAAATTCAGAACACCATTGAAAAACTGAGGTCAAAATCTATAAAAATTATGTATTAGAAACGATTTTTTTCTTATAAATTTTTTCTTTTTGGCTGTTTATTCCAGGTGAAAAGCAAATTATTTTACATTTAAATACAAGCTCAGTAGAGCTGACGTTAAGTTGCCTCATCTGAGTAACTAAAAATCTTACTTCATTGTGTGATAATTCCTGAAAATATTATTTTTAAGCCTAAATACTATTAAACACTTTTTATATTTCCAATCCTAATGTACACCTTACATCCAAAGCACTTTGCTACTCTCTAGGCCTCTTCATAACTCTATTTTGGTTACAACAAATCATAGACTCTGTTTTTAAGAGTAGAGTATCTAGTTATAAATATTACAAACTACCATGTTTGTATCTCATATATATTTCGAGATATCCGCGTTTGAAAAGGATTTATTTAGTAACTCTCCTACTGGCTCTTTCACAGATCGTCTCAATCACAAAATGTGTAGTTACTTATTTTTCGATATGTCAATAGATATATAGAGTATATGGCAACACGCTAATGAAACAACTTCTATATAAATAAAAATAAATATATTTTGATAAATAAAATATGAATCAACAATTAAATAGTCTGTTTCTAATAAAGTATTAACATTATGTAAGTAATTTTCAATCACGTTGAAACAACTGTATCAAATAAGATCCTGGTTAAATAATCATTTATATTATTTTTGACATAAAAAGTTACACTGCACTAAATTACTCCAAGTTAAACTTTAATGATCGCCTTACCAGTATTACCACCTCTAAACATATCCCTAAAAGCCTCAAACATATTATCAAAGCCATCATAAATTGTCTCTTTATACTTTAGTTTTCCTTCCTTAATCCACTGTAAATTTTGCAGTATTCCTTCGTCCCATCTGTCATTCCATTTTCGTACTAAAAAGCCTTCAAATCTTAATCGTTTATGGGTAGGATACGGAATAATGTTTTCTAAAAAATATTTGAATATTAGCTATTATATATCCTGGATATATATATATATATATATATATATATATATATATATATATATATATATATATATATATATATATATATATATATATGATTGATAATGGACTATATAAGTACAAATCAAATTTAATAAATTTGAACTATATCTTAGACATATCTTTATAGAAAAGTATTTTTTTTGTAGCACTATCACTTCATTTAACTTTTAATGCTATTTTTACACACTACGTAACGCTAATTGATTGAGTCATGAAAATACCTGTATTTTCTTTATTGTTGTATCTTGAAATGGCCCCACAAAATGAAACCCGTCCATAGGTATTCATTTGATTTATAACGGTTAAGGTTATATCACCACCAACCTGAAATAAATTAACCATATAAAAATATTATTTAAATAAAATTCCTAAAATAACAAAAACTAGATTTAAAAATTAAAACTTGCAAGACATAATTTGGCTACAAATTTGATCATGATAGATTATAGAATAAAAATATGAAATTCATCATACGTTATCGAAGTAACAGTCAACTCCTTCAGGTGCAGCTTTTTTTAATTCTTCTTCTATATTCTGTGTTTTATAATTAATAAAGTAGTCAAAACCCAATTCATTGATCAACCATTTTCCTTTTTCGTCAGATCCTGCAATACCGATAACTTTGCATCCTTTTATTTTTGCAATTTGACCAACGTGATTTCCAACAGCACCTGCAGCACCAGAAACAACCACTGTTTCTCCGGGTTGAGGTTGGCAAATTTCAAGAAATCCGAAGTAAGCTGAGTTCCTGAAAGTTTTCATAAATATTCAATATAATAATAAGATTCTGAATTCAAACTTCACTAATTGGAATCACCATCAAACAAAAAATTATAACCACCTAAATGACTAACATGGTCTAACTTTGGAAGTCACCTAAGTTGATTTTACAGAAAAGCAAACGGTGTTACTTAAATCATTTTTTGTGCAAAGGTTATGATCTAAAAACATAAAGACATCAATGTACCAATATTAATTAAATATGGTTAGATTGAAAAATTTCCGAAAAAAATTAAATCCCCAATTTTTTGAGGCGGAAAATTTGTTATTAGAATACACTTAATCAAGAACTTTTTACGCACGCAACTACATTTGGATAGGTGAAAAAGGGTAACAAGCATATGCCATTTGTTTAAAAACATGTACAGTCAGATTAGCTCAAACTGTTAAAGCCGATTCAGTTACCAAGAAAGTGAGAACTGGTTCTTATCTACAGATGAGCGAGAAGGTTAAGTACCTAGGTGTAATCCTGAACTAACCTGAACTAATTTTTTGCATTACTAAGGCTGATATTCGTGAGTGGATATCCTGGTGGATAAATCACATCGTAGGCCATACGAACAACAAACTATTGCTGAGAGAACAATCTAGCAAACTAAACCCCAAAACCCTGCGTTTAAGCAGATAACAGAGTAGGCTGATGACAGGGCTAATAACTTACCTTCTTCTCTAGGTGCCGTCTCCGCTTCGAAGGTTGGCAATCATCAAGGCAATCCTGATTTTTGAGACCGCTGCTCTAAATAACTCGTTGTTACTGCATGCAAACCACTCTCTAAGGTTCTTCAGCCATGAGTTTCTTCTTCTTCCTATGGATCTCCTTCCTTGGATTTTTCCCTGCATAATAATCTGCAATATTTGGTATTTTTCTCCTCTCATAACATGTCCCATATATAGTAGTTTTCTTCTTTTAATTGTTAGAATCACTTCTTTTTCCTTATGCATACGTCTCATTACTTCCTCGTTGGTTATTCTCTCTACCCATGAAATCCTCAGCACCCTCCGGTATATCCACATCTCAAATGCCTCCAGTCTTCTCATGTCAGACATTTTCAGTGTCCAAGCCTCCATCCCATAGTACAGTACAGACAGCACATAGCATCTCAGCAGTCGCACTTTTAATTCAAGGTTTAGATCTCGGCAGCAAAAAAGCCTCTTCATTCTTATAAATGTGTTTCTGGCCTGTTCGATTCTGATTCGTATTTCTTGGGAGCTGTCATTGTCTTCATTAATGGTTGTGCCAAGGTACTTGTATTTTCTCACTTTTTCAATAGGTTGATTCTTTACACACACCGTACGAATGTCCCGAGTTGTTTTTGTTACTAGCATATATTTTGTTTTGTTTATATTCAGTGAGAGTCCATATTCTTCGCTTACTGTGACCATTTTATTAATTAGCATCTGTAGGTCTTCATGTGTTCCAGCTAAAAGAACTGTATCGTCGGCGTATCTCAGATTATTTATTGTCATGCCGTTAATTTTAATGCCTATGTCTTGATCAGCAAGTGCCTTATTTACTATATCTTCCGAATATAGATTAAAAAGAATTGGTGAAAGTACACACCCTTGACGAACCCCTCTCTGTATTTCTATTTCTTCTGATGTTATGTCTTCTATTCGTATTGTTGCTTTCTGGCCATAGTATAGGTTTGAGATTATTCTTATGTCTCTGAGGTCGATCCTTCTCTTACCAATGATTCGATGAGTTGATCATGTTTAACTTTGTCAAAGGCTTTATTGTAGTCTATAAAGCACACGTGTAGATCTTGATTCATGTCTAGGCATCTTTGTGACAAGACATTAAGTGCGACCAGTGCCTCTCTTGTTCCTAGGCCTTTACGGAATCCAAATTGTGTATCGCTGATGTCCACATCTAGTTTCCTGAATATTCTGTTATGGATCACCTTCAACAGGACCTTCAATGTGTGAACCATCAGGCTTATTGTACGATAGTCGGAGCAATGCTTGGCATTTTTCTTTTTTGGGAGGGGTATAAAAGTTGATAACAACCATTCATTTGGTAATAACTTACCACTATAGCTTAAATAAACATCCAAACACAATGGGCATCTACAACGAAGAACCAACATGTAGACTATGTGACGAAGATGACGAAACAGCATCACACGTCATTCAAATTTAAACCTCTTCCCTACGGGAGACACCTTCAAGGATCGATAGATCCTGAAGACGTATGCCCAGAAGACAAAGTTAGTAAACAGTCTACTTAACATGATTAAGACAACCAACTTGTTCACATAGAACAGATTTAGCAGGCGATATAATTAGTCATTAAGAAGGAATGAAAAAGCTTTTTAACTATACCCTCAGTTTTGTTCTGCTCATAATATTGCTATAGTTGGTATTAATAAAAACCTAGAGTCAGAGTTATCTATTTTTGCCCGTTTAGTAATGAATAAAAATTATTTTTTATGTTAGTATTTTAAGGTACAATTTTGACTAATTTTTTATTGTTAATTAATCAACTTCGATCAGTTCAAAAGTTAGATCATAATATTATTTTAAAATACTTCTTACCCTGGCATTCCTAAAATACCTAAAGCTAGTGATAAGGGCAAACCTTGAAAATCAGGTAATTCTCTAAGCCCTTTCCCTTCTGATATGGTGTGAGTTCGCCAACCGAATGGTCCAAAAATATATTTGCCAACAGGAAATTTTGAGTTTCTGCTTTCTATTATCCTAAAAATATTTTTTTATAGTGTATTGAAAATAATGCTCAAAAATAAAAATCATAAATATTTTTTGAATTGTTTTGTTACAAAAACACGCCGGTGTGACACTTTACATATGCATAAGACATTTTATGTTTTTTGAATGAAGTCAATATTAAGTTTCTATATTATTTTTTATTATTATTATTAATACTAATAATAAAGAAATTTTTGGGAAAAGTTTTGAAGATCAAAACAGCCATGTTGGTACCAATTTGAAAATAAACACTCTGTCGGCACATATCTCTAGAGTGTTCTATTAAAAAAAATGGAAATGAAAATATCAATATAATATTGGATTATTGTGAGGTAAAATGATTTCAGCTAAGATGTCACGAATTTTTACAAAAAAGTAAAGAACCTAAGTGTGGATATTAAAATAAGTGTAGATATTAAGAAACTTAATAATTAGGCAACGTCGCATCATGAGGCAAAAAAAAATAAGATCATAGACGAACTTTAACTTCGATAAAAAATTTAGGTCGTTATATTTAGATAAAAAGTATGCATCATGTTTTTTTGGGACACTATATATAAGCTAAATTATTTTTACATTATACCATCTTCAACTACATTACCATTTTGCCTGTTAAATTTTTGATTGATTTTACTACATATCTGCAATAAAATACCAGTATATTATATGAACAACCTATCTTTATGTGGAGGATAATTGAGAAGATGTTTTCCTCCTTTCTTCTAATATTAATGAGTATATCTCATATACTACTATAAAATTTGTTAATCCCACATCTGGACACCCTGATCAGATGTTCACCTGACACTCCTCTGAGTCCCATGTCCCAAATATTGCCAATTTCGTTGCTTAATTTACAAACCTTGTACAGAATTTTTTGTAGGTAATTCATGGCCCTATAAAGAATGACGTTCATAGATGCACCAATTTGAAATTACTGGAAACAATGCAAATAGCGTCCATATGTCAAAATGTTTTGAGTAGATATACCGTCTAAAATATCAATATAATATTGGATTATTGTGAGGTAAAATGATTTCAGCTAAGATGTCACGAATTTTTACAAAAAAGTAAAGAACCTAGGTGTGCATATTAAAATAAGTGTAGATATTCAAAAACTTAATAATTAGGCAACGTCGCATCATGAGGCAAAAAAAATAGGATCATAGACGAACTTTAACTTCGATTAAAAATTTAGGTCGTTATATTTAGATAAAAATTATGCATCATGTTTTTTTGGGACACTATATATAAGCTAAATTATTTTTACATTATACCATCTTCAACTACGTTACCATTTTGCCTGTTAAATTTTTCATTGATTTTACTACATATCCGCAATAAAATACCAGTATATTATATGAACAACCTATCTTTATGTGGAGGATAATTGAGAAGATGTTTTCCTTCTTTCTTCTAATATTAATGAGTATATCTCATATACTACTATAAAATTTGTTAATCCCACATCTGGACACCCTGATCAGATGTTCACCTGACACTCCTCCAAGTCCCATGTCCCAAATATTGCAAATTTCGTTGCTTAATTTACAAACCTTGTACAGAATTTTTTGTAGGTAATTCATCGCCCTTTAAAGAATGAAGTTCATAGATGCACCAATTTGAAATTACTATAAACAACACAAATATCGTCCATATGTCAAAATGTTTTGAGTAGATATACCGTCTAAAGTGTTCCACCTTATAATGGATATGTCAGATGACACTTAGCAATGCCAGTATTGCCAGTTCCCGAAATATCATTATACAGTCCAAAATGATTTAATTATAGGGTAGGCCTCTTATTTTGTGTATCAGTTGAACAGACATAAATCAGGCATTTTTTGCAAATATTGAGTGAACAAATTTCGTTTCTGAAGAGTACTATAGGTCGTAAAATTCCAAACAATTCTAAATAATAGCTATAGTATTTTGGGACAAATTTCCAGCGCTTAAACTTATAAAATGTATTCCAAAATTTACGCAGGCTTTTTTTTAATTGTAATTTTTTTATGGAATCATAAGAGCTATATGACACGTGACACTATATCGTTGAAACCACATGTCATTCAATCAACATCATCCAATTCAGGCAGAAAGAACTCGGTTATCATGTCGCGATATCAAATACCGGTAACAGTCACTACTTGACCAGTCTCATTTTCGAAGAAGTATATTCCAGTGATGCCTCCAGCCCAAAATCCGTACTAAACAGTGACACGTTCTGGATACATTGGTTTTTCCACAATCACATGTGGGCTCTCTAATCCTCAAATGCGGCAATTTTGACGAATAACGAAGCTATCGCTTAGGATGATTTTGCTCGAAAAATCAGCATCCACTGTTCACTGTGCATGGTTATTAGGCTTCAGTTCTTGTGTCAATTGAACTTTGTAAGCATGAAGATGAAGATCTTTTGTGAATATACGCTGCCTAGAGAGCTTCTTAAAATTTGCAATCCATATCCACGACGCCGAATTCCTAGGCTTTCACCAACACTTTCATGCACTACTTCAATATTAACATTTGAACAACCTGTTATTGGAGTATGTTGATTAAGTTTCTCACTGAATTTTTCGATTACTCTCTTCACAGTTGACGAAGTTAAATCAATATTCCGACTAGATTTACTACGAAATTTGCAAACTGTGGACGCCAAACTTTCATTAGTTTTTAAAATGTTGATCTATTTTCTCTGGCTATTTTCAAAAGCTCCGCTTTTAAGGCATCATTTTTAAAAAGTCCTTTTTATTCGATCAATTTATAATATCTCCTTTTCGCTAACAGGATGAGAGCAATGGTTCTGCTACTTTAAAATGATAGCTAACGTTGTCCAGGACAATGACGGAAATTTCAAGAACTGAATCATTTGAGGTAACTTATCTTTAAAAACATCCAGTCATTTTTTTATGGTAATCTTTGGTTGATTTGTTTGAAACTCAAGTAAACTTCTATTCAAAAATCCTTCATCGCTCCCAATATGAGTGAATATTAATCTGCTTTCCTTACTGGAAGGAATTTTAAGCGATGATTCTAGAAAGGTTTGGCGAAAACATTTATTCAGTTAATGTTGTTCGTTAACACACACTTCATTGAAGTAATAAATGTTTCGTTGTTCCCTTCTGAATTTTCTGATATCTTAGACATTGTCTTCTCTAACATATTATTTTTTCTCTATTTATTGAACCTATTTTTGTTCTGCATCTGCCAAGACAAATTCAACTCGTGCAATATATATCACAATTTTTTTCCACAAGAAATTACATTTTCATCCTCTCTTATAGTTGCTAAAATTGTATCTATTTTTGGGATCTCATTGGTAAAATAAAAAGAATATATTTTTTTTTTTATTATCATACGTCTGGCTAGTTTATCAACTTCTAACGCCTTTCTACCAGAACTTATCTTAAGCAACTTTATAGAGTTTCGATTTTTTCTTTTACTAAGAAGTCTGTATATTGCTACATAAGGAAAATATATTTTGAATAATACTTATAGGCATCTAATGCACTAGTGCGTCATGTACATTCAGGCGAAGATTAAGGAGGGGAGAGGATCGCCCCACCCCAAGAGCTTCGAATTCAGCAAAAAAAAAATACACCGCTCCCCATCTACAGCTTGCTTTCATATTGTACGATCGCCCCCCCCCCTCAAGAGCTTTGAATTCAGAAAAAGAAATTCAGCTCTGCCTATTCCATTAGGAACGTGAATGTAGCTGGCAACCTCTCCCCCTGGTAGACAACTCGCTTTCGCTTATCGCCGCCTCTCAAAGAGAGAGGCTGGTGTACATTCAGAGAGGCTAATGTATATTCATTACTATGGTCCTTGCTTTGAAAACATCTTTGCAAAGTACGGCTTCATAATTTGATGACATATTATTAATTTAGAACAGAACAATGACGATACCATAAGACAATACTGAAAACTTTTTAAATACCTAAATACAAAGATATTATTATAGTATTAATAAATAAAAGCACTTACTTCGCTACCTGACCTCCGACCATTGTTGATCCAAGCGGTGACCGAGCAGCATGATTTCTATGAAAAGGATCAATACTCAAGTAGACGGCTTCAGCTAAGAACTCTAAAAATTCATTTCATATAGTTCATTTTCAACTAACAAAATAATATAAATTATTTGATAACAAATTATTGTTTTTCGTAATTTCAGTCTTATGTAAAAAATAATAAAATAAGGAAACATCATGCTTGTTCGTTACTGTTTCAACAAGAGAATGCTCTAAGCAATATTACTTGTAACAATTTACGAAATCAGTTATGGGTCTCAGATTTTGCAATAAACTACATCTTTACATTTCATCTAGCGGCAAAAGGTGATTCAAACAGTCAAACAGATTTACAAGAAAAAACTTTAAATACAATATTTTTTGTTCTTACCTCCGTCTTTTAATACTGGTAATTCTTCTTCTATTAGTTTTACATCACCGGGTTGGGGAAACCCGTCAAATTTCTTATGTGTAACAAAAACTTTGGCTTTCACCATTTTTGACAGTTCTGATGTAGTAAGATACCGATATTTTGAAACTGCTTTGAATGTAAACTGAAACCACATTTATTAGCTCACGGATATGGTATCTGATAAAAATAAATTTTTAAAATACTTATAGGATAATAATTAAGAATGACAAGGTAATTTTGAATGAATAGAATTTGTACGCTGTTTTGCGTTAATAAAATTTAAAAAATAGATTCTTATCAGTACGTGTGAAAAGCATATTATACCAATTATATGTATTTAAATAAAATTCCTTGTCTGTTATACAAAGACTTTCAAAATAAATGAAATCGTCCAAATACTTCGTTACGAGGTGCTCCAATAAATTTTGAGCGCATCATCTCTCCTAGTCAGAGTGTCTTCTTTTCAATTTTGATTAAACTCTTGAAACCAACAACTATGAAACCCCTTTCTTCTCTCATGAAACCACATGGAAAACTCAGAACAGTTCATAGCAATTCTACACTCCCTAAGTTCAAGCCTTAAGAGATGATCATAGCAAATTTTGACGTACAATTCGGACATACCAATGAATAAAACACTGGTTTCCGAAAAGAAAACTTCCCAACTGACGTTATATATCTCATAGATATTGCCTAGTTTTTATTCGACATTTAGATATATAGACAGATAGATGGTACTGCATCCTTCAAAAGACAACAACAACAGAATATACAGGATGTTCTGAAAGTTGAGTCAGTTATTTTAACAACTTGTAGAACTCGTAGAGAGAAATCAATTTACCAAAAATCGTTTATATAAAAATTGGCAAATAAAGAATTTATTACCAATTATTTAAAAAATTTAAAAATGGAATATAAACCTTATTTCAAAATATTTTCAACCACTGCATTGTAAAAACTTTGTTTACTATACTAAACAGATTACATTTGTTCTACAAAAGATGTTCAGAATTGTCACCATTTGTTCGGTGAACGCAGTCTTTCTCGACATATCCATGAGTGACTATACGTTGTAAGTATTTTCAATGCCCTGTTATAATTTTTCCACAGTATTCACTTTCCCATCGTGATAAACTAACTGTTTTAAATAGTCTCACAGAAAAAAACCGCAGGGATTTAGATCCGAGGAACATACAGGCCAAGAAATGGGTCCATTTCGCCCTATTAGAAAACAACATTATTTAAATGTTCATGAACTTCTCGTCTGAAATAAGGCTTCATCATGAAGAAGCCACATATTTTGTCTCGCATTTAAAGGAACATCTTCTAATAATTGTGGCAGATTTTTCTTGAAGAAAGTCTAAATAATTTTCACCTGTTAGTCAATTTGGAAAAAAGTAAGGCCCTATAAACATGTGATTTACTACGCCAGGTCAAACACTTATTGAAAATCTATGCTGAAAAGGACTTCTTCTCACTGCATGCGGATTTTTTACTGCCCAAGCATAGTTTTAATGGAAAATATTTACTCTATTTCTTATAAACGGAGCCTCTTCGGTAGCCAAAATAAATTTGGTAAAATTGTCATTTATATTGTACTGTACACGCTGATGACGCTGTGATATGTGCCGAAAATGAAGACGACCTCCAGAGATTGTTAAATACCTTTAATCTTACGGGAAAAAAATATAATATGATTATCTCAGCCGAAAAAACTAAATGTATGACAACCTCAAAAGAACCCGTCCGATGCAAAACTAGACGGTCAAATAATACAACAAGAAATGAGTTTCAAATATCTAGGAATTGACATAACTAGTTATGGCAACATCGAAGATGAAGTAAGAAAGAGGGCAGGTGGCCAAAGCAAACAAAGTGGCGGGTTGTCTCAACGACGTGATCTGGCGAAACAAACACTTACAACAAGAAACAAAGGTTCGGATCTACAAAACCACAATTAGACCTATTATGACATACACCTCAGAAACACGGCCAGAGACGACAAAAACGAAACAACTATTGGAGACTACAGAAATGAGAATACTTCGACGAATAACAGGAAAAACGCTACTAGACAGAGAAAGAAGCGATAACATCTGGCAATCATGCAACACAGACTGCATTAATGAGTGGCTCCTACAACGTAAGACACAATGGAACAAACACATAAGCCGAAAGACAGAGGATAGACTGGTAAGGATCGCACGAGATAAATCGCCTAGTGGTACACGCAGTAGAGGTCGACCACGGAAAAGATGGAGCGATAATTTAAGTCCAGAATGAGGAAAATCGAAGAAGGAACAGGTCAGGGACCTATTATAGAAGGTAGAAGAAGAAGATATTGTACTGATGTAAAAACCAGTGACAAAATTCAACTCTTCTAGGATACTCTTCTGGTTTCAACAATTGCATATGTTGATATTGGTATTGATAAAGTTGTTCTTGTCGTAAAGTTTTTCACACTTTAATATGAGCAACTTCTACTTCACTTGCTTTGAACCTAGTTCTCGTTGTTGAATCGTTTTCAATAATTTCTAAAATTTCCTCGATCTCCACCATTACGCGTTGAAGAGGGCTTCCAGCGTGACCTTCTCGTTGTTCCTTTAAATAGCCAGTGTTGCAAAGTCTTATAAATAAATTTACAAGCCGCCGCGGAGATAGATGATTTCGTAAACGAAATCTTTCTGCATACAAACGGCATCCTGCGGCTGCGTTTTCTTTGCCACTCCACTAGTTCATTGTTTTCATAAACGTGGGCCATTTTTATTGCATAAAAGACCCACAAATGAAAACTAATATCACGCACTACTGTATAAATTATTTGGCACTGGTCAAATCGAAAATCGCACTCAAAACCGTGTAACAGTTACATACAAAAAGTAGGAATAGCCAGTATAAGTAGTAAACAAAGTTTTTACAATGCGGTGGTTGAAAATATCATGAAATAAGGTTTCTATTACAGCTTTTAAATTTTTTAAGTAATTGTTAATAATTCCTTTCTTTGTCAACTTTTATATAAACGAGTTCTTGATTATGAAAAAGCTTTTGATAGCCTTGACTTTCGGGCAATAAAAATAGCTCTCCAAAGCTGCCGAATTGACACAGGTTAACCTTAATAAAAATTGTTATGAATGAAGAAAAGTATTTTACAGATGCATGGAAATACTAATTCAGTATCAATAAACAAGGAAGTCAGACTAGGAGATACTCTATCTTCAAAATTATTTACAAATGGTCCCCAAGATGTATTCACGAACCTAAATTGGGATTAAATAGAGGAATTAATATAAACGGTAACAGGGTAACTCACTGGAGATATGCAAACGATATAATCATCATATCCGATAATATCGAAAAGCCCAGGGAAATGTTTAATTAAGAATCACATGAAACGGCCCTAAAAATAAATTTACAAAAAATGAAAGTCAGATGAACACATAAAATATGGAAGACATGATGATAGATAACCAAAAACTAGAATGGATAAATAAATAAATTTCTAAAAAAAAATAATTAGACCTGATAAACAAACAAACTAAACGATAGAGGTCGATAGAAGAAAACTATTGAGTTCATCAGCATTCGAAAGATTAAATTGTATCTTCAGAAACAAGAACATCTCACAATATTTGAAAACCAAAATTCGATTCTTGTATGCTCCCAGTGTTGACATAAAGTACACAAAGAACATAGCAAGAAAACTCGAGCTAAGAAAAAGACAAATAAGAGTAACACTGCGACATCGACAAAAATAAAAATTAGTAGGTCATATTGAAAGAAAATGTTGGGATTTAACTATGCACAACGCGCAAGAAAGAGAGTAGCATGAAAAAGTTGGAAATATATATACATACTGATTTTGTCAGTATTATAGATTTAGAAGAATAATAAAAATATCAGTTGCTTAGGTACTTTACATACGTAATAGACCACCTGGTTTAGTAGACGAAAAATAATTTTATATTATTATATATCATAATAACAAATTTGAAGAGGTATTCAAATTCCCTTTTTTTGTACCCCACTAAAAGAATTTTTTTTAGCGCACAGTACCTATATTACACATATAAAATAGAATAACGATTTGCAATGACTTGTAAAATGTAAAATAATGGAAAAATCATGTAGAGGTTTTTTAAAATTTTGCAAGGACTAAGTAAATATTTGTTAATCAAGGTTTATACGGGATCGTCTCAAAAATGTGCAAGGGCTAAATAAATAATTTTAAATCCTTGTTAATACCGCATCATTGTACTCAACTTGAAACATAAGTAGCTACTTGTTTTTCTATAAATGATGAATATATATTTTATATGTTATCTTAATCGCGATCAAAGTATTCCAATTTTTTATAAAAATACTGATAGTTTTTTAAAATAAAGTTTGAACTAAATATACAAAGTTAGAATGAATAAATACAGAAAAATTAACAATTATTTTTCATCTATTTTTATTAATCTTCGAATTAGTTGTCCGTTACAGTAGTTTATATAAACTTTTGAATTAATTCTGTAAATATTGTTACATATTCTATTAGGTAATCAAAGCTAAAATAAAACTTATTTGCATATGAAACAAGCCTTCTAAATGTCTTGAAAGAAGGTGAATAGGTTGGCGATATTTACGCCGATTTCTGCATGGACTTTGATACGATGATATGGAATAACTTACTAATAAAATTAATATCATATAATATACTATTTCAAACTAACGTTATACACGATTTACGATTTTTTATGTATTAAGAAGCAACATGAAACCATGCTGAATTATTTGTCAGTAGAAGTGTCGGTTCATCATCATTTGATAGTCGTTAATTAATTCATTGCAAGTTACAAAATATTCTCAAAGAGCATATATTAAAAAACTGTCAAGATTTACACACAGTCTTGTGAGCAGGGGCGGATCCAGCCTCTCTCTTTGAGGGGGGCGGTGATATCACAAAAGTATAGTATGGCAAGCGAAAGCAAGTTGTCGACGCGGGGGGGAGACATCAGCAACATTCCCATTTCTAGTGTAAAAGGCATGGTCGGGTCCATTTTTCTGAATTTGAAGTTCTTGGAGAGGCAGAATCGGTTCTATTTCCCTGAACTCAAAGCTCTTGGGAAGGGGAGAGGCGATCGCAAGCATACACACCTATACTCTATTCAAGAACTAGAGAAAGTAACAAAACTGTTACCAAAACCTCCAACTTGCCTGCTCCAGTGCCGCAGGTAACTGAGATATGCCGTGAATCTAATTATATTTAGTTATATTTAAACATTATAAGGTTTTATAAATTTACTGCAACAATAGAATTTCTGATTTCTGTCACTGAGTAAATTACACCTTACAGTGTGGCCTTAGTGATTTATCTTATTTGCGCTTGTTTTTATATATTATATGAGATTAGTGAGATACTCAAAAGATATGGCTTCCACATCTATAATTATTCTAAAATCGTTAAACCAGGCCTTTTTTTCCTGAACGAAAAACTTATTACTATGAATGTTTATGATGCCTTAAAATATCAATATCTAGATAATAATGTTAAAAGTTCTGTTGAGATGTGTTTCAACATGACAGGAGTTGGAAAATCTACTGTGTACCGAATATTGAAGGAGAAAAAGACGATTGGAATTGTTAATACTCCCAAGTCACATTCGATCACAGGCAGATGAAAAACCTCGTTGGAAGAAGAGATGTAAACTGCAATAAAAGGAGTTGTACATACATCTTATTATGAGAAGCAGATCCCAACCGCTCTGTTTAGATGTGCTTCAACATGACAGGAGTGAGAAAATCTACTATGTACCGGATACTGAAGGAGAAAAAAACGACTGGATTTGTTAGCCAAGCCACATTCGATCAAAGACACACGAAAAACCTCGTTAAAAGAAGAGATGTAAACTGCAGTAAAAGGAGTTGTACATACATTTTATCATGAGAAGCAGATCCCAACCGTCGACAAAATTCTAACTAAAATCAATGAAGATCGGGATTTACCTGAAATTAAAAGAACTGAGGTCTGGAAATTGCTCAGAGAACTTAATTATTGCTGGGAAAAACCAAATAGCAAATCTGTTCTTATAGATCGTCCGGAAAATGTCCCTTGGGGAAAGAAATATCTCTCTCAAGTAAAAGGTAGAGTTGCTAAAAATGACACAACTTACGAAATTAGTAATTTAACAGAACTTTTGAAAGATTTTTTGGAATAAAGTTACTGCAGAAAATTTGGAAAAATCCATATCATAAAAGAATAAAAGAAAATGTGGAAACTCGATCTCATGATCCGTGAGATAGAGGAACCATTTATAATTAATTTGGGTGAAGATAGCTTCACTGAATTGAATTACGAATTAGATACGTAAAGTTTACCAGCGTAAACACAATTTATTATTTAAATATTTTTAACATATAAAAATTAATTACATTTGAATCCCTTTTTAGTGTTTAATTGTAATTCTGCAAATGGCTTAAGAAATACATAAACTGAAACGTCAAATGTCCTAAAAATGTTTTTAATTAATAATAAAATGACCTATAGCCCCAAAAAAATTTTAATATTATATGGACGAATTTATTTTTTTATATATGTTTAACTTCTTGTATTTTTGACAATGGGTATTTAAATTATAACTTAGAATTTTTTGAGAAAAAAAGGCTACATTTTATTCTGAATGTGCCTAAAACGGTTTCTATGTCAAAATTAAAAATAATAAAAATACAGTTGTGATTTGTGTTAAATATGTCAAAATTATCTATATTTGCATGAATTATTAAAAAATCATAAGAAATAAAGTAATATTATAAAAAAATTTTATTTTAAGTTTATTACCGAAATAAAATTCTATGCCATAAATACTTAGTGATAAAATAAACCTCTTTCCGACGCCTATGATAAGGATTAAAATTCAAATATCTATTGTTATCCAACCCAAATGGTCCATTATTATAGACCGGTATTTTTAATTATAAAATTTCTAACCATTCCTATGAAAAATATATTTCTATGTCTAATAGATTTTGCCAAAGACACCGGACTAACGAACACAGGTATTTTGCGAAGAAAAAAAAAGCGTAAAAAATAATTTATTACTCTCTCTAGTTCTTGAATAAACTATAGTATAAGAGGCAAAATCGGGTCTATTTTCCTGAACTCAAAGCTCTTGGGAGGGGCGATCGCTCCCATCGCCCCCCCCCCCTGGATCCGCACCTGCTTGTGAGTGGGTGGTAGCAGTAACCTCCAACCTAACGAATTATGTGAAAAATTATAAACAATGATCTCCAATTTACTACATTAAAGATGTGCAATAGCCGCTCCTGTATATAATACAACGTAATTTATAAGAAATTTTCCCAAATATTTATATTTTCACTCGAATTTTGTTAACTGTACCTGTAAGCACAGCATCCTCTGGATGGAGTTTTTCAAAACTAAAGCTAATATACGATTATTTAAGAAGTTGTATGGGTCAGCAAAGACTTCCAACTTTGATAGTTTTATCTATTGAAACAGATACATAATCTAAGTTGCACTTCGATAGAGTTGTTAAGTCCAGTAAGGCTAATGAAAGTTCCTTTCATTATTTTCTGTTATTACGTAATGTGTTTCCATTTGTCTTAATAAAAACTGATAGTTTTAATTTTTTTTCTCTATATAAAATCGTTACTCTTATGTCACCAGAGGGCTTCGCAAATTTATTTTGCCCACATCAAATTTAGGTTTTACCCTGCCACTTCCCCCGCGTGTGCATACACGTGCCTTGTGGCAGTTGACACTATATACTCGAAATAGATGGCATTTTTATGCCTAGTGACAGAAGAAAAGAAAAAAAGGAGAGGAGAGCGGAAAGTGAAGAACCGTATTGAATATATAATTAATTTACTTCTTCGCTATTATTTGGTTTATATTTATGAAATTGGACAAAATCTTAGCATTATCTGGCAAAATAGTTAAAACATATTTTATAGCTTTGCATAAAGGAATTTCCAAAAATGCAGAAATTGCTTTTTAACCGACTTCTAACAGAAGGAGGTTCTCAGTTCGTCGAGTATGTATGTTTTTTTTATGTATATACACCGATTACTCCGGAATGGCGGCACCGATTTTAATAAAATTTCTTACGTTATGCTCAGGAAGTTGCTGCCGTGGTCCCATATTTTTTTGGACGAAATTGGTGCAGTAAATTCCAAGATAGCGCTGACAATATGACGGCCAAAAAAATTAATTTTGCCCGATTTTCTCGAAAATTGGTACGGAGGAATTTTTGGGGTCGTACATAAAGAATCTGAATTTATTTTTTAAAAATTCAGTATGGTCGATCCAGTATAGCGGACAAAAAAATTTAATTTTGTCCGATTTTCTCCAAAATTGGTGTGGAAGAGTTTTTGGGGTTGTTTATAACGAATCCAAAATATTTTTTAAAAATTCAATATGGCGGATCCAATATGGTGCAGGAGAGTTTTTGGGGTCGCACATGACGAATCTGAAATTATTTTTTAAAAATTCAATATGACGGATCCAACATGACGGACGAAAAAATCAATTTTGTCCGATTTTCTCCAAAATTGGTACGGGAGAGTTTTCGGGCTCGCACATAACGAATCTGAAATTATTTTTAAAAAATTCAATATAAAAAATTAATTTTTCCCCATTTTTTTCAAAATTGATATAGGGTAGTTTTTGGGACCGCACATTACGAATCTGAAAATATTTTTGAACAAATTAAACATGGCGAATCTAAGATGGCGGATTAAAAATTCCACACCTCTCGATTTTCTCTAAAATTAGTATTGGGGGATTTTTGTTAGTGCTAATTACGAATTTAGAATATTTTTTGAAAAACTCAATCTGGCGGATTCAATATGGCATCCTAACAATTTTACATTTTTCAATTTCCTCCAAAACATTTAACATATATTCTTTTCATTATAGGAAGACGTAGGTTAGTTTGTTTTACTATTCTTTTATATAAAAAGTAGGATTAAGATGCTCAGATGCCAATTCAGCAATCAAACATCCGGCATAGTACAGCTAACGCACTCAGTAAGAAAACTCCTAAATCTTCGAGCATTAAGGGAATGAAATTGTCGGTCACAGGACGTACGACCGAAAAAGCAACTAATAAGAGGAAGAGGGGGTGTAAGATTCGAAGACACTCTTTTAAGGAATAGTAAATTGGAGTCACAATTTGAATGTCGGCTAGAACGGTACCGTGACTACCAGTGCCGTAGAATAATTACGTCACGGGTATAATCGTCGGGAAAGAAGGTTATCTTTGTTTAATTTGGGAAATTAAGGGATTATCGAGTGTTATTTTAGTGGGGCATTTCGCAATTTTCATACGGTTCGATTAAGAAATATAAATAACTGTTTTTCGAGTTTTATTTCTTTTTTTTTTTTTTGTTTAATATTTTATTAAGCTATTTATACGTGTTTTTTTTTTCAAAATTGGGTTTTACGTTTTTGGTTAAAATAACGGCCGAGAAGAGCAATTATGTTAGTTTTTTGTAATTGTTATTAGTTTTAAGTTTCTCGTTGTCAATAGTTCGTTTTTATTCTATTTATTTTGTTAATAGACTAACTTGTTTTGAGAAACTTGTTTTATTCAATTTAATTAAACCCTTCACGCGAATTAACTTGCGGGCGCGCTGTTGCGAGACTTACAAAACAAGAGATGTCTACTGACCAATTAACTAGCAGCCTTTCCTGAGTCCTGAAGATCTGAGTCATGGTTGTGGTAAGCTTTAATAACCGTAGTGTTTGGTACTAAAGCTGCAAGAGAGAAGTTGAACGACCAGACTTCCAGAGTGTCTTTATTACTATGAAATTCAGTTATAGGTTATTAAAATAGTTACTAATTAGTATGGGGCAGAAAATGATTATAGATGAAAGGGTTAACGCTACCACAATACATCATTGGGAAGAGTCTATGATCAAATTCTGTCACAATATCGAGAGTCTTTACTTTGTAAAAGAGGATAATTCGATTCATCTTCAATGTGAAACCATTCGACATTTAAAAATGAAACGATTCTTACTTTGCATTCCATCTATATTCTAAAATGTGTTTTATTTGCTTACCAATATAAAGGTAACTTTATTCAGAATTCGGAAATTCATATATATCCTACCAGGAACCAGAGTGACGTTGCGATTCCAAAACCCATAATAGTATTTAACGAGAAGTTACCCTAAGCAGGCTAAGTCGGAAATCATCTTCAAAGAAAAACTAAAGACATATTTGTTTAATCATGCTTTCTGCTTTTTCAAGGATTTTATGGAATTTAAACTACTAATTACGAATGAATTCTAGTTATAATTATTATGATTATGGTCGCTGCAGTTTTTTTTGTGTCATTCCCATTTTTATTGTTTTTCTTAATTTTGAATCAATTTGTTTTTAATCCTTGTAAATCTAAATGATGTAATTTTGTTTTACTTTATTTTATGACATAGCCTAGTTTTAATCCACTCCTGACCTATATAATGTCATATGAATGATGATGATGATACATTAAGAAACAAATGAATTGAATTAAATCGATATAACAATCAATGATGCTATTATTACTTCTAACATCCTTTTTACAACAAATTGAATAAAAATGATGGATTCTGTGGATTAAAAAAATTACAGCTGTACAATAAACAATTTTAATTAGCATAAAGATGATAGAAAAATATTTAATTAAAGCGAGTCATCATCACCAGCGTTGCCAGTATGGATCTCAGAATCTTATTTTTATGGACCAAAATTTTACCAATACATCGAAACTAATTTTGAAATTCTAGTAATTTTCATTTGTTATTCGGCAAATTCGCCTAAAAAAAGGACCGAATAAATGAAAACTGACCAAATTATGATACTTTAAAAACAATTAGTTTACCACCTTATACCAAATTTTTAAAATATCTGAAACTACAGCCTGAAAATTCATATTTGAGAAGGATCTTCAATAAGATGCTTTGAAGTAGTACCTGCTTACCCTTATAAATATATCTCAATACTATCCAAGTATCTTAAAATACTAACTAGTTACTTTTAAGATCATCTCACATAGGTTTGAAAGTCGACATGTTATCATTTTTAATGACTAATAGATTAAAATCAGATAAGCAGTTTAACAAGCAGCAAAATAGCCGAACCAGTTTACAACCTTTTGCGTCGAAGAGCTCCTGGCTTTAATTTAACCCCTTCGTAACTTAACAAAAGCAATTAAATCCCAAATGCCCTAACCAAGTCCAACCTACAACACTGAAAACTTTTATTTAGTATCGAAAGACAACTTTCCTTCTTACCGATCCCAAGATTTCATCTCTAAATTTTGAGCCTTAACCTTCCTATATAAATATTTGTTTGTTAACATATTTAATACAAACTATGCCAATTTGTTAAATATGTAATTCTCCTTTCAGGCAGAGAATATGAAACAGTTTATTTCCTGCAAATATCGCTCTGATCCTCTCTCCACACGCGTTTCGATCACCTCATGATCTCGTCAGTGGAGCTGTATTGGACCGAGAGCAACATTAGCAGGAAATAACTGATATATGAACCATAAATTTCAAGGTATGTCGGCAGGATATTAAACCTACCGTCTACCAACTTCGATGTCAGACTCAAAAATATCGCCAGTCGAACGACATCTATGAATCAACGGAGTAAAGTGAAATTTTTAAACAATCAAAATTTCAGTAAGAAATAAAGGAATTTTTTGCCGTATTTAAATAGTTTGTTATATATGTAATTCTCCTTTCAGGCAGAGAATATGAAAAATATATGTACAAACAGTTTATTTCCTGCCAATATCGCTATGGTCCTCTCTCCATACTGTTTGTACATATATTTTTCATATTCTCTGCCTGAAAGGAGAATTACATATATAACAAACTATTTAAATACGGCAGAAAGATTTGTTTATTTCTTACTGAAATTTTGATTGTTTAAAAATTTCACTTCACTCCGTTGATTCATAGATGTCGTTCGACTGGCGATATTTTTCAGTCTGACATGGAAGTTGGTAGACGGCAGGTGTAATATCCTGCCGACATACCTTAAAAATTAATGGTTCATATATCAGTTATTTCCTGCTAATGTTGCTCTCGGTCCGATACAGCTCCACTGACGAGATCATGAGGTGATCGAAACGCGTATGGAGAGAAGACCAGAGCGATATTTGCAGGAAATAAACTATTTGTACATATATTTTTCATATTCTCTGCCTGAAAGAAGAATTACATATATAACAAACTATTTAGATACGTCAGAAAGATTTCTTTATTTCTTATTGAAAATTTGATTGTTTAAAAACTATACCAATATTAAAAGCAAAACAAAACTGCCAAACTACAAAGTCTAATACTTTCACGATAACTAGATCGTGTTTAAAAGTTGAACATTTTTAGTTAGTTTTAGTTATTAAAGGGAATGAATTGAAACGTAACATCGTAACATAACATATTCACATAAGTAAAGAAAGAATGTACGTTACGAAATTAAAATCAGGAAATATGTTGATCAACAGAATTTCAACGAAAAAAATTGGAAACGTTCTGGCGAGTCAACAAATTTATCACTACATAGTATAAAACAAAGTCGCTTTCTCTGTCCCTATGTCCCTTTGTATGCTTAAATCTTTAAAACTACGCACCGGATTTTGATGCGGTTTTTTTCAATAGATACAGTGATTCAAGAGAAAGGTTTATATGTATAATAACATCCATTAAATAGTGGAGAAATACTGTTATTTTTGAGGTTTCTAATGTGATGTCGTTAATTATCATATTTTTTTCCGCTTACATTGCAAACGCAGGCTGAACCCTACGAGATTTATCAAAATAATGTACTAATTATTTGCACACATTAAAAAGGTCTACAGAAAACTCCGCGATGGTATATGTCTATCTCTCATGGATATCCCACAATAACATTTTTTTGTCATTTACTTTTTACGACAAATAATGGCAAATTTTGAAGCGATTTTAACCAATACAGCATTAATCCTTATCCAATTAAATAGCTTAAATACATTGTTGATTTAATATAGATCTATATGGTCCTTTACAGCACAAGATTTAAATGAATATTTTCGAAGATATTACAGATTTAAAATTGCGGGAAGTAGTGCTTGCGGCGATACTGGCCGACCGGGGCGGCGGCAGCGTGCCTATAAATAGCGCGTCGGAGGCCGATGTAATAATTGTTGTAAAAATAAAATAAATAGTCACAGTTTTTCTGTAGTGTATTTAGTATCAGCATTGCACCCGTGCGAAGCCGGGGCGGGTCGCTAGTAGAGTATAATTCTGTCCATGTACTGTTAGATATATTAACCCTTTTATGGTCCGTAAGTTTACCTAGAAATCGTAGTTCCCCGCGTGCGGTACGCTATATGAAAATTTACACGGTGTTTTGAGACACGACGAGATTCGGGATGCTGTTTATATGGAGAATAAACAGTTTATTGACATATTATATTACGAGGTTTAATTCTGCCTCTGAATGCAGCTTTATTATATTTCGGCCTCGTTTCGTAAATAAGTTGAATAGGTAGTATCTCCGCTATGCGTTGAGTCTCACACAATTTTAAAGCAAAACAAACAATCCTACTGCTCTCCCTTCGGGACCTGCATTCCTGGTCTTCTCCAGTCTTCGTATGTGTGCCGAGTCGATCACGTAGTTCCCTTCGTGCGTCAAATATCGATTTTTAATCTCGCAAGTACCAGAGTACAATACCGCCGCCTGTCGCGTGTTGTTTATATAAAATAAATAGTGTAATATACCCAAACACAGGAAAAAACGGCGAAGTCGTTCCGAACAATTAAACGATTTGCAGGCAGCCCAGAATGTAAGTAAGATATCTCAAGAGGCACAGCCTGGAAGCAGTCGGGACGCTTTATTAAAGTTGGATGATTTTTCGACTCGCCACTCTTTGTTAAGTAATGAAGATGGCAATATTGAAAATATTACTGGTAAGGGATTTTATACAGCGTGCTATTGATGGCGCACTAATTCCGTTGTTTTTGATAACAACTTTTTGTGTTTTTGAAAACACAATAATTCGATTGTTTTTGATAACAATCATGTGTGTTTTTGATGACACACTAATTTCGTTGTTTTTGATGACAACCATATGTGTTTTTGATAACACGCAAATATAGTACTACTTCTGTTGTTTTTGATAACAACAACCTTGTGTTTTTGAAAACACAATAATTTGATTGTTTTTGATAACAATCATGTGTGTTTTTGATGACACACTAATTTCGTTGTTTTTGATGACAACCATATGTGTTTTTGATAACACGCAAATATAGTACTGCTTCTGTTTTTTTTGATAACAACCACCTTGTGTTTTTGAAAACACAATAATTTGATTGTTTTTGATAACAATCATGTGTGTTTTTGATGACACACTAATTTCGTTGTTTTTGATGACAACCATATGTGTTTTTGATAACACGCAAATATAGTACTACTTCTGTTGTTTTTGATAACAACCACCTTGTGTTTTTGAAGACACAATAATTCGATTGTTTTTGATAACAATCATGTGTGTTTTTGATGACACACTAATTTCGTATTCCATTTTCCTTTCTTGTCAAAGGAAGTTATACGAATTTAGGCCGTTGTTGATAACAGCCTAATTTATGTGTTTTTGATGGCACATTTTTTCTCCCTTTTTTTGAAGGAGACGTTATCTGGCCTATTCATTATGAATATCTATAACACTAATGGTGTTCTATATCTTGACTTGGAAAATGAAGAAAATAATTCTCGAGACTAGGAAAATATTATTGAGACGAGCAGCCTTACTAAACATGCGAAAGATTTGACAGATTCAAATTTAGGTGAAGACTTATTGCAATTATTGGGAACTGAACTAGCATATGTTTCTTTACAGGTATGGTCTGTTCACAACGCCATTATGTCACGTTGAACAGACATTTCAAAAAATGGCCTAAAAGATGACATTAAGATGGAATTAATAAAAAGGCATTCAATTTCAAAGAATCTTTGGCCTTAAAAGTAACCATATTAAATCCAAAAGTAAATGCTGCTGTATCACCTCCCCTGTTATGTAGGGGTTAATGCCTAACACATAAGCAAGGATAGGCGAACATCTCAGCTATTGGTAATGCAATAACTATTTTGCTGGCCAAGGACAACGGGGAAAGTCGTGAACTTATACATTGCTCAGCGATGCTGAACGCATACTTTGTGATTTTCATCACATAGAAACATTAACACGTAGGGAGTTGATTTTACTCAACTTAAATAAATCGCTTAAGGAAATACTATGTGATGTGCCTTCGAATAAGTTTTTTTTTTGTGGTAAGGCACTAGAAGAAAGGCTCAAAGCTAAAAAAAAAAAAAATACAAAAGTCAAGCCAGGAGCTAAAATCGCTGAAACCTAAGTTAATAGAGAAACCTCTTCAAACCTTAAATATAAGAAGTCCATCTCAGCGAGCCAAGGAAGCTTGAGTTGGACAGCAGTACCAAAATGCTCCTTATCAACATCAGAATAATCCTCAGAGGTACAGCCAGCAAGATCATCAAACAAATCAGTTCAAGAAACCGGGTACAATAACTCAGAGCAGTTTCAAACAAAAAGTAGGCAGACAACGACATCATCATCACCAATAACTCGTTCTGAGGCTAGTCCTTATGCTGTTATTTTTTTGTAAACAAATGGGATAAAATAACATCGAATCAAGTTATTTTACCATATATTCAAGGTTACAAATTGCCCCTTATTAAAAAACCCAAACAAAAAAGTAGTCCTAAAGAACCTAAATGGCCTTTGGCTGAACAGAAGGTAATAAATTACTGTATTCAAAATTTATTGGAAGTGAAAGCTTTAACCCTTGTTAAGCCAAGTAAGAACCAATAATTTTCAAAAATATTCTTAGTATCAAAGCCAGATAGCTGCCAAAGGTTAATTTCAAATAATAACTATTTATTAATCTCGTATTTTAAACTTGAAGATCAGAAGAGAGTAACGAAAATGATACAAAGAGGAAGCTTTCTGGCTACCTTGGATTTAAAAAATGCATATTTTTTAATTCCCATTTATAAGTTTCAGAGGCAATATTTGAGGTTGCAGTTTAACAATAAGCTAGATCAGTATAATTGTATACTGTATGGCCTAAATTTTGCACCACTAACTTTTACAAAGTTAATGAAACTAGTATTATCATATCTTAGAAATAAAGGGCATATTTCCGTTTTATATCTTGACGATTTCTTGTTAATAGGAAATTCCTTTGAAGAATGTTGAGATGATATCAAGATCACAATAGTAACTTTGAACAGGCTTGGTTTTATTATTAATTTTAATAAGAGCCAATTGATGCCTTCCCAATATGTAAATTATCTGGGTTTTGTGTATAACTCGCTGGACATGACGGTATCTCTTCCAAAGGAAAATATTTTAAAAATAACTGAATTATTCAAGAAATTTGCAGCTTCTAGAAATTGCTACATTCTAGATTGTGCTAGATTCATTGGAACGTTAACTTCTGTTTATCTCGCAGTTAAATATGAGTGGGTTTACACCGAATTGTTTGAACGTCAAACATTTTTAGTATTTAAAAATACCTTAGGTAACTTTAATGCTAAAATGAACTTATCTTCCGACACAAACAGACCTTAATTGGTGGTTACAGAATATATCAAGCACTGGTGGGTTTGGACAGATGAAAAAGAAAATCATATTAACTATTTAGAATTTCAAGCAGCATCTTTAGCATTAAGGTTTTTCGCTAACAACATGTTGAAATGGAATATTTTGTGTCGTGTGGACAACACAACAGCATTTGCCTACATTAATAAAATGGGAAGTGTACAGTATCCACTTTCAAACCTTTTATCTTGAAAGATATGGCAATGGTGTGAATCACGAAATATTGTTACTTTTGCATATTATATAAAATTTAAGGATAACTTTATAGCTGACACAGAATCTCGACTTGAATATTCAAAAAAAAAAAAAAAACGGAGTGGGAAATTTATATCAATATTTTTCACCAGATAGTTAAAGAATCTGAGCAGCCAGATATCGATCTTTCTGCTATAAGACATAACTTAAAATGCAAGAAGTTTGTATCATAACCAGGAGATCTAGAATGTGTTACTGTAGATGCATTTATATTTAATTGAAAAAATTATTCTTTTATGCCTTTCCTCCAGTCACAATAATTCGCCGAGTGCTACAAAGAATCAGAAATGATAAAACAAGAGGAATTTTTATTGTACCACGCTGGACCTCTCAGCTTTCGTATCCAATGTTCTGTTCAATGCTAGAACAAAAACCTATTATTTTTTCTCCTAATGGAAAATTGCTTTTTTTCAGCGGATTACCACACCCACGATGGAAGAAAATATCTCTGGTGGTCGGAATCTTATCTTACAAGGATTAAAGTTGGGTAACGTACCAGATAAATCCCTAAAAACTTATTTGGTATCCATAACCACCAGTACAATTAAACAGTATGAGGTTGGTCTAAAGCAATGGTGGTTTTTTAGGAGAAATAAAGGTTTAGATTCATTTACAGCCTCTGTTTCAGGGGTTCTAGATTTTCTTACTGTTCAGTTCAAGAAAAGACCTTCCTTGGGGAGTCTAAATTCTTATCGAGCGCTTGCAAATTTTATAACCGAAGTTTACATCAGATTTTAGAATAAGCAGATTTTTCGAAGGGGTCCACAGCTTAAGACCTCCTAATCAAAGAATAGTCATACATTGAACCCGGCGGTGGTTTTAAATATTTAAAGACCATGCCAGATGAGGCTTCCTTAGAAGAATTAACCTACAAATTAGTAACACTTGTAGCACTTGCGACGGACAGATGGTACAGACTTTAGACTTATTGATATTAAAGACATAGTTAAGTTCGACAAAAAGATTGAAATTAAAGTAGCAAGTAGGTTGAAGTCTTCACGAATCGGCAGAATCCAATCCCTTCTTGTATTGTCTTTTTACTATCTAGATAAATGGATTTACCCAGCAAGAGCTCTCTCGAAGTATTTAGAAAAAAACAGCAAAAATAAGAGAAAAATATACTCTCACTTTTCTATTCCTTTATTACATTTAGAAAACCTTATTACGGGGCCACTTCCCAAACGATAAGTAGATGGTCAAAAATAATTTTAAAAAGAACTGGTTGAATACTAATCAATTCACAGCACACAGTACGCTCCGTGCGTCCACTTCAGCTGCAGTCAGAAAAGGTATATCATATGATACAATTCGACTGACTACTTAATCAAGCGCATTCGCACGATTTTATAATCGACCCATTATTGAAGAGAATAATTTTGCCATCTCTGTCCTAAATTGTTAATTTATGGACTATAAGTTAAATTACAAATTTATTTTAGTAAAATGTCTAATTTATTGTCATATTTGGAGATATAAACGATTAAGTGATTTTGTTGCAACTTGCTTTAAACAGCTACCTATTCAACTTATTTACGAAACGAGGCCGAAATATAATTAACAGATCAAACGAACTTACCTGAAGTGAAGTTCGATCTGGATTATATGAGGCCTCGTTGAAGTAAATAAGTCCCTCCCTACCCCATTTCGTTCCCATTTGTTGCAACACTTAGGCTTTAAAGAAGACTGGAGAAGACCAGGAATGCAGGTCCCGAAGGGAGAGCAGTAGGATTGTTTGTTTTGCTTTAAAATTGTGTGAGACTCAACGCATAGCGGAGATACTACCTATTCAACTTATTTACTTCAACGAGGCCTCATATAATCCAGATCGAACTTCACTTCAGGTAAGTTCGTTTGATCTGTTAATTTTCTGTGTCTTTTAACGCTCTTAAGGTCCAAAATAAATTAAATAAGAAATATTAAAATTTCAAAATTTCTTTAGATAAATTATAAAATTTTAGAAAATATTTTGTTCCTTTTCTATTACTTACTTACGTTTATGGTTTTACCCTGTTACATTCGTTGTTATAAGTCGACCACATATATTTATTACTAGACTACTACTGGAAGTTCCATTATGAACTTCTGCTAGACTAATTAATTCTTTTAACTGAACAATTAGGATTACGTTATCGGCAGAGACAAGATGATGCGTCCTTCCTCTCTTGAAATTAATGCCTTTCCAGTTAATTTCTATAAGGACGTCTTGCAACATCAGAATAAATAATTTAGCCGACAGTATCATTGATATTTTGTCATTAAAGATATTCTTGTTATAAACGTTCATTAATAGGTTGACGTAGTGATAGTCCGTCTATACTTGCTTTCTTTAGCGTTTATTCAGTCGACCATATAGTTCAGCGTATCAAACGCCTTCCTAAAATCCCCAATGATAACCATAAGGGTATTTTCTATATTGTTGATTTTTCCAGTAGTGTTTATTACATTTCTATTTTTCCTGTCTAATTTCCTATCTAAAATATAATAATTTTTACGCTTACCTCCTCCATCATTTGTCTTCTTCTTCTTCTTCTTCTTCCAGGTAGAACCAAGTTCTGTTATCTACACAATGCATCATCGATCCTCGTTTGAGGTCTAAATCCAGCTGTCTCTCCATCTTTTGGGGGGCCGTCCAGGCGGCCGTTTGGTGTTTGGTTTCTCTCTCATCACGGTTTTTGCTAGTCTGTCATCGTCCATTCGTTCCACGTGATCTCTCCACTGCCTACGACGGTTTCGAACCCACTTCACAACATCCCCCGCTCCGCTGTCCTCGCGTATTTTTGCGTTTCTTATTCTATCTCTTAAACTTGTTCCCGTGATCATTCTCAGCGTTTATATTTCTGTGGTTCTCATAATTTATTTTGTCTTTGTTGTTTCATTTCTTGTTTCTGCGCCATAGGTCAGTATCGGTCTTACACAGACCTTAATTCACTTATTCTTCAAGATAATTATTTCAGTTAAGTGAAATCTATGAAAACAACATAATGTTGAAGCACAGGTGAGCAGATTTGAAATATCGAATTCACTTTGTACGCCAATGAGCTATAATTTGTAAAGTGATTTACAGAATCATTTTTAAATTACAAAGGTATCCATGTCTCAAATTTGATATAATTTTTAAAATTACGCAAATTAAGGCAACACTGGATACATATTACATACACCTATCGCTTATCAACGCAAAATTTTTCTTTATAAACCGGTTGCATCTAATCTTGTCTACATTAGCAAGCAAAATTTACTAATATTTTGTTTCCGTTTGCAACTTTGTAACAAATTTGACAAAATGGTTAAAGCTAAAGTGTATATTTTTGAAAAACAATTTGAAGGCTTACCAAAACCAGGTGATCTAGTATTAAAAGAGGAAAAACTGCCACCAATAAAAGATGGAGGTAAGTAAAAAAATTATAAGAATGTAAGCCTAATTTGTCCAAATCATTACTTTTCCATCTTGTTCAGGTTTTATTTTGAAAAAGCACAAATTATGCACGATAAATTATTTTTTAAAATTATTCCGATTGGAAAAAATTGCATAAATAATTAAAAAATAAATCTAACTATTTAATAGTGCAATTAATTTAATTATGGTAAATTTACTTATTAATATTAGTAAATTTTTGTTTGCTCGTTGGTACAGCTACTAGCTATCAACTGTACTTGGGTGATTTATTTTACTTAACTTTTCTTTTCACTTAATTATGGGGACGTTGCGCCCTGAAATACCAGAGTAACACATCATTTCGGAATATTTATCCAAAAAATAAAACTGCCTACGGCTGCATCTAGCTTGATACGCTACAAAATGCTTACAAATATACTCAACATTTTATTATTATAAAGAAAATAATTTCACTTCTAAAGGTTATCTAAAGGTGCGTATAAATCCGGCGAACCGAGCGCGTGATGCACCCATGACGAGTATACTGCGAACTTACAGCGAGATTCCTTTCAATTTTGCTAATTTCCATTGACTTCAAGGGCCATCTGCGGCAGGCCTCCAAGGAGATAATAAATGCATTTGGGTTACTAGAAGTCAATTTTTTTATAGTTCTACTGTTTGCAAGTAGCTCGATCAAGACTCACAGTGATATTTTCTGTCCGTTTTTTGGTGCGAACTCAAAGGAGTTTTTTATTCAGTGGGACGGGTGTATAACACGCTTTTTCGAAAAAATGTACTTTGCAGCGACACTGGCGATACGAGATTTTTTATTTTTTTTTTTGTTAATGAAATGAAATTTATTTATCACTTAGTTGTTCATAAGTGAATATGGAGTGGTCCGAAGAAAATATGTTGAATTTAAAGGAGACCTGCAAATAATCCCAAAATTTGTGAGTTATGGACAAAAATCTTAAAAAAGAAAAGAAGTGGATATGTAAAATGAAATTGAGTCAGAAATTTTGCAGAGACTAGCGTAAAGAAAATTTCGAGTATCTGTCAAATGAAAATGGGCCTCTGAAAATATACTTCTCTTTTGGAAATAACTAGTTCTATTTTATTTAACAAATATTCAAAATATAACCAAAAAATTTTAGTGAACCTTCTATATAGTCTTCTAATATGTTGGAACTATAAATTTGCTAAAATTTCCAATCTTGACCTTTTTTATTCAAAGTAGTTCGCTACTATCGCCGAAGTTTTCGTTTTTTATTTAATACACTTTTTAATAGTAAAATCCCACTGCATAAAACTAAAACAACAGCCACTTATTCTTCGTTGTTAAACATGACATGGCAGGTCTATCTTCTTCGCTCACTTTGTATTGAGTAAAACGTTCGTGAGAAATTTACATGGTGTGCTCCACTTCAACCGAAACAAGGCTGTCCTTTGTTTTTCATCAGCAATAAATCGATTTAAAAAAAAAAAGTAACTTTAAATCTGGTCATATACTTTACCAAAATTCTTTGTAAAAATTTACTACGGTACTCACTGGATAATAAATTTGAGTATCTGTGATACAAAACACATTTGATGCGAAAATGCCACCTATTTCATATTATTAAAATTTACATATCCTGATAAATATCTCTGTCTACAAATATTAATGTGTTTTTATTTATTTTTACCCTTTGTTGGTTTACACCGCCCAAATTCTAGATATTGCCTGTAAGATATTATAATCTGATTTTAACATTCGAGTTTTTGGAATTGGCATAATGTCATTTTGTAAGTCATACAGATTAACCAAAACAGATGCGTATTAGAAAAAAAAAACTTAAAAAAATAATTAATATAAAAATATTTTTTTATTTTTAGAATTTTTGGCCGAAGCTGTATTTTTAAGCGTTGATCCTTACATGAGAGCATATGCACCAACTCTGCCTTTAGGATCTGTTTTCATAGGAACACAAATTGCAAAGTAAGTACCGTAAAATTTATATAAAAACTGCATAAAAAATATAAGATTGGGTATTTTCTAAGTGCATATATAAACAAGCAGAAAAAAAATAAGAAATGTGTTATAAATTGGAGAAAAAAGTCTTACTATAAATTTTTAAGTATGGAAATAAAACTTCTTTTTTAGGTTTTAAGATTTTCGTCTTTAAAGAATACTGCTCACATTATACAAGATATGAAACTAACATCCTTAATCCAAGAGTTCATTATCTGTTTTATATTTTGAATATAATCTCCTAATTAGAAATATCTAACCCAAGGAAAGAAAAATATTAAAGAATCCAGTCAGCTCGCCATGTAAACCTCATTCCTGCATTCCATCAATAATTTGGAAATTCTGTAGTCGCAAGTAGTTCGTTTCACTGCTTAACTATATGTTTTTTTTATACAACTTTGTGTACCCTACTCTACATAAATTGTTATTTTATGTTATCAGATTTAACTTAATATAATTTATAACAAATACATTTTTCAAATGTATGCCATCAAAGAAGTAATTGTGCGTGTTTTGTGTTCCTCAAAATACTATTGTGAAAAGAAATGGTATATATCATAAGAAAGTAATTTTCAGTAGATTAATGTAATATAGAAATTTTTCCTGGTTATTTTGGCTAACCACTATTTTATCTGCTGTACTAGTATTTTCCGGGGCTTCCTTAAATATTTGTTCCGCTTATACCAAACTTAAAATGCCAAAAAATTATTACTATAATAGCAAAGACGTAATATATCACATCACCTTCCGAACACAAATATATTAAAAAAAAATATTACAAATATATATAACAACCTTCTCACTTGCATTGGAGGTATTTTTAAATTTTGCAGGGATAGCGGACCCACAAAGCGCTCCCACATCAGTCTCTATTTCGTCGGATAAATTTGGACTGAGGTAAACCAACAACTCTTAGATACAAGAGCACAATGGTGAAAATTTCTTTGATTTTTTTAATAACTCTAATAATACGATCTT
This sequence comes from Diaprepes abbreviatus, assembly GCA_034092305.1. Classification (NCBI taxonomy): domain Eukaryota; kingdom Metazoa; phylum Arthropoda; class Insecta; order Coleoptera; family Curculionidae; genus Diaprepes; species Diaprepes abbreviatus. The sequence goes on from JASJET010000199.1 coordinate 1,614,146, forward strand.
AAAACAATTCCCATAGTATAACTGTAATTAGGGTTGTTAATAAAAATATCGAATTTTCGATGATGATTTTGTTTATATTTTTCAAAAATTTGATTGTACATTTTAGTCACAATTGTCCATCACCCTCATAGAGCGCTTGCACTTTTTGTATATAAAAAGGGTAAACAAATTCCTCATAAAAGACTTCACAAGCGGTAGAATTGGAAATTCCTTCTTCTAAACTTATCTTCTTAGTACTAGTACCTGAATCGGCTTCAATTCTTTCAAAAATCCTTTTTTCCATTTCAATACTTCTAACTGTTCTTGGTCTTCGTTCAGCATCAAAATTATTTATGAATGCTCCCATTTCGCCCAGCCTTTAACGGTGGCTGGTGAAAGTTTGGGCATTTTTTTCAGGATATGCTTCCAGATACAACTAACTTGTTTCTTTTGCATTTCTATTTGCTCTCTCATAGCAAAATTATATGTCACGATATTCAATATTTAAATATTCATAAGTAATTTGTAAATAATTAAATACTCCATATGTGTGATATGTGGAAAATTTAGATCACTGGATCTCTGGTGGCACAGCGGGGAAACATTTTTATAACAAAATGATAGAATTCATTAAGCGTAGTCTCTGCGGCTATAATCGACTTAATAAGTTTAAAACTAACCGCAATATGTTAAAAATAAAAAAAAAATTGAACTTTAACGGGCTGAAACTCGAAAAGTATTGAGTTTCCGACATTTTGTTATATTATATGACTTACCTTTATTTTACCATATATCATCATCTCTCCTAGTATCCTGATGCATTATTCGAACAGCCTGTAGAATGTTTATATTTCTTCTTCATTATTTACAGTAGGAGCGTATATTTGGATTATATTAATCAGCACATGTTTTGCACTACACAGTTTCAGCACTATTCTTTCCAATATTGGTAAGAAATTAGTGATCTATTTTTCAAAATTATTCCTCCTCCATAAGAATGTTCCTCAACTGTGCACAAAGAAAGGCATTATTGGGCTTTACTTAAATTGTTAATGCGATGACATCTCACTTAAACGGGGGGATATTAATTCATTTAATTTGTTGTTAGAATAACAGAAAGCAAGCACCCACAGTTCACCGTTGGTAAATACATAGTTGGAGATTTTGGATGGAGAACTCATACTATATCTAAAGGCGAAAAAGGAATTATTTTTGAAGTTAGAGAACTTTTAGATTTTCGAGGATTACCATTGTCTTACGGTCTAGGTATTTTGGGAATGCCAGGGTAAGTTATTTTTTTACATTCTACTTACAAAGCACATTTACAAAGCAATAACCCAAAAATTTGCTATTTCGGCAACAAAAACTTAATATAAATAATATTTCAGAAATACTGCCTATTTTGGATTTCTTGAATTGTGCCAACCAAAAGCTGGAGAAACAACCGTTGTTTCTGGAGCAGCCGGTGCTGTTGGAAGTATTGTTGGTCAAATGGCAAAAATTAAAGGAAACAAAGTTATTGGAATTGCTGGATCTGATGACAAAGGAAAGTGGCTGACAGAAGAATTAGGTTTTGACCATTTTATTAATTATAAAACTCAAAATGTTGAAGAAGAATTAAAAAGATTGGCACCTAAAGGAATCGATTCATATTTTGATAATGTAAGATTCTAATATTATTGAGAAGTACGATACTGCTTATCATTTAAAGTTTTTTCAACCACTTTTTTGTGTGTTTTAGGTTGGCGGTGAAATAAGTACTATCGTTTTAAATCAAATGAACACGTTTGGAAGAATTTCAGTGTGCGGATCAATATCTGGTTATAATGATAGAAGTATTAAAGGTATGACATAAATAAATAAAATTTAAAACATACAGAATAAAACAATAAATGTTGATGGAACAAAACTATGACAGAGTGCGTCCATATAATCATGCTCAAATGAGAATAAAATTCATGCGATAAAAATACTGAAATACTTTACTAAATTATGTATTGTTTTACACTTAATCCCTTTTTACATAGTTGCCCCTTTTAGAACATACGACCTCATCTACAATTTGTAATATTATTAAACTGTCAAAAATTAGGAGATAAAAGGAAATTAATATGTATGTTAAATAGCGATTTACATAACGTTACACTGGAGAAAAATATGATTGATTCTGAATGCTGTTGTTCGACTCCAAAAAGATAAGCAATACATACATAAAAGTGGGACTCGAAAAAAGCATAATAAACTTTTATAGCATTTATTTTGTTCGAAGTATTTCTTGCTGTTTTTAGTCTGAACTATCTTAGAGCTAAAATTTTTGATACCTTATTAATGTGAGTGTCCAAACACAATTTTCTTTTGACCGTAATTTTCAAACATTTACTTTCCCATACTTATTCTAATTATTCAGCAGAAATGTCAAATCTTCAAGAAAAGGGGAAAATAAAAGTGGACCAAGGGTTAATTCTTGTAGTACACCTTTAGTTACTGGTGTAGAACAAATTGTATTTTCAAACAAACCTTATATCGTAAGTCTTTACTTGAAAGACAAAGCAGACTACTAAAAATGCCTGAAATTCATATAATTCTCAGTTTTTAAGCAACGTCTTATGACTGATCCAATGAAGAGCTTTTCTCATATTATAAAACACTGGTAAAGTATCCCCTATATCAAGATTACTATACATATTTTCCGGTAGATAATAAACTGCTTGTTCGTTAATTTGCCAGTTTGCAAATCAAATTGATTCCTTAAAATTAGATCGTTCTTGTGTAATGTCTGATACATTAGCAGAAGTCAACCATCTCGAGTGCGCCATTTTTCCAGGTTAAAGGTTTGCCAGGTCAGCAATGCAGAAACCAATTGATACAGCTTGATATATCTCATAAAGATATTTTTGATCCGTATTTAGTTCATCGACCACATTTTTCGGCAAATCAGGCAAATTAGCAACCACCGCACAAAAAGACACCATGGTTTGTTTTCGCAACCAGCTATTTGTTTTCCAATAGGTCCGGAATATTCTCTAGGACCTGAAGTGCAACCATCTAGGGTCAAGAATAAATAACGAAGGGGTAACTCATTGGCATGAAACATACAATTCCACCATTGTAATGGTCTGACCAATACTGCTCTAAATATTGAATCACGCCTCCCTTCCAACCTGTGTTAGTTGCAGTTGAATCACATCCCATACAAATAACGTCTTCTAAATTCCAGTCTTGACCTTTTAATAAACTTGTGATAGAAGTAAGAATTCCCTTTGCAGTGTCACAACTTGACATTGTGTGTCCCAAATAAATTGATCTGGGTTCTGCTAAAATTGATGTTTTCTTAAAACTTCTTTAAGATGGTAACGATCCTCTATTTTCTCATTAATTAGAGTCTTTTCGCCCGTCAAAGTAGAGGCTTCTTATAACAATACTTCCAATGTCTTGTGGAGCTTCTATCCGGGCTTTAAATACAGCTCTATGGATCTTGTTTTTATCGATAACCAGAGTTAGATCTTCGGTAAAAACCAAGCCGACATCAGCCAAAACCCCAGAACCAACAGCACCAGTAGATCGCGTTGATAACCCGTATCTATCACAGACCTTAGCAACTGCTAGCACCGGTAATGTATTCTGATTCACGGTAGAAGTCAATGGTGTCTCTGACGAGGGCGCGTTTGTCGCAGATGCCTCTCTTGTCGAATACATTTCTGAGAAAGATTCAGGCATCGAAATTTCATCATAATTTACTAAAACAGAATCAGTTTTTTGAGTATAACACATTTTTTTTCTTGCCCTTATTTACTCTTCCATTTGTCTTTGCTGTTATTTCATTAATCTGGCCGTTTCTTTCTTATCAACACTGCTTATAACCATTTTTCTGTCATTTCTTTGATCAAACAAAAAACTTCTCTCATTGATGGGAACCTTTTTAGATTTTCAACACGCCCAGGATTCAAATAAAATGCGTTTACAAGCACCAACGTCTAAAAGTTTCTCAGATGACTCTTAAAAACACTTCAATTTGTTTTCGAAACTATCATTTCGTTTGCTTTTGGGTATCTTTTCCCAATGAGGTTCTTTTCGAAATAGGATTTCTGTAATTGAATAACTGGTTCCGTAGTTACAACTGGTCCAAATATTGTTGCTCTCTTCAGAAACAATCGCATAAATATCTGAATGGGATGGGTACTTTCCATTATACTTCAATTTTAGAACGTTCTTTACAAACAAAATAAATTTAATGACGTCACTTATAGTTGGTAACTGCCGATCGTCAAGTTTTTTGTATGGTCCCAATATAGCATAAGCAGTCTCACTATGCCTCGAACTCATTATTTAAAAATCACAAAACCTGCTTTTAATACTGTAAAAGTCGCAAATGTACTTTTATAGCATAAAATAACTTTGCCTATGAAGAAAACATTTGCGAGTCAAGTCAAGAAAGTCCTCAAAACAAGTTTAAACTTGAAGTCGCAGGTAACGTGTTGTTGCATGCATATCGAAACATCATGTATGTGTTACACCTAAATGGAACAAAAAGTAAATTTTTTATATATTTAATTCTGGGGTCGACATTAAGGATACCAAAATTTAATCATATTTTTCAAAAGTATTAATATCGGTAGAACCCTAAAGATATAAAATAAGCATTTATTTTTAAAATTATTTTGGTTATTTTCAATCAATTATGCAAAGTGTTGAGGTAAGAAAATCAAAAAAAAAAAATTCGGGACACCCTAATGTATGTAAATCAATTGTCACAAAAGAACTATAATATTTAAATATGTTTCATTGCTCAGTATTGATTTTTTCATATTTTTATTATTTTAATACGCGACAAAATTGAATTTTTAACTAAAGGCTATTCTGGCAATATTCAAAATATATTAAACTTTAATTTTTTATGTTTTTAGCTAGTGTTGTACAACTTCCTGTAGTAACAAAACAATTAAAAATGGAAGGCTTCCTTGTATGGAGATGGAATGACAGATGGAATGAAGGAATCGAACAAAACTTGCGTTGGATAGAAGAAGGAAAACTAAAATATAAAGAAACGATCACTGAAGGGTTTGAAAATATGTTTGAAGCTTTTATCGATATGTTAAAAGGGGGTAACACTGGAAAAGCTGTAGTTAAAGTTTAAGTTGTAGGGTAATTAAGAGATAAGCTCAACTATTTTTTGACAATAATTTAATTATCAGTTACTAATAAAATTTTTATGCAATAACATGTTTATTTATTATAGATAAGTTGTTTTCGTAAACCCATTTTGATTAATTTTTTTGATAGCATCTTACCATAGGTATTATTTTTATTTATTGCAAGACCACAATCACTTATCAAACCAAAATAGGTATTTAGAAAGTCACACGTAACTGTACCGGTATTTTTTTGATATATTTCTTTTTCACTTTTTTCAGTTATTTTAAATATTGCTGCAAAAATCGCTAAATACTCGTTTAATCAACGCCTAATTATGAAATGTCCTTTGTACAATTAATTCATCAAAATAATATTAAACGAAATAGATACACAAATAACTTCCGGCATTCTAGAATCGTATTGTCTGACACAGTTTTCAAAATTTTTTGTATAGTATGTCCCAAATTGGAGAACACTATATTGCCACATCGAAAAATATGAGAGATAGAAAAACGGTTAAATATACAAAATTTCAGATAATTTTGTAAATAATATAATGGGCTTGCGGAATAATTCTAACTAATAGGATTTTGGAGATATTTTAAAGAAAACGAAATATTACATTTTAGTAAATCCATCAACATTTTCTTATTTTTAAAATATTTTTTAACTGCATTAAAACTTTGTAGAGGCAAATTACGAAGAATTTTTTGGTCAAAGTTTAATTCAAAGGTTTCAGCATCAACTTATTATTTCTTATTACTACTACTATGATATTTTAACTATTTTGAAAAGAGTCGCTTTTTGTATGACAATGATGTATGAAACTTTGTTAAACAAAAGGCCGAAAAAAAAGTTTAATGGTTTAGATAATATTACGCAATAATATCTCGATTTGTAGCTAATTTTAACATATATCGAGATGGGCTGAATAATAAATTAAAGAAAAATTGAAAAATAATATCAAAAATTGTTCAAAAATTAATTCAGTATATTTGAATCACCAGAAATTTTGAATAGATGAAACAAATAACTACTAATACAACATACACAGATCAAAAGTATTATATATATATATATATATATATATATATATATATATATATATATATATATATATATATATATATATATATATATATATATGTTTATGCGGCTTTCACGGATTCCTCCGTGTGAGATGCAATAGCAGTGGATATATCCACATTATGCCGTTGTAGTGCTGAAATCACATTCAGCAAACATACAACTATATGCAGCTCCGTGTTTGAATGAAGTAAAATGCGAACAGTAAATGCAAACTTCTCTCCACCATATCCTTTCTGTGCTAGAGGTTGCACAGTTAGAATAAATTGTAATAAAATGCAATTTACCCTATTCCACCACCATTGAGATGATAGCCCACCTGTACCACCATTCCAAAAAGATAGTCAAAACTTACCCTCCCCGCCACAGTAATACGGCAGAGGTACATGTTTCGTCTCTACTAGACTCATCAGGATACCGACATGCACCTGGCTGTGCAAAAGACAGATCGGAAGGAAGCATGCAAATACTGAACGCATGCAAAAAGTACCTTTTTGCAGAATAATGACCAAGTGTTTAAAAAATCAGTTCTCTGCTCTGTAAAATGACACCTGTCAAAAATTAGGCCCACCGAGTGTAGCTGCAAGTCCGTATGGTTTAATGAGTCTTTAGGGCGCCAATAAAATATTAAAATTTCACTAAATTATACAAATCGGTTCAAAACTAAGAGCCGATAAGGTCAATTTCTGGGTATCCCTTTAGGGCTCTGTATCTCCGTTAAGGGGAGGAACTTCTTTTTCTATGATAAAGTAAAGTTATTTTGACCTCCCCCATATCATCCCCAGAAACTAAGAGGTACTTACCGGATACCATGTATAAAAATATTGATCAATCATTAAAAAACGATGATAATATTAAAACAAAAACATCAGTATAATAATTACAATTCTGGATGTTACAGAAGAGTCAATAAGTCTAAGCCAAACATTATCAAAAATGTAATAAAATTTCGTTTGATATAAGTTGGATTCGGTTCTTTCTATTTTTCCTAGTTACTACTAAAATTTAAGAAATTATGGCAATACTGTTTATTTTCAGACAGTCTTTATATCAGTCACTTATCACCAGAAAAATTACTTTATAAGCGGCCACACTTTTCCTTTCCCACATTACTGAACAACCTTTATTAAAAAATTGTTTTCGTTTGCATGTTTGTCACGAATAATTTTTTAAAATGGTTAAAGCTAAAGTGTATATTTTTAAGAAACAATTTGAAGGTTTGCCAAAACAAGGCGATCTAGTGATAACAGAGGAAGAATTGCCACCACTGAAGGATGGAGGTAAGGCAAATATTAAAGAGATAGTAATATAACAGACTCAATGTTTTGTGCCTTGTTAAATATATTAGCATAGGAAGTTTAACTTCATATGGTGACTAATTAAAATACGGGAAACACCATTTCCTCTATTCTGGGATCCTGGAATACGAATATATTTTTTTCCATTTTATTTTCCAAAAAAAAATACAGCTTCACACTGTTTTTGCCAACCTAATCTTTTAGATTTTGCAATTTCCACTAAAACCTATTGTTAAAATATATCAAGAACACTAAAAATCGAGCTGAAGAAAAACGTGATGAAATTTAAACATGGCGCGAAAATTCATGCATTGTTGCCAGATGTTCAACGGCCACAAAATTACAATAGCGATTCACTATATTTATTCTTGTTCTTATAAAATTGAATATTAAATAAACGAAAATATCAACAGAAATAAAATATTGATGATTTTCATTTCATTTCATTTTAGTCTAGTTTTCATCCTTCCAAAACTGGATATAGGCATCCCCTATTTGTTTCTAAATCTCTCTATTCTGGGCTCTTCTTTGCCACATCAAGCCGGCATGTCTGACTATGTCATCCTTCCATCTCATCTGTGGCCTGCCTCTGGATCTTTTCCCTTCATAGCCCATATTCCAATTTCCAATTTCTGAATTCTAACGGTTGTCTTTTATTCGTTCGTTATGGCCTGCCCATTTCCATTTTAGTGATGCTGCTCTTTTTATAGCGTCAACTACGTTGATTTTTCTTCTTATCCACTCATTTCGTTTTTTATCTCTGAGTGATATTCCTAACATGTCTCGTTCCATAGCCCTTTGAGTTTTACGGATTCTGCCCAAATTTGATTTTGTAAAGGTCCACGTTTGCGTTGCATATGTTAGAACCGGCAATATAAAACAATCAAATACTTTGGTTCTTAAGTATAAGGGAATTTTCTGATTTTTCAAAACATAGGAGAGTGTTCCGAACGCCGTCCATCCCAATCAAGTTCTTCGTGTTATTTCGGCTGTCTGGTTGTCCTTACTCGCTCTTGTGGCCTGGTCTAAGTATATATATTCATTCACCTGTTCTATTTCGGTTTCATTTACTGTTATAACTTGTTGTTCGTCTGAGTTTGACATTACTTTTGTTTTTCTAAGATTCATCTATAATCCTCGTTGGAGCGATGTTTCATGGAGGTCGTTTATCATTAACTGCAGCTCTTCCCAGTCGGATGCGATCAAGAGTATATCATCTGCATGTCTCAGATGATTTAGGAATCTACCATTAATGTTTATCCCTTTATTTTCCCAATTTAATGATTTGAACAAGTCTTCCAGGGCCATTGTAAATAATTTGGGCGAGATTGTATCTCCCTGTCTTACTCCTCTTTTGATTGGGATGCGGTTCGTCTTTAGCGCGTCATCAAGTTGTACTGTCATCGTTGCGTCTAGATAGACATTATGCAATAGATTTTTGTATCTCAAGTCTATTCTGCTATTTACCAAAGCTTCTTCAACAGCCCATAGTTCTACGCTGTCGAAAGCCTTCTCGTAGTCAACAAAGGCCATGTACAGAAGCAGATTATACTCGTTAGTTTTTTCTATTAATATTTTTAGTGTATGCAAGTGATCGCATGTTCCATGTCCCCTTCTGAATCCTGCTGTTCAACAGGTTGATATGTGTCGAATTTGTTCGTCAATCTGCTAGTTATGATTTTCATGAAGGTTTTGTACAACTGGGAGAGAAGAGATATAGGCCTATAATTGTCCAGAGTCGCCGGATTGCCTTTTTTATATATCAAAATTGTGTTAGCGTTGTTCCATCCACTGGGTATCCTACCTTCGACAAGACATCTGTTGAATAAGATCTTTAAATATTCCTTAACTTTTCTTCCTCCTTCCTTAAGAAGTTCTATTAAGACTTTGTCATCTCCCACTGCTTTATTTCTTTTCATATCTTGTAAGGCTTTATATATTTCATCCTCTGTAATATCTGGCAGGTCTTCAGAATTGACATTTGTTATTGTCTTTTTTATATTCTTTATAGTATTAGCCGAGGGAGGGTTTCTTGGGCTATATAGATCTTCATAGTATTGTTCAGTTATCATTATTATCTCCTTTCTATCTCTTACTTCATCGCCCCGATTCTTTAGCAGAATTATCTTCTTCTTTCTTACTTTAGACTTCATTCCCTTTAGACTTCGGTTCTTTTCTATTATTTGTTCTACGCGTTCTTCTTGGTATTTCCTTAAGTTGGCTTTAATTTGTTTTCTTATGGTCTTGTTTAATTCTGCGAACTCCACTGTTTTTCTTTTATTTTCACTCAAAAGTTGACGTCTTTTCCTTAACAGGTCTTGGGACTTTCTGCTAATTTTAGACTGTTTTTGTTGTTGATGGGTATATTGATGATATTAGGTTGAAATTAGTGAAAGTGTTCTGAAATTTGGTCGGCGACAAACAAATTTCATATACCATGTCTGAAAGTCCGTGCTACAATAATCAGGACAAATTGTAGTCCGAAGGGGCCAAGTCTGATGAATACGGCGGGTAGAGTAGAAAACATTTAATATTTTCCGAATAGTTTTTTACACATTTTGCAACTTGGGACCGAGCATTGTCATGCTGAAAAATTACTCATCGTGTCATTTGGAATATATTGATAGTTTTTCGTTCAATGATCGATTTAATTTTATCAATTGTTGTCGACATCGATCGCCAGTAATTATTTCACCAGATTTTAAAAGTTTGTAATACACAGCTCACTTATCTTCTCTCCAAATACACAGCAAAGCTTTCTTTCCATGTATATTGCACACTGGTTGTAATGTTGAAGGCTGGCCTGGATTTACTCATGATTTTTGCACTTTAAGTTTTCAAAATAGATCTACTTTTCATGATATGTCCCAACTCAATAAAAAACCTATTATTCCGTCTTTCCGAATTATTAATTTTAAGTTATAATTTATCTCCACGTTTATATTTAAGCAAACTGAAGTTAATTTTATTTTTATCCCTTTTCGCGCCATGTATTGTTTCGCGCCATATATGACAATCTCTTCCCAAAATGACCAAGAAGTGTCGCACGCACCTCAACCGTACATGGTATAATCTTGCACTTGAACCTTAAGCGAAAAACACGTGTTGCGAATACTAATATACAACGCTAGTGTTTAAGCCTCTATATGACGGCTAAATCCGCTAAAACTTTAAAAACAATTATTTATTCAACCCCTATAACAGTGCCAAAACCCAAAGGACTCAGCTCCAGCAAAGTATCCACAATTTCCACATCAGTGAGCAGCTACAAGGGAGGCAATTTTTAATTGTTCGAGATTGTCATTCTTTCGTCGTGTATTTTAACTGAAATTAAATTCTTTACCAGCGCCCAAAATACAGTCCACTACCATTTTCGTACACCTATTTTCTTGGGAAAGCAAAATATAATAAGTGTTTTTTACCTTTAAATGTCTCTTTCTTCAAATTTATACGTAACCCATTTTCCTTCTTTTTGGAGCTTGCTCAATACATGTAGGTGTTCGAAAATACTGGATTGGGCAACATTTAATGCTGCTGCCAATTGTTTTAACGTTTGAGTTGAACCTTCATCCAATAATTACTGCAAATCTGCATCATCAAACTTTTTCAACTGACCTGGATGTTCTTTGTCTTTTATATCAAAATCATCATTTTTAAAGTGTTTAAACCATTGTTCACAGGTTTTTTGGGTTAAAACTTTCCCATCATAAGCTTCAACCAACAATCGATAATTTTCAGCAGCTATTTTCTTTAAATGAAAGAAGGTTTAAAACTTCTCCGCAAAACATCTTTTCGTGGTACTAAGTTCGACATTTTCGAACCCATAAAAAACTTTGTATTTTGCACAATGAAAATTAATTACAAACTGGCTTTTAATGGCGTAATGCTATAGATACCATTACTATATACCAACAACTTTATTAGTGACAATATCTTTTTGTAAAGTTGACATTATTATCCGAAACACATTATTTTAGTTTCACTCTCCACAAGCCATTTATATATATATATATATATATATATATATATATATATATATATATATATATATATATATATATATATATATATACATACGTTAGAAGAAAATCGGATTGGTGTTCTACGACACAAAAACATGGGTATACAAAAAATCGGCAAAAAAGTTCGGTGTTTCCAGTATTCCGAATAAATACCTTTCGTATTTGTTAACTTCACGATTTTAGAATATTCTGTAAAATATGGAACATCATTATCTAACGATGAATAAAAGACGAATATTTGTCAAATTTTCACAAGATTTAACTAAAAAACTTGACGCGTTTCGCTAACACTCTAGCTTCATCAGAAATTCTATTTTAAATGGCAAAATATTTGGTTACTTGAAAAACTTATACCTAGATTTACAATAATGAATAAGTGCAATGCCCTAATTTACATTTTATTACCTATTATTTAAATTATTGGGAAATCCACACTGGTTTTTGTTAAAAGATATTTAGCAGGGGCGAGGTGTTGATATCTGTTTGGTCATTTAATAGATTACCTGTGTTCTTTAATCGATTTATTTCTATGGCTTCTAAGAAATTCAGTTTATAACCTTTCCTTTCTACATGGAGGATTTCAAAATTATCCTCTAATTGATGATTTTATTCTATTAAATGATTTGCGTATGAAGAACTGTTTTTATTGCGTAAAAAAATATTTTTGTGTTCCTGAATCCTTTTTTTAAACGATCTGCCTGTTTGGCCTATATATAATTTTGGGCAACTTCCGCATTTAAGTTTATAGACCCCAGACTTGTTATTTTTATTTGTTTTTGTTTTATAATTTTTTAAACGTTTTCCTATTGAATTATTTGTTTTGAAGGCTACCCCAATATCTTTTTATTTCAGAAACTTTTAAATTTTAATTGATGATGTACCAAAATATGTTAAAGCGGTAAATTTGCGTTTTTTGTTTTCTTGTACTATAGGATAAACTTCTTGTGTGGCTTTCTTTTTTAATTTTTTTGTTAAAATTAAGTTGACCATTGATGGTAAGTAACCATGGTTAACTGCAACTTGTTTAACCCAATTTAATTCTTTATTAAAATTCTCTTCAGATAAGGGAATGCTAATATGACAATGAATAAAACTATGGTAAGCCGCTAATTTATGTTGTTCTGGGTGAGATGAAGTTCTATTTATGGTGGTATCCGTATGTGTGGGTTTGTGAAAAATTCCAAAAGAGTGTTTATTTAAAACTTTAGTAATGACTAGATCAAGAAAATTTATTGAGTTGTTTTCTTCTTTTTCCATAGTAAATTGAATATTTGGTGGATTGAGTTAATAAAATCTAAAGATTTATTAAGTTTTCGATCTGTGCCTGTGAAACACACTAATATGTCATCCACATATCTGTACCAGTATAAGAAATGTTGGCGTATGTGGTTATTAAATATTATTTTTTCTATATTATCCATAAAAATCTCTGCTAACAGTAGGCTTAAACGGCTACCCTTAATCAATTCTTATTTGCTTTTGTAAACTTTATCATTAAACGCAAAATAGTTTTGGTTAAGGCAAGCTTCTAATAAGTTTAAAATATCGTTTTTTATAATCAAGTTTACTTTATTTTTGTTCATTAGATTTTCTACTAAAGAAAGCGCTTCTTTTGGTGGAATACTTGGGAATAAGTTCTTAACATTAAAAGATATTAGTTTAGCATTGTCTCGTAAAGTTAGGGCTTTTTATTTTATTGACAAGTTCCATTGAATATTTTATACTATATGTTGGTGTAAAGTTGCAAAAGTGTTTTATTTTATCTATTAGGAATGATGAGACATTATATGCTGGTGCAGACATGTAGGATACCACTGGTCTTATTGAATAATCTACTTTATGTAGTTTAATTAGTGAGTATAACTGAGGTATTTGAGGGTTCATTGTAGGTAGTTTAAATTTGTCTTTTTGTGATACAATGCTGAGGGCTTGGTTAATTTCTTGTTTAATTTCTTTTGGGAATTTTTCTGTACGGTCTTTATTTAGGATTTCATACTCTCCTAACTTGATAAAATGTTCTGTTTTTTAAATATATTGATTTTTGCTTATAGCTATCACCGTATTTCCCTTATCTGCTCTGGTAAAAATAATATTATTTTGTTTTTTTTTTTGAATTATCGTCTTTAGGGTTTGTCCTTCCTTATTTTCCTGACTATTGTTTTTTAAAAATTCGGATTTAATTATTTCTGCGCTCTGATATTTAATTGAGAAGTTGTTAGGATAATCTTTCAATGCAATTTCAGTTTCTACTCCTAATGTTGCGAAATCCTTAATATTGAGTGTATTTTGTAAGTTATGTTTAAAACCTTTATTTAATAACTCTGATTCTTCCTGATTGAAAGAAATGTCAGAAAGGTTAATAAATCTATCAAAAAACTGGTAATCTGAGAAATTAGTGTTTGAAATAGTTGAATTTGGTTTTTGTTAAATTAGATAGTTTAGTTTTCTTTTTTGCGTTAAAAATTTTTTGTGAATTATATCTTTTACTTTTATTCTGGTTTGGATTACCTTAAGATACATGTTGAGAGTCCCTTTTGCTGTTTTAGATTTTTCTTTCTTCGTATATTCATCTTCGTCTAGCATAATTCAATGCGCTTTGGGCTGCACTACATTTGTTGTTTGTTTTGAGATTGATGTAGGGAGGAACTACTTTATTCTTGAGACACTGGTTGAAGAACCATATATTTTGTGTGGGCAATATTATCTGTTATAGATTTACCAATTACTACTTTAAACAAGGTCATATCATGTATGTATAGTCTTATTTATGTTCAAACATTAACCCCCGAATTCACTAACGTTATTTAACCTTAAAATCATTCTGAATTGACAGCCGAATGTTTAAACTGACAAGAGCAACAATAAGTCAAGCAAAACATAAAAATATAAACATAAAAAAGTAACCTTCTTTATTATTAAACCGGCAAAAATAGCGAAGTTTATTTATTTTCGGGATTCAACTATTTCCCTTGCCTGTTTCAAGGCCTTATTGCTAGGTTTTTATCCTTAATATCCCTCTATAAGCATTTGTTTGTTGACATATATAATGCAAATTACGATAAAATCATACCCAATACAAAACTGGCCTAATAGATATATTTTTCATGGCAACTAGATCGGGTTTTAAACCTTCTCAGTAAATCTAACTGTAAAATTCTAATGTTAATATTTTGAAAATAGCAATTTAGAAATATTTTCATTAAAAATCAATTCAAGCCTGAGAATACAGCCATTTAAGGATCTGGATTTCTCAAGGTATACTAGGTATTACTAACTGTAACAATGGCAATATTTTGTTTTTAGAATTTTTGGCCGAAGCTGTATATTTAAGTGTTGATCCTTATATGAGAGGAATGGCCTCCTCACTACCTTTAGGATCCATCTTTATTGGAACACAAGTATCAAAGTAAGTATTGCACATTACTTTAACATATTTATTCAAAAAAAAAATAAGATAAAACATTTTGGACAAAAAATTTTTATCCTATAGTTTTTATCATCTATATCGTATTCCTTTAACTTACTTAAATATCAGTTAATAATATTTAAATATAACGATGTGTAGATTTAAAGCCGTCAGATGATGTCAGAAATCAAAGCTGTGTCCTTGTATTAGAGAAGTTGTTGAATTTGTTCACATCGTCTTATCACCAAGCTTCTATTAAAATTTAAAGAAAGATTGTCGTAAAAATAAATTTTTAATTTTAATTATGAACTTAAAACAGCATTTTCTAACATTTACAGCTATTGTCTAAACCACTTTCTTTGACATGTACAGAAATCATTTTTGTTTCAAAAAAGAGCCCTCGGATGGTGACATTTTTTATCAAAACCTTTATAATGGCTATCAAATAATTTCGTATTGAAGCAAATATATTTAAATTTATTTTTAGAGTAACAGAAAGCAAAAACCCGAAATATGCAGTTGGCAAATATGTTATTGGCAATTTTGGATGGAGAACACTTACTATATCAAATGGGGACGAAGTTCAACCTCTTTTAGATTTTCAAGGCTTACCATTATCTTTGGGTTTAGGAATTTTAGGAATGCCTGGGTAAGAGTTCTTTTTTAATAAATAAGTAACTGATTTCATTACTGATAATAATTTGGGAAAATACCCTTTTTTTGAGCATGCAAAGATTTTAAAAGAGTAAGAATATATCAGGACTTTTTTGGTATTTTCGGGAAGAAGGGTGATAGACTGGACTGTCTGTCAATTCTGCGTGAACGAGTCTGTTGATATGAACTGTGTAAAATGAACTGCATTAACGATAAATTGACAAGCAGTCTAATATCCAAGGCTTTATTTATAAAAAAAGCAAAAATGTCCTGTCTGGAAAATGCCTACATGGAAGTAAAAAAATCTCAGCTTTCGATTTAGACTATTAAAAAAATATTAAGAATCCCATTTTCCAAATGTTAAACGCTTTCAAGGTCAAAACATAGAATTTTCATAAATCTGACTGCATCATCACAAAGCTCAAGAAAAAACACAGCTAAACCTTTATTTCAAAATTTTCTTCAATTTATTTTAGCTTTACAAACACAGGTTGAAAACAGTATAATTTTATTCTTGGAGATTTGAGGTGCAACGCCCCAAATCTATGTAACTTTATCCAATTGTTGGTCTGAGAGAAAATAAGTTATTATCACTTATTACCAGCAACGGATCTCCTAAAGAGAGCAATTTAAAACCACTGCTGTTTTCCTTATTTATCACAATTTAGAGACAAATTTAAGAAGCCAAATTATTCGAACTAAATACGATTGTTTTCCATTTTAACAAGATTCACATTCGCTAAACTGATAAAACTGATACCTCTATAACAAATTATCCCTGAATATTGCATTCCTCTAAACAAGGCAGTAACACATCACCAATACAGTTTGAATTCCCGAATACCAAATAGTAAATCTTATTGAGGACTGATATTTTTAAGCAAAATAATTACAAACAGAACGGACTGTTCAGCACTACACATCAGATTAGTTTCCGTACTTCCAGCATCTTCTTTGTATTATTTGACGCCTGTATAATAATCAATAACAGATTATATTTACCCTTTTATGGAATAATATTTGATGCGCTTCTGCCCTTTTTATATTAATACGAGTATATTATTGTATTCAAAAGTTTTTTTTAAATATCTAGATATATAAAGGTTTGTATGTATTTATAACCAGTATATATATACATACGTATATATATATATATATATATATATATATATATATATATATATATATATATATATATATATATATATATATATATATATTTAATTTAATCTTTTTAGAAATACCGCCTATTTTGGATTTTTGGAAATTTGCAAGCCTAAAGCTGGGGAAACTGTTGTGGTGTCCGGAGCTGCTGGTGCAGTTGGAAGCATTGTTGGGCAAATAGCAAAAATCAAGGGCTGCACAGTTATTGGAATCGCTGGATCAGACAGTAAAGGAAAATGGTTGACAGAAGAATTAGGTTTTGACCATTTCATTAATTATAAAACAGAAAATATTGAACAACAATTACAAAAGCTTGCACCAAATGGGGTTGACTGTTACTTTGATAATGTACGTATTTTTGGATTTATTTCCAAATTATAGAAAACTTTATTGAATAGTGCATATATTATTTTGGACTCTCACTACTTAAGTTACTTGTCAATCGAAATATAGGAGACTTGCAGTTTACTTTCAAGCAGTGACAAAATATGAAATTACTGGCTACTGACAGACTGTATATTAAACCAATTTCTTTAAACATCAAATTTTATAATGACTTTTTATTTGCTTTTTTATAAATACAACGTTTCTCCGATTTATGAACTTATTTTTAATTTTAGGTGGGGGGAGAAATAAGTTCAACTGTTTTATATCAAATGAACATGTTTGGAAGAATTTCAGCGTGTGGCTCAATTTCTGCATATAATGACAGAAGCATTAAAGGTATGTTTTGAATAGAAATATTGGCAAGTTATGTCACTACAAAAGACAGAAAATCTAATTCAATAGCTTGGCGCAACTTTAAAATAGATCTATGCATACTAAGCATAATTCAAGAAATCCAAAATATGCTGAGATGCTAAAATGCATATTTTTAATAATATGTAATTTTATTATAATATTAAAAATTAAATATTCAGAATTAATGGAACTTTGAGAATAACTGGGATAGTTATAATATATTTTAGAAGAATAGAGCAAAGGTCAAATGGTAACGATAAATATAAAATAAGACCAGAAGTTACTTACACACAGCGACAATACAGCCTATAAAGTTATGTTCGAAAGACGCCATATACACGATTAAGCTAATAATAGAAATAGCTGATGAACACAAAATGGAGATATAAATGTTCTCTGTGAACTTTAAAGAACCATTTAATTCAATGAATGGGATAAAATTAAATACAGTACTAAAGGACTTGGGAATACATAGCAAACTAAGAACACTAATACAAATGACTATGAAAGAAACAACAAAATTAACATCAAGGCTCATTTGGAACAAACGGATTTTGAAATTGATAAAGGGGTAAGATAGGAATGTTCTTTATCAGCAACACCATTAAATTTGGTTCTAGAGTATGTTGTAGGAAAATAAAATGAAGACACGCTAAAAACAAGAGAAAGAGAAATAATGGTCCATGCAGATGACATAGCAATGATAACTATGAATATTAATGCAATGAAAAGAAACTAATTTTACGGCTGTAAAGATCCCTTTAGAAATAAAACCATCCTTAAATAAAAAATTAACCCCCAAAAAAGTTTTGTCAGTATGCTTCAGCTTCTGACTAATATTTTGAAAATAATCAAATTACATATTGCTTTTAATGCAAAACTAAACTTTCTGATGCAGTTTGAACGAGAATGGTTGAAACCCCTAATTTTTATTTTAAAAATTCAAACTCATTTGTGTTCATTTGTACAAAAAAAATTAAACCTGAACTAAACCAGTTGTAATTTTATTTTTGTGAATCAATCGAAGTAAAGAGTAAAATATTACACTGATAAAAATCAATTGTAAAAGTAAAGGTTCAATTCGATTGATTCATAAAAATAAATTTACAACTGGTTTAGTTGTAGAATTACTGTAGAAAACTGTTCTCATTGTTGAACTTTCCGATAGCGGTCGTCTAAACAAAAAAAACCTTAAAAAACAATAAATTCGTGTGTTTACTTAATTAAAAAACATATTTGTAAGAAAAATTAGTTCATTTTTTACTAAAGAATGGAAACGGACACAGAAAAGATCGAATATTTAATAAAAGACATAAGGGTAGCAACCCTCATAATCAAAAGTGTATGAGTAATTTAGCTTTTACACATTAGCAGTAGTATGGAACTTTTTTAATGGCAATTAGAACCTAACATTTATTTCAAAATCTATTTTCAGAAATAAGATTTTTGTTGTAGGGTGATTCCAAAATATTACCTAAATTAGGCCAATTTCGTTTATATATTCAAATAACGAGAGACCTTTTTCCAAATATTACTAGCTCATTTTGAAATGTTCTTATAGAAATAGGCACAAACGAGAAGGAATATAAAAAAATTAAAAGTTGCAACCCTTACAGCCAAATTTGCATCCGCCAGTTTACTTTTCGCATTCAAAGTAATTTAGGAAAAATATCAATTAGAACCTGAAAAATATTAAGAAACCTTCTTTGAAAGATGAGATTTCCGTTCACTGATGGTTACAAACAATTATCTTTAAAATTTCAACTTCAATTTTGTATTCATCCAGTAAAAATATCAGTTCAAAACAATTTACAGCTCATTTTGAATTTTTCTGTAGAAATAAACACAAACGAGTTGGAGGTTTTAAAATGAAAAATAGGGGTTGCAATCCTTATGATTCAAATTGCATCAGATAATTTAGTTTTGCGTTAAAAGTAACATGCAATGTAATCATTTGCAAAATATCAGTCAGAAGCTTAAACATACTAACAAACCTTTTTTGGGGGATAATTTTTCATTTCAGGGTGATTTAAGAAACTAATATAAGAGAAGTCAACTTTACTTTTGTATTCAATTAACGGATATAATTTTTCTAATTTTCTTGAGCTAATTTTGAATTTTTTTACATTTTTCAGTGTAAAAAATAAGGGTTTCAAATGGTCAAAACTGCATCAGCTAGTTGCACACTAATATCAGAAGTAATTTGTTCCATCCTTCTTCTTCTTCAAGTGCCTTCTCCATTGCGAAGGTTGGCAATCATAATAGCTATTTTAATTTTTGAGGCAATTGCTCGAAATAGTTGTTTTGAACTGCATCCAAACCATTCCCTTAGATTTTTTAGCCATGAAATTCGTCGTCGTCTTACGCATTTTCTGCCACTTATTTTGCCTTGGATTATGAGCCGTAAGATGCTGTACTTTTCTCCCCGCATAATGTGCCCAAAATATTGCAGTTTTCTCTGTTTTACTGTTATCTCGACTTCTTTTTCTTTCCCCATTCTTCTCAACACTTCGGCGTTCGTAAGTCGATCCACCCACGAAATCCTCTGAATTCTTCTATAGGTCCACATTTCAAAAGAGTTAAGTCTTCTCATTGCCTCTCGATTTAGTGTCCATACTTCCATTCCATAATATAGAACATTGTATACGTAACATTTAGTCAGTCGTATTTTCAGGGCTAACGTTAGAACTGTGCTGCAGATAACCTTTTTCATTCTAATTTCTGGTTTTTATTTCGACGGTATAGTCATTATTTTCTGTTATTAGGGTTCCCAAGTAAGTGTATTTCTTAACTCTTCCTACGTGCTGGCTTCCTGGTTTCATTATTATTGGTGTTGTTCTTACTAATTATCATGAACTTGGTCTTTTCGGTGTTAAGAGAGAGTCCATATTCTCCACTAACTCTTAATATTTTATTCATTATTTTTTCTAGGTCTTTCAAACTATCAGCTATTATTACGGTGCCATCTGCATACCTAATATTTTTGATTAAAACTCCGTTTACTTTTATCTCTCTGTTTCAGATTCAAGTCTTTCCAATATGACCTCTTCAGAATAAGCGTTAAATAGTAAAGTTGACAATATACACCCTTGTCTGACTTCCCTTTGTATTTCCACATCTCCGGACATTTCTTGTCCAATTTTTACTGCCGTTCGCTGATTGTAATATAGATTTGATATCAACCTTAAATCTATTTCATCCAAATTTTTGCTTCTGAGAATTTCTATCAGTCTGTCATGTATGACCCTATCAAAAGCTTTGTTGTAATCTATGAAGCAAACATAGAGGTCCTGATTGATATCTAAGCATCTTTAAGTAAGCACATTAAAAGCAAATAATGCTTCTCTTGTACCCACCCCGTTCCGGAAGCCAAACTGTATGTCACTAATATCCAGCTCCAATTTGGAATGTATTCTAGCGTGTACAATTTTTAAAAAGGTTTTCAAAGTATGTGACCTGAAACTGATTGTTTGATAGTCACTGCATTCTTTTGAATTTGCTTTCTTTGGTAAACATATGAATGTTGATGTTAACATATCTCGGAGGATAGTTCCTGTCGTGTAAATTGTATTAAATAATCTCACCAATAAATCCTTCAGCTTCAACAATTCACCTGGCATTTCATCTGGATCAACAGCTTTATTAGTTTTTATCGACCTTAATGCATAAATGACCTCTGCTTTAGTAATTTCAGGCCCTGTGTCACCACTCAGACTGTTTATAGAAGAATTTTCGTGTCTTTAATCTTGAAATAGTTTTTCTATGTATTCTTTCCACCCGCATAATTTTTGTCGTGTTTCCATAATAATGTTTCCCTCTTTGTCTAGCAATACGTTTGAGGTTTTTTCTTTTCTATTCCAGCTAGTTCTTTGACTTTTTTATGCAAGTTAAAGTTGTCGTACTTGTTTTGAAACTCCTCTATTTCTTTGCATTTTCCAGAAAAGTACTCTTCTTTTGCTGCTCTTATTTATCTTCTTATTTGAATTTGCAACTGTTGATATCGGGTCTTGTTGGTCTTGTGTTTCCTTCTTTCATCCATCAACTCCAAAATATCGTCTGTCATCCAATCTTCTTTCTTGTATCTTGATGTTGTAAGTACTTTCTTTCTTGGTTCCATAATTGACGTTTTGAAAAACTGCCACTGTTGTTCAGCGTTGTCATAGTATAACCCAGGCTTGCCTTGTCTTCTTTCTAAGTTTGTGTTGATGTGTTGTCTCAGCTTTTCTTTCGTTTCAT
The DNA here is from genome assembly GCA_034092305.1 of Diaprepes abbreviatus. Lineage (NCBI taxonomy): Eukaryota > Metazoa > Arthropoda > Insecta > Coleoptera > Curculionidae > Diaprepes > Diaprepes abbreviatus. Next base: position 1,635,865 of record JASJET010000199.1, read on the forward strand.
CTGATTTTAATTTGTGTATATTTAGTTTTTTGATGTTATGATTTGTTTGTATCTTTTTTAATTTAAGTTGGAATTTAGCGATAAGGGGATTGTGGTCCGAAAATACGTCCCCACCTGGGTACGCCTTTACTGAATGTACTGCGTTTCGATATCTGTGTTTTATCAAGACGTAATCAATCTGGTTTCTAACTATGTTGTTGTCCTTATCAAAATTCTAATTAAAAACTGAGATATATAAAACAATTCATTTTCGATGGTAAACTTTGGGGGCGGATTTTACCCACTTAAATTTTTTTTTCCGCAGATAAAAAATACGTGCCTGTTATTTCATCGTGACCTATATCATATCAAAAAATTATTGAAAATGAATAATAAGTTAATACAGGCAATAGGTGAAGATGTGGACAGAAGGTCCAGAAACAACAATATATGAGAGTATCCGTATATATTTTGCAACCTGCCAACACTGGTTAGGTGCTATCTGACATATCCATCATAAAATTGGATATTTTAGACGATATATGTTCGCAGAACTCTTTGAAATACGAACGCTATTTGCATTATTTATACCAACTTCAAAATTTCATCTAGGCCAAAAAAGGAACTTTTGAACATTTTCGTGCGATTATTTTTCACAACTTTTGTTGTGATTTATCGCAACAAGAGTGCATCGATGAATTTAATTGTTTATATGGCAATGAAGAACCTTCAGAAATCAGTGTATAGAGTATTGCTTGTTTAGTAACTTCAGTCGTGACCATCATTCGCCTAAGGACAAGTAAATTGAAGGTAGCCCAAAATCGATTGTGGTGCAGAAATCATCGATACTGTGCGCAAACTGATAATGTAAAATCGTCATGTGATATACTGTGAGATTGAGATATCCTTGGACATTGATAATGCAAGCGTATTTAATATATTGCATCAACATTTGGTCAAAGATTTTCTACGCCAGAAAAGGCGGTTGATAACTTCAAAAACCATGTTTTGAGAATACCATCTTCACAGAGGCAAAAATACTTTTCACGTTAATGTAAATGCATGCAAAAGTATATTGACTATCTTAAGAGATATTTTAAAAAGCAATAAAACTATTTTCAATAATAAAAATTTGTTTGGCTTTGTTTATTTCTGAAAGATAAATGGCTATCCTTCTATTGGGTAATAGAATGGAAACCGAAAGGGAGAAGCAAGTAGGAAAGACTGAGAATAAAATGGTTAAAAGAAATAAAAGAGAGGCTAGACAGGATCAGAATTAACACCTGGGAAGAAAAGACAGGGAACCAAAAACTGTGGAAAAGCATAAGCGAAAAAATATATTATTGGAGTTTGGGGACTGGTTCCGATAAATAGATCTAGAGTTGCACTTTCGTGGGATGTTTTAGCATAGCTCTCTTCATCTAATATGACCGAATAAATCCATTTATTAACAAAAAAACATTTTTCCATGAAATGGTGAATGAAACAATTATTCTCTCCCACTCACCAACTTCGAAATTGTCAAAATAAGGCTGTACATACAATGAGTCAACCAACTTTGAAACTGTAAAAATATAAGACTAAATAAATGTTTCCTTTCATGGCCCAATTGGAAAAAATCGACAATATTGCTTCTTTTCGAGAGAGAACTATTCTTCTTACCGATTCCAAAGCTTTAAATCTATTTTTTTCTAAATTTTCCTACAATAAAACTTATTTATTGATTAAAATATGGTTGTTGGACTTGCATTGTCTTTATTTTCACATTTTGATTAGGTTATATCTCTAATCGTTATCAAGTATAAACTTTAAGTTGATAACGATTAGAGATACAACCTAATCGAAACGTCGTAAAAATAAAGAAACATAAAGACAATGCACGTCCAACAACCACATTTTACTCAATTTTCAACAGTATCATAAGAAAAACAAAACGGGCAAACTAGATAATTTAACTCCATGAACTAGTTTAGGTTTAAAATTTAGACCTTTTTCGTGATTCTAGTTATAAAAGTTTGAGGTTTTGTTTAATGAATATGTAAATAATATCTTAATTACGAGAGCAATTCATAGACTAAAACCAAATAATGATAATATACTTCCACTTTGTATTAACAGGTTAAACTTTTCCTCCTTTTAGCTAGCGTTGTGCAACTGCCCATAATATTAAAACAACTGAAAATGGAAGGATTTAATGTATATAGATGGAGAGACAGATGGAATGAAGGAATTGAGCAAAACTTACGTTGGATTAAAGAAGGAAAATTAAAATACAAGGAAACAGTAACAGAAGGCTTTGAAAAAATGCTCGAGGCTTTCACGGACATGCTAAAAGGAGGCAATACAGGGAAAGCCATTGTTAAAGTTTAAACTGGATCACGTTAACTGTACTATGTCATAAATTCTTAAAAGAATGGAAATTGTACTTTTTATAGCATATAATTTGAAAATATAATTGTTGATTTAATTTTAAATAAAATTGTTTATTTATGATTGTAAAATAAATCTCTAAATTCATTGCTGCTAGTTATAATAAAAGATTGATATTGATTTTATTTGTTTTTGTTACTATAGACCATTGGCGTGGGCGTAGTTGGGGGGAGGGGAGCAAGGGTGGGTATTGCCCACCCTTGAAAAATCGACAATATTGAAGAAATATACTGTTTTTATTCTGTGTATCTTGAAGAAAAGTTTTAATACCATTCCTTCTAAAATTATCAGGATGTCAACAGACACCCGTTGGAAGCGAGACTTCTTACGCATTTTATGTAACAAACTTATCAAAGTTCTAAAATATAGAAGTAATTGAAAAAGAAAATATTTTAATTAGAATGTACTTTTTTTTAATTACTATAATTTAATATTGATTTGATAATAAATAGTTACCTTAACATTTTTACAAATACAAAAATGATAACTATATTTATTTCTAAATTTAAAATAATATTTACGTCCCATATAAATAGAATAGTCTAGAAGCCCGGTAAAATTAGGATATTTTACTAATTTTACTGGATACTGAAGGGAAAATTGTTTCTTTTCGAAATACCAAACACTCAAAAGGATAATTTCAGATTCCAATGATAACTCTTGGCGCTCTTGAAATAGAAAAATCTGGTTCTAAAAATTATATTTCGAAAATTGTAAGTTATCAAGAGATAAGGAGTAAAGCTTCAAAAAAACTTCAATAATCTAATCGTTTTGAAATTTTGACAAAGGACAAAAGAAAAATTTTTAATTCCAACCCAAATTTTTATTTCGAAAATTAGGATTTTACACCAAAAATCATGTCTCAAACGTAAGAGTCAATATCTCAATAACTATGTAATTTATGAGTGACATGTTGCGAATGATATTAGACTAGATTCAATATTTCTTGTACTAGTCTGTACAGTTTTCTAGTTCTAATACTTCTAGTATACTCATACTGTCAGTCGTCCTATACAGGGTGGTTCTCCGGGAAATTTATCGATCCATTATGGGAAAACTATAATTAGAAAGAATCTGAAAATTTGACACTGCATGGGAGAAAGCCGGATGAAATATTTTCAAGATTGCGGAACTTCCGGTTTTACCGGAAGTAGGTGTTAACTTGCTTATTTTAAATAGAACACTCTTTATATTATTGCAATTTTGATATCTGCGTAAAATTATAGACGTATTTCATGTATAATGTTCTATACTTAAGTCTCACCGTTTTGGACATATTTAAATTTTTATGTCAAAAATGACGTTTGCGGACCAAAACTTAACTATAAGTTTTTACTATAAAAAAGTCTTTATTATTTAATTTGGGTTAGTTTTCTTGTAGATGAAGATCGACTTTAGTAGTCATTTTATGACATTTTGATAATTATTAGTACAGAGTGGTCAAAAAAGAAGAATAAAAATTATATTTAAAAAATCGTCAAAATCGTCAATTTTTTGAAATAGAAAACAACTATTTTTATAATTTTATCATACTAAGCATTAAAGATGAGGGAACTTTGTATAAGGTTCTCTATTCCAAAAATTTGTAGTTTTCGAAATATTGGCAATTCAACATATTTCTATTGTAAAAATGCTATACGGTTTTTAAGTTTTGAAATTAGTTGGCCATGAAGGCGAGGCGTGGCGAAAACAAAACAATCGAACCCTCCAGAATTGTTACTATTTCTTGCCATTTGACATTCATTAATAATAATCATGCAGGGAGATTAAATTTCACGCATGAAAATTATTTAAACTTATTTATTATTTACGGAGAATGTGATAGAGTTATTTCAAGAAAATGCGATACATTCGCGATCCGATATCCCCAGAAACAGAAACCAACACTATCAACTGTTAAAAGGATTATAGAAAACTTCAAGAACTTTAGATCCATAAAAGCAAAAAAAAATAGAAAAAAAACAGTTGTTAATAATGAAAATATTGAAACTACAATTTTAGGATATTTCGCCACATATCCAACAATATCTAGAAGGCAAGTAGCATTAGAATCTGGATTATCTCAAACATCAGATTTAAGGGTTTTATAAAAACACAATTTTCATCCCTATGTATATTCTATAGTGCAATATTTAAAACGCACTAATTTTCCACGAAGAGTAGAGTTCTGTCAATTTATTTTACTTCGATCGCACGAAAATGTTGATTTTTTTGGATAATATTTTTTGGTCGGACGAAGCCAGATTCACAAAAAATGGATTTTTTAATCGACGCATTTCCCACTATTGGAGCGACTCAAACATACATCTATTTAGAGAATTAAATTTTCAAGAGTCTTGGCAGTTCAACGTGTATTGTGCTATTAGACATGAAAGCGTCGTCGAAGTTAGCCATTTTTGAAGACTTCTAGATATAAAATACGTTTTCTAACTTATAGATGAGCACTACTTCGATGTTTTGGAAATTTGGAATCATAGAAATCTATTTTATCAACATGATGGAGCGCCTCCCCATAATAATCATTTAGTTAACAATCATCTGTAAAACTTGTTTTATAATCAACTAGCGACCCGCCCCGGCTTCGCACGGGTGCAATGCTGATACTAAATACACTACAGAAAAACTGTGACTATTTATTTTATTTTTACAACAATTATTACATTACAGAATGTCTTTATATACAACGTTCACAGCTTTCTTGTTATTTATATTTTAAAACTATCATACAATTATTTATCGTAACTTACTTATAATTACTGATACGTTGTCATGCTGAAAAGCACGTTTTTATTAAGTATGTTATTTTCCTCGCTAGAGAGCTCCGATAATAAACGCGTCCGATCGCTGCAAAATTCAAAGTGCTATAGGGAAAATCGCGGCCTCCGACGCGCTATTTATAGGCACGCTGTCGCCGCCCCGGTCGACCAGTACCGCCGCAAGCGCTACTTCCCGCAATTTTAAATCTGTAATATCTTCGAAAATATTCATTTAAATCTTGTGCTGTAAAGGATCATATAGATCTATATTAAATCAACAATGTATTTAAGCTATTTAATTGGATAAGGATTAATGCTGTATTGGTTAAAATCGCTTCAAAATTTGCCATTATTTGTCGTAAAAAGTAAATGACAAAAAAATGTTATTGTGGGATATCCATGAGAGTTAGACATATACCATCGCGGAGTTTTCTGTAGACCTTTTCAATGTGTACAAATAATTAGTACATTATTTTGATAAATCTCGTAGGGTTCAGCCTGCGTTTGCAATGTAAGCGGAAAAAAATATGATAATTAACGACATCACATTAGAAACCTCAAAAATAACAGTATTTCTCCACTATTTAATGGATGTTATTATACATATAAACCTTCCTCTTGAATCACTCTATCTATTGAAAAAAACCGCATCAAAATCCGGTGCGTAGTTTTAAAGATTTAAGCATACAAAGGGACATAGGGACAGAGAAAGCGACTTTGTTTTATACTATGTAGTGATGGGCCATATCTTTGGCCACTTCGGTCCCCCAACCTAACAGTACTTGATTTTTTTATTTATGGACAATCAAAAATAAAGTATACAACACCACATCAACCACTAGGGAAGATTGCATGCAGCGCATCAGAATATTATTTGAAGAACTTAATTAAGAAGAGCCACCTATAAAGAATTCGTGCTTAGGTTCGAAAAATGTTTGGAAGTTCAAGGGCGTCAATTTGAACATTTATTCAAATAATTTTTATCTTTTTAACAGTTGGTAGTGTTGGTTTCTGTTTCTTCGGATATCGGATTCTCCATAAATAATAAATAAGTTTAAATAACTTTCGTGCGTGTAATTTAATCGCTCCGGCTTGATCATTATTAATAAATGTCAAATAGCAAGAAATAATGACAATTTTGTAGGGCTCGATTGTTCTATTTGGCCAACTAATAACAAAACTTAAAAGCCGTCATCATTTTTACAATAGAAAAATGTTGAACTGCCAATATTTTGAAAACTACAAATTTTTGGAATAGACATCGTTTTACAAAGTTACCCTTAAAGTTACCCTTATTTTTAATGCTTAATATGATAAAATTATAAAAATAGATGCCTTCTATTGGAAAAAATTGACTTTTGACGATTTTTTAAATATAATTTTTATTTTTCTTTTTTGACCACTCTGTACTAATAATTTTTAAAATATCATAACAAGACTACTAATGTCGATCTTCGCCCACAAGAAAACTAACCCAAATTAAACAATAAAGACTTCCTTATAGGAAAAATTTATAGTTAAGTTTTGGTCCGCAAACGACATTTGTGACATAAAAATTTAAATATGTCCAAAACGGTAAGACTTAAGTATAGAACATTACACATGAAACATGTCTAGAATTTTACATGGAAACCAAAAATGCAATTATATCTAGGGTGTTCTATTTAAAATAAGCAAGTTGACATCTACTTCCAGTATAATTGAAAGTGACGATATCTTGAAATTATTTTAGCCAGCTGTCCCCTATTCAATCCTAAATAACGTGTTCAATTTTGTGACAAATATATTCAAATTTGTAATTTAGCAAGGCCAAGGACAAGTTAACATAATTTTTACCTAATATTTGCAATAAAAGCTACAGGGTGTTGAACACATCGGCTCAAATTTGAACAAGTTTAAATGAATAAATATCTTTTTTTTTTAAATGGTACACCCTGTATATTTTCATGTTATTTAATAGAGTAATAAAAACCCTAAAAGTTTTGTTCAATATATCCTATACCTATTTATAATAGTTTTTGAGATATTTCAGTTTTTCTTATTTTCCATACTTTTTTACAGAAATAGTCTTCATTATCATAGTAGCCATGTAAAATAATAAAAAGAAACTACAGAAACAAACAGAATGTGGTTAAATATGATGAAATACATTAATCGTTATATTACAACGGCAATAGTTTAATTAAATATAATGTGAAAAAATTAACACAACAATAACGACAAGGCAAATACATATTTACTTTTATACTAAATTGAAACAAAAAAATTACCTATTAAATACTGATATTAATTATTTCTTTTTAATAAGTGTTCGAATAAACGACCCTCTTGTGCAATGCACAAATTTAGTCTTTTTTGCAGATTTTCTCGGACCCTGGAGAAAATTAGTGGCGTTATTGTTCTACAGGTATCCCTAATCCTGTTTCGCATATCTTCCACTGTTGTTGGTGGATTAACATACACCTTATTTTTAATATAACCCCATAGGAAGAAATCTAATGGGGTGATGTCGTAAGACCTTGGTGGCCACTCAATGAAACGCCCATGTCCAATCCATTTTTGCGGATATCGTTGGTCCAAAAACGCACGAACTTCACGATGGTAATGCGGAGGCGCACCATCGTGCTGAAACCACATACTGTCGAGCTCATCCCTATCGAGACCTTGAAGCAGTTGGGGTAGTTCTTCTTGTAGAAAGTTCAGGTAACTATGGCCATTTAGTGGTTCATTAAAAAAGTGGGGTCCAATAATTAGATTATGATGAATACCACACCAAACATTTAATGACCAGTGGTTTTGATGTTGCACCTCTCTAATCCAAAATGGGTTTTCTGTGGCACAATAATACATGTTGCGTCTATTTACGGCACCGTTACTTCTAAAAGTAGCTTCATCACTAAACATTACCTTGCATAATAAATTTGGATTTAATTAAATCTCCGCATTTATTGTACGACAAAAGTTTACTCGACTTTCAAAATCCTGTCCATGCAATTCTTGGTGTAATTCCATGTGATATGGATGATACCTATATTTCTTGGTAGTACGATTAGCGGTGGATTGTGATGTTTCACATAATGCTGCTAACTGACGGCTACCAATATAAGGATTTTCCTGAACATTTAACAATACTCGTAGTTCTTTTTCTTCATTAGTTACTGGTTTGTTGATCACTTTACGTTTTGGATAATCAACAGTACCAGAAGAATCAAATCTTTGCATTAAGTTTTGAAAAGTATGGGTATTAGGCTGGCGTCGATCAGGATACTTCATTTTGTAAATTCTTTGAGCAAGAAGGCAATTTTTTTGAGCCTCTCCTATTGTATAAATCATATCTATTAACTCATTCTTAGGAAAATTCATTTTACATTATAAGAAGAATGCAAAAAAAACCAAACTACACTACATAAAAACCAAAAGAAGCGATTGCGGTTATAAATTTGACACACAGAAAAATGTTCTTTTACATTGTTTTTGCAATGGCTACTATGATAATGAAGACTATTTCTGTAAAAAAGTATGGAAAATAAGAAAAACTGAAATATCTCAAAAACTATTATAAATAGATATAGGATATATTGAACAAAACTTTTAGGGTTTTTATTACTCTATTAAATAACATGAAAATATACAGGGTGTACCACTTAAAAAAAAAAGATATTTAATCATTTAAACTTGTTCAAATTTGAGCCGATGTGTTCAACACCCTGTAGCTTTTATTGCAAATATTAGGTAAAAATTATGTTAACTTGTCCTTGGCCTTGCTAAATTCCAAATTTGAATATATTTGTCACAAAATTGAAAACGTTATTAGGGATTGAATTGATGCTTGAAAATGTGACTTTTTTTCTTTAAACTTAATTATCTCAGAAACTATAAAGTTTTGTTATAGTAAACTCTCAATAAAAAAGATTTAGAATTATAAGCTAAATCGAAAATACGATTCGTATATAGGGTGTTCTATTTAAAAAAATACAACTTTATGCTGTCCTAGTTTTTTGGCTCACCCTGTAGAGTCCTAAATATTTTTAAAATCTGCGTAAAAATAAACTGTATCAAACAATAAATATAGTTTCTTTGTAAATTTCACCGAAAAGGCACAAACCTACTTCATCCAATCGTTGACTCACCCTGTACACTATTAAATTTTCAGATTCTTCCTAATTGTAGTCTTTCCATAATCGATCGATAAATTTCCCGAAAAATCACCTTGTATTATAAGGGGATAATACTGGAAAAACTGTAGTTAAACCGTAGGGTAATTTTGAAGGGATTAGTTCTATTATTTTATGACAATAATGTAATTAGCAGTTAATGATAATTTTTCTAAAAAGCATGTTTATTTATTATAGATAAGCTTTTTTGGTAAATCAAGTTTGGTAGATATTATTTTACTAGTTTCACTATATTGATTATTGTTATTTGTGGTGAGACCACAATTACTCATCAGATCAAAATATTTGTCTAAAAATTCACACGTCGTATTACCGGTATTATTCACTATGTTTTTTACTTTATTTTTTAATAATTTAGATGCAAATTATACAAAATTGGAGACATATTCATTCATTCTACGCTAAATATATGATATCATGAAATGTCATTTTTCCTTTGCACAATTCATCCATTAAAATGTTCTGTTTCTTAGAACCATGATCAGTTTCTTCGTTTTCTTATGGATGCCGTCTTGGATTTTAACCATTCTCGAATTTTGTTAGGAATTAAAACTAAGGCAAAAAAATCAAAATATATATATTTTTAATAACTATGGTAATATTACGTAATAATATCTCGATTTTCACCTAATGTTTGGATAATTTGCCGATATCAAAATAAGTTTAATTATGCAATCAAAACAAAAAATTACAAAATAATATTTAAAAGAACATTCTCGAAAAAAGGAATGAAAAATCAAAATAATCGAATTAATACTAAATTAAACCAAAAATTATGTAGTGCAGTCCATGTATTCTTAGCCTAACACAAAAAGAGGGCTAAAATAAAAAAAAAAACATATTAATATTTTTCACTATAGTATCATGTATTTCTATACATTTTAGACAAAGTTTAAGCCTCCATACCACTTAAAAATACGTTGGTTCTTTAGTGTCGAAATTTTCCTCGTTTTTTAACGATAACATTCATGCGCAGCTGCCGTAGTAAAGCACAGTAAAACTACGTATTAATGACTGTATTTAGTTTTTTTTTAACCGACTTCTAAAAGAAGGAGGTTCTCAATTCGTCGACTATGTATTTCTTTTTATGTATGTACACCGATTATTCTGGAACGGCTACACCGATTTGAATGAAATTTTTTACGTTATGTAAAGGAAGTTGCTGCGGTGGTCCCATATTTTTTTAGATGAGATTGGAGTAGTAAAATCCAAGGTGGCGCTTACAATATGGCGGCCAAATTAATTTTGTCCGATTTTTTCCAAAATTGGTATGGAGGAATTTTCGGGGTTGTACCCAACGAATCTGAAATTAATTTAAAAAAAAATCAAAATGGTGAATCCAATATGGCGGAAAAAAATAAAGTTTAGTCCGATTTTCTCCAAAATTAGTATGGGGGAGTTTTCGGGGTCGCATATGACGAATCTAAAATAATTTTTTAAAAATTCAATATGGCGGATCCAATATGGCGGACGAAAAAATTATTTTTGTCCGATTTTCTCCAAAATTGGTACGGAGGAGTTTTCGGGGTAGCATATGACGAATCTAAAATAATTTTTAAAAATTTAAATATGGCGGATTCAATATGGCGGACGAAAAAATCAATTTTGTCCGATTTTCTCCAAAATTGGTATGGGAAAGTTTTCGGGGTCTTACATAAAGAATAAGAAATTATTTTAAAAGATTCAATATGGCGGATGTAAGAGATTTAACTGCTATAAATGAGATCTAAGCAGCTGCGAGTTTGTTTTGGGAAAATTACTTTACTGCTACTACATTCGTAATAGTTTTTTTCTTAAAAGCTAAAACTAAAAACCGGCTGTTGGTTCAAAATCATCTAATTCATCCAATTCCGATCAATTTCGTATTTTTCTGGAGGCTTGGGGGACAGACATGATCCGGTCTGACTCTGGGTGATTACCAATATTTATCCTCTATCTACTCAACTTAAGTCATTACCGAAATAACCGATTTTGAATGACCTTCACTTATGTGAGTAAACCAGCGATGTACAATGATTTTTGTAAATAACGCACTCCTATTGGGATTTATCACGTCAAAAGTTGTGAAGAACGAAAATGCTTACAAGTTAATTGTCAAAATATATTTTAAAGTCAAATCAATAACACAAATAGCGTCAAAACGTTCTAAGTACTTATAGCGTATAAAACTATGGATCAGATAGCAGCTAAAAACGACAATGTTACCAATTCGCCAAGTATAAACAGAAACCCTAGAAAAATAAAAGGCTGGTCATTGATTCTTTTACTGGAAAAACTAAAAACCATATTAAAATAATGATTAGTCATTATAATAATGACTACGACATCAAAATATATGTTTTTAATAATTAGAATATAATACCTCAGAAGCCTTAGGAAAACATTATCAAAACTTGAAAAAATACTTTTGGTTTTTTTGTTTTACCTAGTTGTTGCTAAAATAAAAAAAAACATGGCAACAGTGCTCATTACCGACCACATATTATATCAGTCACTTATCAGCGGAAGAAATACTTTATTAAGGAACCAAATTTTATTTTTCCTGCATTACCGAGCAACATTTGTAGAATTTGTTTTCATTCGCAAGTTAGTAACGAATTTAAAAAATGGTTCGAGCTAAAGTTTATCGTTAAAGAAACATCTTGAAGGTTTACCAAAACCAAGTAATTTCGAATTAACGGAAGACAAATTAGCACCTTTGAAAGATGGAGGTAAGACAAATACTGAACTTTATATTTTAAATTTAAATAATCAAAATTATTATAGGTATACAGGGTGTCTCACGACAATTTCTCAGAAAAAAGGCTTCAGAAAATTTTAAACTTTTGGCAGTTTACTAAAGTCGACGGGGCCATTTCAGCTAAAATATTTCAAGATGGTAGCATTTCCGGTTATACTGAAAGTTCATGCCTTCTTACTTATATTAAATAGAACACCCTATATTTTATTTCATGTTTAGATTCTACGCAAAATTATACATATATTTCATGTATTATCTACCAAAGTTTAACTGTTTTTGAAATATTTTAAATTTTATGTCTAAAATTTCGTTTACAGACCTAAACATAACTATCGACTTCGCCTATATGAAAATCTTTATTATTTAATTGGAATTAGTTTCCTTCTAGAAAAGGATCTACTGTGGTGTACTGGGTTGATATTTTTTATAATAAATAAACACAGGATGGTCCAAAAACTAACAATAAATATTAACTTGAAAAAATCGTTTAAAGTCATTTTTTTTAGGTAAACCCCTATTTTTATAATGTTATCTTATTTAGCATTAGAAATAAGGGTGATTTTGTAGGCGTTGTCTATTCCAAAAATTTACAGTTTTTGTATTGTAAAAATGCTCAACGGCTCACCTACACAGGGAAACAAATTATTTTAATAAATATTCAAAATTTCCAACCTGAATTTTCAAAATTTTTCTCATCTCCAAGATAGTCAAGTCAAGAGGCCACAGAAAAGCTCCATTGTTGGCAATCCACTTGTCCTAAAATGTTGCTTGTAAAAAGTTGGTAACTGGAATGGTTCTATTTGGCATAGTTTAAGGGTGCCCTAATTACGGTTAGGAGCTAATAAAAACTATAGGTGTTTCTCATTTTTTCACGTTCTAAAGCATAGTCAAAAATCACTGAAACCGATGAGATCGAGTTGGGGTACCTGCCTTGTAAAAATTAATATTAACTATATTATCGGTAATATTTTGTTTTAGAGTTTTTGGCTGAAGCTGTATATTTCAGTTTTGATCCTTACCCAATAGACTATCCCCCCATATTACGTTTAGGATCCACCTTTATTGGACCACAATTAGCAAAGTAAGTTATTATATTCAAAATTCAACTATAGACAAATTCAACTTATAAAAAATATTTTCAATTACGTTCAAAATGGATAGAGATACAAGACGTTTCCTGCAAATACCGTATGGAGAGAGGACCAGAGCGATATTTGCAGGAAATAAACTGTTTGTATATATTTTTCCTTTTCTCTGCCTGAAAGGAGAATTAAATATATAACAACTAGGGGTGGATTATTCAGGACGCCACTGCATCGAACGCTAGGCTGAAGGCAGAAACCTGTAACGGAACAAATGTTTATTATTTTTCATTGTTCAATGTCAACTATATTCTGTTAAAATAAATAATTAAATAATCACTCTGTGAATAGATATTCCGTGGGAATTGGGTAGTTATATTTTTTTATCACCGTCCACGAAAGTCTAAAGGAAAAATAAATCAGTTATCAAACTTAAATTCTATGACCTTTGTCGTTTAAATGTTTTCTTAAAAAAATACATAAAGTTAGTTAATTTATGAAGTCATAAAACTAAAAGGCCCTTTCTAAGATTTGGCTATAAATCTGTCGATGCAATCCTGCCCTGATTATGTAAGCAAAACCAGACGTGTTAAAGGTAGTTTTTAACATATGGTATATGAAATACTGTTAAAACGCATTAAAATATTGAACGATTTTCCCATTATTAGGAAACAAAAGAATGATCAAATAAACTCACTATAATAGAAATATATAATTTGGCCATTTGTAAAAAGAATACTGAGTAATCACTGTTTTTTCTATTCACAAGAAATAACGAGTTAAGGTGTCTATTGCCAAAACAGCCAAGAAAAGTGAATAGTTTTTTTTTTACAGTCTTTAACATATATTCTTTTAGTTATAGAAAGAAATAAAATTGTTTTATTAATTGTGTTTATATAAAATTAAGCTTAAGACGCTCACAGGCAAATTCGGGAATCAAACATCAAGTATAGAATAGCTAACGCCTTCAGCACGATCGAAACCTTCGAACTTTAAGGGAAAGAAATTGACGTTTACCGGGTTCCATCGGTAATATGGGTACAAACGGGAAACAGGGAGAGGGGGTATAAGATACGAAGACACTCTTTTAAGGAATAGTAAATTTGAGTACCAATCTGAAAGTCGAATTAGGGTGATCGGTGCCGTTCTTTAAGTCCAGTGCGGTAGTGGATATTCGGCGGGAATGAAGGTTTTCTTTGTTGGATTTGTCTTTGTTTAATTGGGGAAATTGAGGGATTATCAGGTGTTATTTTGGTGGGGCATTTCGCGATTTTCATATGGTTCGATTAAGTAATATAAATAGCTGTTTTTCGCGTTTTACTTCTTTTTTTTGTTTAATATTTTATTAAGCTATTTATACGTGTTTTTTTCAAAATTGGGTTTTAAGTTTTTGGTTAAATAACGGCCGAGAAGAGCAATTATGTTAGTTTTTGTAGTTGTTATTAGTTTTAAGTTTATCATTGTAAATAGTTCGTTTTTCTATTTATTTTTGTTAAATGGATATAAGTGTTTTGAGAAACTTGTTTTATTCAATTTAATTAAAACCTTCACGCGAATTAACTTGCGGGCGCGCTGTTGCGAGACCTACAAAACAAGAAATATCTTCTGATCAACTAATTAGCAACCTTTCCTGAGTCCTGAAGATCTGAGTCATGATTGTGGTAAGCTTTAATAACCGTAGTGTTTGGTACTAAAGCTGCAAGAGATAAGTTGAACGACCCGACTTCCAGAGTGTCTTTATTACTGTGATATTTATTTGTAGGTTATTAAAATAGTTACTAATTAATATGGGGCAACAAATGATTATAGATAAAATGATTAACGCTACCTTAATTTGTCATTGGCCAGAGTCTATAATCAAATTCTGTCACAAACTTTCCATTAGGAACTAGCTTTATACTTTACTCTTTAAATAAAATTAAATGATGGAGTTGCAGAGTAAATTAAATATTGTATTATATGAATAATAAATAAAAAAAACTCCAACCGATTCACAATAGGCAAGAAAATAAATAATGACTTTAAATTTTACAAATTCCATACATAAAAAAAAAAATATGTTTTTAATCCATGGCACTCAAATGTCGCAACCTATAGCCTATTAGCATTAGAAGAAAACATAAGGTAATCTTGTTATACTATGATCATAGTTTTATTGAGCAACGCCTTATAAAAAAAATACATTATAGCAAAAAGATTGTTCGTTTACAATTTAAGAATATTAAAGAAGTTAATAAGGTTGCCTGACTAATTTCAGTCGAATGATCTCCAATAGTAGTGAACCCTACAAAAAGAGAAACGCCTACTATAAAGCTAAATAAAAAAAAATAAATTTATGATGAAGCTTTGAAATATGTAAGAGAAATAGTTGTGCCCCGAAAACAAATAAAGTTCTCCATTTTTCTTAATTCAGTAATAAAAGAAAATAATTTCTTTATGCTTGAATTTTTAGGATTTAAAACTTGCTTGACTTATTGTTGCTTCTGTCAGTTTATACATTTTGTTGTTAATTTAGAATGGTTAGGCCATGTTAGTAAATTCGGTGGTTAATTTTTAAGTTTGGCACCACTTTGTTGAATAAATAGGTATTGTTCGACAGTCTATATTAATCAGTCTGACATCAAAAAGTCTTAATATCCTACCGATATGTCTCGGAATTTATATTTTATAAAGACAGTTGTTTCCTGCTAATGTTGCTCTCGGTTTCGATACAGCTCCACGGACGAGATCATAAGATGGCTATTTTATTTTATTTTTGTCCCTATGTTTGTATTGTTTAAATTCCTACCTTTAGACGATATTTTCAATTATTGTAACCTTTGTACTTTTCAATTGGAGAAATAAATGAATTTTATTATTATCTGCTTCAAACTAATATATTTTAATTAATTTTTAGAATAACTGAAAGTAAGAATCCGAAATTTGCTGTTGGCAAATATGTTGTTGGTAACTTTGGATGGAGAACTCATACTATATCAAATGGCAACGAAGTAAGACCTCTTTTAGATTTTTAAGGTTTACCTTTATCTTTGGGTCTGGGA
Organism: Diaprepes abbreviatus; assembly: GCA_034092305.1. Taxonomy (NCBI): domain Eukaryota; kingdom Metazoa; phylum Arthropoda; class Insecta; order Coleoptera; family Curculionidae; genus Diaprepes; species Diaprepes abbreviatus. The sequence goes on from JASJET010000199.1 coordinate 1,652,068, forward strand.
ATTTTAGGAATGCCAGGGTAAGGGTTTTTTAATAAATAACTGACAATAGTTACAAAAAATACTCCTTTTAAGTGCGCAAGGTGGTTGATTCTAAAAGAAAGAATATTGACAATTTCGATGTCCTATACATTCGGAACAAGAACTTAATTGTATCGTTATTCCTCGAGTGCAAAATTTGGCTGATTTTTCGAAACAAAGACGAAAATACTCATTTAAACGTAACTTCATACAATTTTCGCTAAATTTGAGCTTATTTTACAATACTAGGTAATGTTTCCTTATTAAACTGATCCTGGTTTTGCTCTTCCACTTTGTCTCATGAAGTTGGGTTGTTTTGAATAGTTGTCGTTATGAAGAGGCATAAAAACAATTTCGCTTCTGAGAAACTCCACTCAGTATTCCGCACTATCCACCCGTCTTCCATTCACAGTGGCTCAACCTACTCATCTGCTTTGTTAGCCCTCCGGCCTTGAATGATAGGTGAGCAGTACAGGTTGGTAAGTAGAGTTTCTCAGAAACGAAATTGTTTTTATTAGTACAATCAGTACAAAATTAACCTAATGTATTTTCATACATTTTTGAGTAAGAGGTAAGCGACTATTGGAGGTTACAAAGGGAGCAAATACAAGAAAACCCATAACAATTGGCGACAGTTGGTTATGTTTAATTACACAGCATGGCCTGAAATTTGTACATTGAATGAGAATAGTAATTTCTTATAGATTCTGGGTCAATTCGAATTTATCACATCACATTTTTTAAATTTCCTAACCTGAGAGTGCAAAAAAGGCGATTTTAACCTATATTTGAGATTAAGTGTCATCGCGATATTTTCTTTTCTTTATTTATAGCGTCTTAAGATATGTCTTACTCTTTCAGATGTCGTTGAATTTGTATTAATATCTTTCTTTTTCTTCAAGATATTCAGTCCGAAAATTTCAAATTGACTGAATTTTTCAAGTTTTTCATAATGTCATGGTGTCAGTTATTGTGTGGCAAATATACTATAACAATATTTTCCGCATTGCCTTAAAATAATACGCAAATGATATTCAGCGAAACTTCATTTTCTAGTTCATACATCCATTCTGCTGTAATCAAACAAACACTAATTATTTTATTCTGTCTAACGTAAAGTATATTCTGCTAAAATGAGCAATGAAATAATCACTATGTGGATATATTTTATCCGTGAGAAGGGGATAGAATATATTTTTTTATTACCACCAAAGGAATAAATCAATTATCGCATTTAAACATCTCAACTTTATTATCTTTTAGTCATTTAAATGTTTATATATATATATATATATATATATATATATATATATATATATATATATATATATTTATTTATATCACTACAAAGTATAAAACAAAGTCGCTTTCTCTGTCCCTGTCCTTGTATGCTTAAATCTTTAAAACTACGCACCGGATTTTGATGCGGTTTTTTTCAATAGATAGAGTGATTCAAGAGGAAGGTTTATATGTATAATAACATCCATTAAATAGTGGAGAAATACTGTTATTTTTGAGGTTTCTAATGTGATGTCGTTAATTATCATATTTTTTTCCGCTTACATTGCAAACGCAGGCTGAACCCTACGAGATTTATCAAAATAATGTACTAATTATTTGTACACATTGAAAAGGTCTACAGAAAACTCCGCGATGGTATATGTCTATCTCTCATGGATATCCCACAATAACATTTTTTTGTCACTTACTTTTTACGACAAATAATGGCAAATTTTGAAGCGATTTTAACCAATACAGCATTAATCCTTATCCAATTAAATAGCTTAAATACATTGTTGATTTAATATAGATCTATATGGTCCTTTACAGCACAAGATTTAAATGAATATTTTCGAAGATATTACAGATTTAAAATTGCGGGAAGTAGCGCTCGCGGCGGTACTGGCCGACCGGGGCGGCGGCAGCGTGCCTATAAATAGCGCGTCGGAGGCCGATGTAATAATTGTTGTAAAAATAAAATAAATAGTCACAGTTTTTCTGTAGTGTATTTAGTATCAGCATTGCACCCGTGCGAAGCCGGGGCGGGTCGCTAGTATATATATAAATTCAATATAATAATAATAATAACCCTCCTTTAAGATTTGTCTATAAATCTGCAAAGAAATCGTACCCTGGTTATGTAAATAAAACCATACATACATACATATGGTACCGTTAAAATATATTAGACTATTGAACAATTTCCCCATTATTCGGAAACAAAAGAATAATTAAATAACTCACTAGAATAATATGTATTGTTTGCCCGAATTTAAAGGGAGTTTGTATAATATCTGTTTTTTTCTATTCACAAGAAAGAAAAAGTTAAGTAGTTCTAGACTACTAAAAGAGTGAATGGTTTTATTTACACGGACATTATTACCTATCCCTTTTATTTATAAAAACACTTAGAATAATTTGATTAACTGTTTTTATATAAAAAGACAATATAAGACTCTCAGAGGCCAATTCGGGAATTAGGTATCCGGTATAGAATAGTTAACGCCCTCGGAACGAGAAGAACAAAATCTTCAAACTTTAAGGAATGAAATTGACAGATATAGGGTGTACAACCGAAAAAGGTACTAAAAGGAGGGGTGCGGGGTGTAAGTTTCAAGGACGCTCTTGTAGAAATAAAACACTTTAGTTACAATTTGGGAATCATTAAGTGCGGCACGACGTTGGGAATAGGTCATAGAGAATTAAGTGACGTGTCTATTCGGCGGGAACGAAGGTTTTCTATGTTTTGTTTTTCATTTAATTTGGGAAATTAAGGGAATATTGTTTATATTCTTTTTTCTACTTAATATTTTAGACAGCTACTTAACGTTTTTATCTTCTGAATTGGATTTTGCATTTTTACAAATAGTATGGCCAACGGGAGCAAATATTTTAGTATCTTGATATTGTTATTTGTTACTAGTTTAAGTTTCTCATTGTAAATAATTCGTTTTTCTATTTATTTTTGTGAATAGATTAAATGTTTTGAGAAACTTGTTTTGTTAAATTTCGTTAAAAAAACCTTCACGTGAATTAACTTGCGGGCGCGCCGATGTGAGAGCTTCAAATTAAAAGACGTCACCTAGCCAGTTAGACAGCAGCTTTTTCTGAGTCCTAAACTTGAAGATGATGGTACTGGTAAGCCTTTGATAACCCATAGTTGTACTAAAATCTGCAAGGGAGAAGAAGAACGACCAGACTTCCAGAGGGTCAATGCCTTTATAATAATCACTTATAAGTATTTAAAATAGCTACATATTAATATGGGATAGCAATATGATTGTAGACAGAATGGCCATCGCTACCCAAGGTATTCTGTTTGCAGAAGTCTATGATCAAATGCTATCACACTGCAAACGTACGATGGTGTAAATGATCTCTAAGTTTGAATCCTTGTGTTCTGTAAAGATGTATATATAAATTTTTAGTTAAAATCGCTGCGTAATGAAGTACGCCAGGCCCAATTGCTGCGTCGATATTCCTGGTTCCGTTGACTACATTCAACTTCTAGCGACTTTTACGAAAATATTGTGGTACTTTGACGTTAGCTATGAACCCAGCTTGTTCGAATTTCTGAACCAAATTCCAAATTGTACCCTGTTTTAATTCCTGAAATATTCACACTGTCGTGTATTCTGTCACTTTTTATATATTTATTTATAAATATTTTAGAAATAGTGCCTATTTTGGATTTCTGGAACTTTGCAAACCTAAGCCAGGAGAAACTGTTGTTGTTTCTGGAGCTGCCGGTACAATTGGAAGTATCGTTGGTCAAATAGCAAAAATCAAAGGCTGCACGGTTATTGGATTGGTTAAATCCGACAGCAGAGGAAAATGGCTGACAGAAGAATTAGGTTTTGACTATTTTATTAATCACAGAATACAAAATACCGAAGAGGAATTACAAAAGCTTGCACCAAAAGGGATCGACTGTTATTTTGATAACGTATGTATTTTTAGATTTTTATAATGTAATTTCCGTCTATCTATTTACAGATATATATTACAGAAATCTTTTTAACACAGAGGATGTTTAAACAAAAAATTTTTATTTAGGTAGGCGGAGAAATAAGTTCAACAGTTTTAAATCAAATGAATACGTTTGGAAGGATTGCGGTATGCAGAAGCAGGTCTGAATATGATGACAGAGTAACAAAATGTAAGTATACGTGATAAGTGTATAAAAGGGTATATTTTTAAATGACATTGTTGGTCCGTAAAAATTAAAATATAATCCCCTGAAACGAAACTGCAACACATGAGGACAGTTTATCTTCAGGCTTAAATCAATATAAAGCTACAACATATCCAAAGAGAGAGGATTATATGGTAAATAAAAATTTTTGAACCCCTGGTAAGGGTAGCTTTACAACAAAAATCCTTTAAGCATGTAAATTTACCAGTTTGCATCAATGCTACATGTTTTTAGTAATATGACATAATTTGTATATTTTTACCTGATTAAATTTAATTATTTATCCTGTAATTTAAAATAGTAAACATGGAATTTGTTTTTTTGGTTCACAACTCTTTTGGTCTTGTAACTTATCACTCATTCTTCTTAACAGGGTTTGTAAATTGCTGTAGTTTATATACCACATTATTTGGTTTGAATTTAAAAGTCGTAAAATATTTTATTTTTAATAAATTTTCATTTGTTTAGATTCCATTTCAGTATTAAAAATATAAGGTTATAGTCGGTAATATAGTTCAGTTAGCATTTGTTGTGGATGTATACCCGATTCGTTGACACGAACATGGCATGTAGTGACCGATCATTTAAGGTTGAGTATACAGTATGGAATTTGTAGCAATTTTTTTGAACTTTGTTTTAATCATGATTAGTAACTTTGGACTGTTTGATAATAATTTTCTTTTTGATAATTTTCCATGGCTTGCCAATATTTGATGTATTACCTGGTAGTCAGTGTAAATTCGGAACTAGATTAGAGTGCTCCAGGTTGAGAATAAGGTTGACAAAAGTAACTACAAATATCCCTAAGATTTGTCACGTCTGGTTGCAAGAGAGATTTTCATTTTCGTGCCCTTTACTGTTGAACAGTCGAAGGCAGCAGACCAATCCTGCCAGTAGCTTTAAAAGGGAAGACGGTCAGGTGTTTTTTTTAAGTATACAAATCAATGAGGGCTATCTGAAGCAAGTCTTTTTCATCTTTGGCTTCATCTTATTTCTTTTACTGTGATTTCCATTTTGATATTGCTGTTAAGGCTTTCTGATGGTTCCGGCCCTAGTTTTCCTGTCCGTGTTACCACGACGATTTTAACCCTTACCTTGCGTTTGGTTGGTTAATTGGAATTGGTCCTGTGAAGCCCCCATTCATCTACAACAACAACAGGAATCCTAGCAACAGCGCTGGATCAAATAAATAGAAGTGAGAGGTACCATAGCATAGACCAGGTAGGAGAAAACTTTAATTTAGAGAATTGGAGCTCTACATCAATTTATTACATGCAAATAAAACAATATAAATATATTTTCATTTAACATAATAACATGTAAAAACTGTTTGATAACTTTCTCTATAAAACTGACTTTATTGGCAATTAAAGGTTCTAGAACGTTTGCGACTAAATATTATATAACCTTTTAAAAACAAGGTAACAACAATAGTTATCAAGAAAGAGTATAAAAAAATTGTAGGTACCATTCTAATTTATGTATATAATAATTTTTTCACGGACATGCTAAAAAGGGACAATACAGGAAAATCCATCGTTAAAGCTTGAACTGGATAATTTTGCTCGTACTACTTAATAAATTGTTAAAGAATTACAAACTTTATGTTTTATGCCCAATAAATTGAAAATATAATTGCTAATTTTATTTTAAATAAAATTGTTTGATGGTGATTGTCAAATAAATCTCTTAATCCACTGCTGTTAGTTATAATAAAAGATTGACATTGATTTTATTTGTTTTCCTTACTATAGACCATTGATTCCTAAAGGAGTCCTATGGCCCTCCAGGGGTCGACTTCGTCATGCAGGTGGTCTATGCCAAAGGGAAAAAAATGTAGGTGCATAAGATATAAATGGGAGTCCACGAAAGGAAATCCTATTTCGTCAGAGCATCACCAAAATTTAGGCATTCCGTAAATGTCATAATTTACCTAACAAAGATTGTACCTATCTACTTATCTAATATTTAGAATACATAAAGACAAAGACAAATTACCTATTTATGTACTAATTAAACATATTTTATTAAATTATTGTGTAAGTAATTGACTACTTGCATTGGGGTACCTCCACCGGTAACTTAAATTGCGCTTTTGATAGTAACGCATTGTGTTCATATGCGCGATAGCAATCACCTCTAGACTTGAACCAAAGCTGCAAGGAAGGCAACGCAAACTTGCAGGCACTTGTTTAATTTTTCTATTATTAATACAAATGTCAGAAGCTGTTTATTAGTTCAGGTTAATCAGTCAAGAAACACTAGCTCTGTCGTCAACCAGTAGTTCGGTACTAATTTTTCAATATTTTCCTAGATAACCTCTTTTGCGTGTCGTCCATGTAGTCAGGTTTAAAGCTTCTGTTGGGCTAGTTGGTGATGACAAATCAGTTCATGATCCCTTCGCCGTAGCGATGTTGTATCGTCTGCCTCGCATATTATCCGGTGTAGTCCATAAGACTCTGCTAACCTGTGAACATATGAGTATAAATTTGTTTGCTGATGATCCAACTGCATAGCAATATCCACCAATCTTCTTCTTCCGTTTTATCTTGGTAGCATTGTCCGTTCAGTAGCACAAATATGTATAAAATATAAATTCCAAAGTATGTCGGTAGGATATCAAAAACCTGCCGACTTCGATGCCATACTGAAACATATAGCCAGTCAAACGACATCTATACAATCACCAGAGTAGTGCGAAATTTTACAAAATTTTTAATATCGTACCGACATATTTTGGAATTTTTATTTTATATAGCCTTTGTTTCCCACGAATGTTGCTCTCGCTTCGATACAACTCCAGTAATGAGACCATAAAGTGGTCGAAATGCGTATGAAGAGAGGACCGAAGTTGTCTTTGCAAGAAACAAACTATATATATATATATATATATATATATATATATATATATATATATATATATATATATATATATATATTCTTTTCTTCGTCCACACATTTTGTCATTCAAATTTTTTAAGGACCGGAAATGTTGAGGGGTTATAATCATTATTTATTGATTTAAAAAATCTTACTATTAAGAAAAATTACTATAGTTTTCAAAATTTCGATAACTAGTTTAGAATATTATATACGAATAAATAACTTTTAACTATCGAAATTCCTAACCTAAATTCTTCTGTTACAGACCAAAAAAATAGTATGCTGTTTATTTACTTTCTTTAATTAAAGATATTAATTATTCATTTCACATTATGTAATAAGCTAAAAATATTTTAATAAACCTTTTCATATGGATTTTTTTGTATAATGAATTTTTAGAATATAATAAAAAAGATAACATTTCTATTTAACAAAATAATGATAAAAATAAATATGAATGTCATTGTCTGCAATGTTGCCAGTATAGTTCTCAGAATGCTTCTTTTATTGAAGCGTTAAATCATTCGATAGCTTACAGCTTATTCTAATATTTTTATATTGTCGGTTACTAATACTATAGTTTTTAGATATCATAATGTTCCCGCGTTTTACGCAAATCGTTTGATCTGGATACACCTTTACACAATTAAAATACGGAGGTCCGAACGTAAACCATTACCAAATGTCATAATTTTTGTTATAGTTTGGAATTTAAGTAGCAATCATGTCTTTCCGCTACAAGTATTTAAAGAAAGGCGCCTTCGACGAACCCATGCCCTTTTAGAGATAAATTATATCATGTTTAAGGTGCGGTGCATATTGAATTAAACGTCCCAGCCAACTATACCTGTTCCAGCCACTGTGGAAATAAACACTAAAGGCCTTTTCTCATTTATAGGTGCCCACCCCAGGTTTTATCAGGGACCATAGAAGAAGAAGTATACGTCGTATATGCTGTGACCCACCAGCTGATTTCAGGAGTTTTTCACTAGGGATTTAATTTCTAGTAATTTTTTGTTTTGTATGGCCTGATGTCGCCATTAACTTAGCTTTTTTAATATCGTTGCATATATTTTTTCTATTTTAAACGTTTTGTTTTAAAAATGTATGCAATGGCAGCAAAAAAAGGAGGTTCATTTGAAGCAAGATGACTCTTACAGGTTTGTATGAAAACCATCCGATCCCATTAAAGTTGTAAAATATTCATCACAAAATGAAAAGCTATAAAAACAGAATTATTGAAACTGCGTAGGTATATGCTGTAAACAATCTTTAAATACAGATGTAAAAAAGCAAGGTTCACACGTTGAGATTCAAATTTAATGGATCAAAATAAAGCGGTTTCTTTAAAAACATTAACGGGCACAGCAGAAGTATAGAAACCCACACTGTGGTGTTTCAAAAGGTGATGAATGTATAAGTTTATGTAATTTGGTAAGCTAATAATTAAATAATTTCTGAACACCATTACTGTCGAAACAATTTGATATATTATTATTAAATGAAGACATTTAAAAAATATTTAAATTACATGTTGTTTCAATGAAAAATATAAGGATATTTAATTTTGTAACAAGGTATTGGTATAACTCAAACACTTAAAGACTCAGGCCAAAGCTCTAATTCAAAAATACTTTGTGATGCCTCAATGGAAGAACTGAATATCGAATACAACCAGGCTGACATGTTCTATTGCATCTAAGACAAAATCAAGAAGTAATATTCATCACAAACAGTAATAAGCTATGCAACTAAAATCTTACAAGAAAATCCTAGAACAGATGACCTCTATAGATTTTCAAGGTACTGTTATATTTATTTTCATTTCTATGCTGAGTAATTACGCGTGCCAAGTAATTCATAATTGAGCCTAATGCTCTAGTAGAACTCCTGAAAGAACATTTATTATTTACATAGACAGAAAAACATCTTCATAAGATCGGCGTTGCTGATATCTCAGTACGCAGATGGAGTTAAAAACTCAGAATACCTAGCAATAAGCCAATCAAAAGAGATTGTTCGCAACAAAAATACTATCAGGACTTCGACTGTACCATCACACGTAAAACAATCCGTAGTGATATTTTGTTATATTTTCCACTCTTCTCTATGATCCAGTAATTTGCTATAAATAATTAAAACTAATCAAGCCATCTCGAGAGGGGGATTGTAGAGAATAAAAAACCAAAATATCTGGATCGACTCAATCGTATCATTAGCAACGGAAAAAACAGGAATAATCGGAAAATTCAGCGTTTTTACAAAAATTCATAACTCCCTCATTTTTCAACCTGTAGCGCTGGCCCTCTGGAATTAATAGTAATTTATATGTACTTTATGAGTACCAAAACCAGGCGCTGTCGGTTCATTAGTTCTTGCACAACCCGTCAAGGCCGATAGTTCTTTATATTTAATTTTCTGCAGAAATTTCAGTGTTTTCTGCTATATATCAATAAAATGTCAATTATGCTTTTAGCCACAATGCAAGGGCGAGATTAGGGTTTTATTTGGAAGGAAAGACAAGGGAAAACTAATATTATGCATGGTACAAAAACGTTTAGTAATGTAAAAAATATTTATTGTTATTACACTAACATTAATCTTTCGGATTTTTCACAAAACCGTTTTAGCAACTCCTAACCTTGGCTTATGAATTCGCAGCATACTCAGGAGGCACATATCCAGAATCAGGGAAGAAAAATAAATGTGCTGGGAAAGACTGAGCAGCAGGTTTTAGAAAAGGGAACCGGAAACCAATCCTCAGTAAACTTGCAAATACAAGGAAAACAAGAAATTTTACTTTTAATTAAACCACAGTAACTGATTTTTTTGACAATTATGAGCGTATAATGTTACGCTATAATTTTACACCAAATCGTACAAAAAATCTTGACGAAACAGGAGTGAACACAGTTTTATTTACGTCTAAAGTTTTGGCTGACAAAAACAGAGGCAAGTAGAACAAACTGTATCAACTAAACGAGGAGAGCTAGTTACGTTTTGTGGAATAGTGACTGTAACAGACGTTGCTCTTCCTCCTGTTTGTATCTTCCCCCGTGTCCATTTCAAAGAACATTTTTAAATGGTGCTCCAAAAGGAAGTCTTGGTTTAGCAAACAGGAGCAGCTGGATGACGGCAGAATTGCACATTCAAGTCATATTCGGCATTACACTTCATGCACCAAGGATGAGCCAATTTTAATTATTTGAGACACACACATTTCAATCGAAACAGTCAACTACTGTCGTATCAATAGAATTATCTACCTGTCTCTGAAGTCACACACGTCTCACAAGTTGCAGCCATTGGATGTCAGCGTTTTTGGCCTTTTTAAAAGCAAACTAAAAACAGCTTTAAACGATTGACACATTCGAAACGTTGGAGAAATTTAATCAATATATAACATAGCATAAGTAAGAAAATCAGCCTACCTGGAATCTTTTACACCAAGGAACATCACAAGTAGCTTTTCAAATCGCAGAATTTGGCTATTCAACAAACTTTCATAATTTTCTTTCTCAACGTGAAGACTAGGAAAACTGGCTGAAGATAGAGAGGAAGATGATTTCGTAGAGGTGGATATAAGTCAAAAGGATGAAGTAGTTAATAACTAAGTAAAAGACAAGACGGTAATTGATGAAGCCAACCCTCTAGGCAACCGGTCCAATATTGTTGCATCCACAAATGTTGCTTCATCTTCCAGCATCATCTTCAACGTTGTTTTGTCAAGCTCTGCGCCTATATTGTCATCAGAAGCAGTAAGAAAGGGAAGAGAAAAAAGTAAATTAAAGGTTTATACTGAAAGGCCAGAGCAAGATAGATTATGAATCTTACAAGAACTAAAAGAAAGAAAACGACAACTCAAACTGATGAAGCAAAACGCAAAGGCGTTGAAAACAGCAAAGAATTTTTTGGGTTTTACAGAAACTAAAAAATCTAAGAAGAAAAGAGTTTGTCCCCGTTTACAATCGCAGTTCGGTTCCGATTCCAGTCAGAATAATTCGCTAAAATTAAGTGATTCCGACGATAATGATCTGCCATCTAATGCAGAAGGTATAGGAAAGTGTGATTCTGAAAATATAAATATGGGAGATTTCTTTCTTATCAAATTTGAAAAGAATAAATCTGTTGTTTATTACGTGGCCAAACTCATGTCTAAATACAATTTGACGACTATGAAGTGTCATATCTGAAAAAAAGGCTCTAGCGTTTTTATTTTTTCAACTGTAGAGGACCATGCAAATGTTGATTTCGGAGATGTAGATTTAGGCGTGCCTGAACCAAATTTCTCAAAAGGCACATCTCGAACATCATCTTTCTATATTTTTTCAGTCAAGTTAAGTGTATACAACGTACAATAGAAGCCATTTAAATATTTTTTTGTTCAGTAAGATATTTATTTAGCTTTATGTTTTTGTCATTAGCTATTATAGTGATTGTTCTTGCTTTCTTTGGAAGTATTTTCTTGTTTAGGTAAATGGATGTGTTAGGAAAAATAAAAATTTTGATGCTTGTATTAAAGAAAATTTCTTTAAACGATAAATATGTTTAAAACGGTTAGTTCAGGTTAGATGAGAAATTAGATTTATTGTTAGAAAATATAAGATTAATTACGATCTCTCAACAATAAAAGTATTATTATCAAAGAACTTTTTCAAATTAATACCAATTCTGTAGATGGGGATTCAAATCCCATTTCTTACTCAAAACGTTATATTATTTTTATTTTCTAACTTAAATACGTTTCGATTGATATAATAATATGGTAATTCTTAGAGAAGGTGGAAACACACAATTTTCCGAATTTTTTGATGATATTTTACATCCCTTCTATTTTTGACACGAATATGTTGTCAATTTTCGCCGATCTCATGTGGTTTTTCCCAAAAAAAATCCATTTTCCCTCATATAACTTGTATTTTCCGATCACTGCCTTTAAATATTGGGCTTTTATAGTAAAATACGCAAACACTATACAATATTTAATAATTTTTTTTAACAAAACTTACACAAAGAACCACGGAAAAATACATTTTTCCACAAAACGTAAGAAAACCATTGTCTTGTCGTTTTATACTGTTTCTAGACATGCATGGTTGGTTGCATACGATTTATATCCAAACGCGTGATGCGAGGTTGCCACGTTAACGTGGATTTTAAATTCCATTAGGATGGAAAACTTGATAGTTCAAATACAATTAATTGTGGTCGTTCCAGTATTGTTATATAAAATGTGGGTCAACGTGCAAAAACCAGATACAAAAATGATAACTAAACCAACCTGAACTGACCTGAAGTAAAAGTATTTAAATTCCATGAAAAAAATACGCAAGATCGGCGAAGAAAAACAACATATTCGTGTTTTACGACCCAAAAATAGAAAGTATGTAAAAAATCATCGAAAAATTCGGAAAATTCTTCAGGTTAGTTCAGGTCAGCTCAGGTTAGTTTAGTTAGGATTTTCGTTTTTAGATTAACACAGCTTGCCGAACAATCTTTTTATGTTTGGCATCCCGATTCTGCACGTTTACCCACATTTTACGCAACAATACTGGAATGACCACAATTAATTGCATTTTATCTACCTAGTTTTCTATCCTAATGGAATTTAAAATCCACGTCAACGTGGCAACATCGTAACACGTGTTTGGATTTTGTTAAAAAAATTATTAAATATTGTGTGGTGTTTGTGTATTTTAATATAAATGCCCAAAATTTAAAGGTAGTGATCGGAAAATACAAGTTATATGAGTGGAATTTTTTTTTCGGAAAAACCACGGGAGATCGGCAAAAATTGACAACATATTCATGTTCTACGACGCAAAAATAGGAGATATGTAAAAAAATATCGAAAAATTCGGAAAATTGTGTGTTTCCACTTTCTTCAAGAATGACCAATAATATCGATAAATTTAGCAATGTAACCTTAATAAAAATGTTATTTAATATTTTTTATAATATAAAATGTGATTTTGAATTTTTCCGCATCTGCCGCCCTTCACCCTACCCATTACAATTATTAATGTTACAGATTACTTCGTCAATCTAAGCAAAACCTTACCAAAAATCCAATAAACACACGTTTGATATAAATGATTGTCTTTTTATTTTTTCAAGAACTACTAAACCTAAAAAGTTGTGGCAACACTGTTTCTCCGAGTACTTATTATATCAGTCACTATTAATGTAAACATCGCGTTAAAAACCGGCTACATTTTTATCTTTCCTACATTACCAAACAACATTTATTAATAAGTTGTCTGCGTTTGTCTGTTATTCGCGAATTTTTTAAAATGGTTAAAGCTAAAGTATATATTTTAAAGAAACAATTTGATGGTTTTCCGAAACCAGGTGATCTTGAATTAAAGGAGGAAGAATTGCCACCACTGAAGGATGGAGGTAAGATCAATACAATAATAAAGGTGTCAAGTTTTTTAAATATCTTAGCATAAGTATTTTGAACTTTGTATTTTAGATTAGTTAATAAAAATTATTATAGGTACTTACTTATTTTTTATTTACAATTATCATTTTGTCTGCATATGATGTAACATATTTTATTGTTATACAGGGTCGCTCATATCTAACTGTACATAAAAATTCTACTTAATTATATAAATAATTATAATGAAGATACAATATGTTTTACAATATTAGGTTGCTAGGGGGTAATAATATTTTAGCGTCCATATATGAATATTCCATGTTATAAAAATTTCTGATTTGCGGAGATGTACTAGAAAATAGATATTTTAATAAGCTAAACACCTTCTACAACTTTTTAAAGAATTTAATGACACGTTTTAAGACTTAAATAAATGCCTGGAAGATTGGTGAAATTTATTTGGTTGTCCCACCTATTAGTTATGAGAAGGAAATGATATTTTTTTTTGAAAAATTTTTTGCTCTGATCAAATTTTTTTTAGAATAATTTTGATTTTATTTATCCACTGAATAAAAAGAGGTAAAACATTCGGTGACATTTACTTTTATGAACAAAAAGGGCAAAGAAAAATTATAACGCAAAATAGCAATAGTAAACACAAAACTTCAGTAAAAAATTATTTGAAAATATTTTCAAAATGCCCTTCATTAACTTTTTTACATTTTCTTCCCTTGATATTTAAATTTATGACATCAAGCTTAATTAAATCTGGGGCCGTAGCCTCGAACTGGGGAACGTGAAGTGAACGGTGAAAAGGTGGCGAACGTGTATTCTTGAAACGTTCATCACTCATATCCTCGTTCGCCCTGTGGAAGGCAAACGAACGGTGAAACATTCGCAAATGAAATGTCAGCCGCTAAATGATATATTTAACGCACGGATTTCAAAAAATAAAATAGTATTAAAAATTTTTATTTTATTTTTTGTTCTTCAAAATAACTCGTCATTAAAAAAAATAATATGTTGACGAACCGTTTCTTTAAGACGTTTTATTTTTTAAACAGTTGAAACGTTAATTAGATGGTACTCCAATATTTTTAATATTTTCAATTTTTTTTAATAAAATATCCTTAGAAAGTTGAATATGTCTCGCAAATATTAAGTAAATTTGAGATTACAGACATATAAAATTATTATAGGAGATTCTGTTCATAACTCAATTGTATGAGCGTGCAATTTAAAAATGTTTTTCTAGGGCCAGTTCTGCTTATGGATTAAACATAAATACATGTGTCGAAAACAGCCGAGTATCTTAGTTTTAAACAGTAATATCTAACATAATTCTTTTCACGACGCAACTTATAATAACTTTGAGAAATCACAATTTGTAAGCTATCTGAAACTTTTAGTTAAATAAGTAACAAATTTTGTATTTAAATTATGTTAACTACAACACTTCTTAATTAGACTATGTTAAACACTATACGACACTACAATTAAATAAATATTATGATTACAATTTATCGGGACATATAAATGTGAGCCCTACATATCATTGAATGAGGTCCTTCAGTATAAAAACCTATTTATGGTACATTTGATCTTCAAGCCTCTACAAATCTTTATAAAATAAAAAAATATATATATTAAAAGTTGAATGTGAGATCCACCAGTATCTTTAATGGACGTGTTCTGTCTGGCCTTTGGTTTTGGTCCCTGGTCATAAACAGTTTCTCTATCATTGTTCAAGTTTCAGATTTTCTTTCAAATTTAGTTGTCAGGACAGAACATCTTGTAGTAAGAGGCTGGATATTTTGTGAATTCATACAATTAATAACTGATTGGATAGTTTCTGTAGTGGATTGGGATGATGACTTTTAGTCATACTACGTAGGGTTGTAATTTTTACCGTTTCAAGGTTTATCAGTGCTGACTTTCTGCAATTACTGTCAGTATATTACTTTGTATATATGATTGCTGTTTTTCTTGATATTCCTTTTTCTTTATATATTAGAATCTTAAAGTACTTGACTCTTTGTATGCATTTTGTTTAACAGTTCTAGAGTGTTAATTTAAGATGAATTTATTCCAGGCAAAGTACAAATATGGAAATCAATAACTTCACAAAAATAACAACAACAGCACTATTTTTTTACTTTTGACGTTAAATTTTCTGCGGAATGACCTTTCACAATTGTTGGAAAATGTTCCCATTGAAACAAAGCTAATTATTTGTCTAGTTCAAGATGGTATCCCACCTCATTCTAATCTGCACGTGCGGAGATACATTAACGAAACATTCCATGACAGATGGTGGGAAAAAGCGGACTCATACTTTAGGCGCGGTACACCCCCGATATCAATCCAATGGATATCCTTTTCTGGGGGCATTTAAAGGTGCGTAAAAATATACGAGTCGAGTGCTTGACGCGCCCATGACAAGCCTGCCGCGAACTTGCAACGAAACTCCTTTGAATTTTTCCACCTTATATTTCGAGAACCTTCGGATGTCGGCCTCAAAGGACGTAATAAATGCGTTTGGGATACAAGAAGTCATTTTTATCATATTTCTATTGTTTGCAGGCAGCGCGACCGAGGCTTGCAGCGATTCATTTTCTGTCGGTTTTTTGGTGCGAACTCAAAGGAATTTTTTGCTGTCTGCTGATCCACTGGGACATAGATTAACAGATTAACAAAATTACAAGTACGCCAACCATATAAATTTCACCATTCTTTTGGGCATTTGTTTAAGTCTTAAACGTGTCATTAAATTGTTTAAAAAGTTATACAGGGTGTTTGGTTTTTAAAAAATAAGAAACAATTTTCTACTTCGGTTCTGCAAATCGGAAATTATTATAACATGAATTATTCACATATGGGTACCAAAATATCATTATCAAGTGGCAACCCAATACTTTAAGAAAGATCTACAAATATATAGCCAAATTTTGTAAAACACACTATATATTCATTTTGGGTGGCTAACAGACATTTTCCGTACCTGATAAATATTTACCCAATTAGACGAAATACGCCACTAGGCTGTGTACAATTAGATCTAAGCTGTATAATTGCTAATTATCATCTAAACAAAACAAGGCCATGTATATCCTTATGTATATTCTAATAAACATAACAATTGAAATGATAATAACACTATAAAAATATTTTTATAAGAATCAATTCAAGCATGGGAATACAACCAATTTTAGGATTTAGATCTCGGAAGGAAAAATTAGGTACTATTAACTATAGCTATTGTTTTCAGAGTTTTTGGCAGAAGCTATATATTTAAGTGTTGATCCTTACATGAGAGCCTATGCCCCCACATTACCATTGGGATCCACCTTTATTGGAACACAAGTAGCAAAGTAAGTTATTACAAAATTCATCCGCAAACCAGTTTATTCGATAAAAAAAAATCTTAAGTTACGTTCCAAATACATTGTTGGAGCAAAAAATTTACGTCACATATGAAGTTTCAAATAATTTTAGGAGTAATAATAATAAGGTATTTTAGTGCTAGTAGTCACTTTAATTATTTGTTTTTCAAGAAATGTTATTTGAATTTATTTATAACTGAATTAGAGTGGTGATATTCGATCTTCGATGCCTAGGTTTCGTTGTCATTCAAGGCTGATCACCTCTGTACCTGAGCTTGCTTCTGGTCATATTATTGTATACCCGACATGTCTATACGTCAGTCTGACCAGTGCCGGGCACTATTTGAAAACATGGTCTGCAGTTTCATCCTCATGCAATTACCATCTATATACCGTGTCATTCGTGAGGCCGATCGTATGAAAATGGTCTTACAGGTGACAATCTCTTCTCGGCAATCTAATCACCATTCGTAATTTTTTTCTCTTCAAGAAAAGACGTCGCGCATTAGATCGAATTTTTTGGCACATCTCATTCCAGGGGCCTCCTTCTAGCATTCCGTAAATTTGTTTTACAGCAATAATTTCGGTTCTCTCTTAACAGTAATTGGAACAGATATAATGCATTGGGAACCATATAGCTCAAAAGCGAACCTCATCTTTGCCAAATGATCCACTTCCTTACTGCCGTGTATACCAGAGTGACCCGGGACCCATACGACTCTGGTCGTGCAGCCGTTCTTTGTTAAATTGTCAAGTATCTCATTGCATTCAGTCGTGAAGCTACTACCCGACTATATATATTGCAACATTAAACTCTAATCATATATTAAAAAGCCTATTTCTGTTTATGTCCCTCTTACAGAGATCGTGACTCTGTAGATTAGCATAAATTTCCGCTTATGAGACCATTGCATGATATCCTAGAGAGATTGCCGTGCTGCTACCAAACAATCTAACTCCGACTCTTTCATTCTATCGAAACTCGTCTGTAAACCACCAATATTTGTATGAAAAGTTTAATCTTCCTCCCAATCTGGTAAAAGTATCTCAAGAGAGTACTTTGGTGTCAAAACTGTTTGTATAGAAACGGCAGGCATCTTTCCACAACGCTTCTCCAACTACACGGATAGCCGTCAGTTCCTGCTCTGAGATGTCATAGGTAAATGAGGCAGTAAATAGCCTTCAAAACCCCATTTAATATTATTTTATTATCATATATTGTCACCGACTTAAATGAAACAGTGTGCATTAGCTCAAATTAAAAGTTCCCTTTTTTGATGATTATTATACAGTTTATCGCTGATCTCACATTGTAAAACCTACTGGTCGCACAGTGTAGTATTTGTAGAGTTTATTTAACTAATCATAACACTTTTAAATTATATTTTGGTGATAAGAATTGTCGCCTTGGTACTGCAAAAATTGTTATTAAGAGCCTTTCCGCTATTTAAAATGTATATCAGCTCTATGATGAGACTAGCCTGATAACCATAAGATTAGAATCCAGGCAAAAAAAGTCACCCAAATTTACGAAATAGAACAGCTACGGTTTTGTTGCGAAATCAATTCAAAAAAGTTAGAAATGTAAATGTTAACTAATCGACCATTAGAACAAAGTTTTTGGCTGCTGGATTATCTTGGCAAAGTATGGCTACATTGTCCGACATCACTTGATATTGAATGAAGAGGAGTGTGGTACTATTTTCGGATGTGTCGTATCGAAGAAAAAGATATGCTCCAGGTGATGGCTGATCGATTATGGTTTGGGATAGAATCTCTTCACAAATATTTATAGAGTTAGTTTTTGTACGAATATCTGGATGAGGTAAGAATTAAGCGGTTTGATTGGCCAGCACTCAGTCCAAACATGACTCCTATGGAGCATTTCTGAGATGTTGAAGCGAAGTATCCGAGGACGAACACCTTCTTCAGTAACTGCTCAGGAGCTGAAGGAATTTCTATTTCAGGAGTGAAATAACAACAATAGGGAAAGCAAAAAGTTTATGTAACGCATTTTGAAACTCCGAATTTACTATTTACTAGACTGCGAGAGACACTTGGAATTTTACTTTGAGAATTGTAATTAAAACCGTACTTAAAACATTTTTTGCCTTAGTTTGAATATACTCTTTGAACTAACTCTTTCATCTAACACTTTAAATTTTTGTTATTAACTTCTATTTTTATAACTCTCTTAATAATTTGTTTAGTTAATGTCTTTAGCTTTCAAACTAAGTAGGGTGCTGGCTTTTACTTGATGGAAATCCGTATTCAGCGATGAATGAAAGACGAATATTTGTCAAATTTCCACTATATTTAACTAAAAAACTTGACGCGTTTCGCTAACCCTGTAGCTTCATCAGAAGTTCTATTTTAAAATAGAACTTCTGATGAAGTTAGAGTGTTAGCGAAACGCGTCAAGTTTTTAGTTAAATATAGTGGAAATTTGACAAATATTCGTCTTTTATTCATCGTTCTTTAGCTTTCGTTCTCAACTAACTTCTTATAGCGGGATTGCTCGTATTTATATACAGTTTGTCGTGTCGTCTTGGCAAAAACTTGATTTTTTCAACTCAGCTTCGTTTTAACCAAAAGTTGTATGATCGAGGGTCTATGTGCTTGAATTTCTCGAATTTTGTTTTTCACTAAAAGCGCGTTTTCATAGTTCTACGTAGTAAGCTAACTCGTATTCCTGACCAATTTATTATCAGCATTCCAGAATCAAAATACGCCACACATTGTTAGATTTAGATTCAGATTTTATATTTTAGATTTTATTTTCAATTTGAGTTGGTGCAAGATCTCTGATAAAATTCGCAATACTTTTTCTGACTCAAATTTTGTTCAAGGTTAAGAAAAATAATTAAATTTTACAGTGAATACTTGTACTTTTTTTGAAAATTTCTAATTTATTTATTTTAAAATTTAATTAATTTTAACCTGACTTTTTTCGATTTTTAAATATATTTTATTTTAATATTTAAAATTAATTAATTTCTCTGAAAAATTATATATGATTTTATCGATTACATTGATAATAAGTCTATACATTTTTCAATGTAATTGAAGTTTTGGAAATTGATGCCAAAATAAATAGACCAAATGCCCACTAACATCTCAGTTTATTTCATCTTACAGATACTACAAAACACGTTGCGTTAAAACAAAATTTCGTTACCTCGCTTGCCTCGCGACCCGCTATTATAAAAGGGCAGAAGGTTAATAATGGGGTTAAATTGCATTTTTTACGATTCGAAGGTTCTTGTAGAAACTAAATTCTCGCAAAGAGATTTGCTCAGATAAAACACTTCAAGACATGTTTTGTCTGAGTTTCTTTGCCATGTACTGAAAGGATTTTTGATTCAAAGGAGAGCATCCAGATAACGGTGGCTTTTATCGTAGCATTTATATTGAAGATTTGTATCAAGTAATCTCTTGTTCAAGCTAATATATATTTTAATGTATTCTCAGGGTAACAGAAAGCAAAAACTCAGAATTTGCAGTTGGCAAATATATTGTTGGCAATTTTGGATGGAGAACACATACTGTATCAAATGGCAAAGAAGTAAGACCTCTTTTAGATTTTCAAGGCTTATCATTATCTTTGGGTATAGGAATTTTAGGAATGCCCGGGTAAGTATTTTTTTAAATAAATAACTAACTAATTTTATTATTGACAATTACTTGAAAAAATACCCTTATTTTGAAGAGATAAAGTGTTTTACACTTTTGCTTCTTAATTATAGAATCGAAAAGTAAAAATATTCTTGAATCTCAGTTTCCTAATAAAAATTGAGTTGGTACATGAACCTGGTGTTTAGTGTGTTTTTGTCCTTGAGTGAATAATTGCACTTACCATTTCAGAGAATAGACACAGGTTTTATTCTACATTATTTCTTCTCAGCTAAATGTGAAAATTAAGAATATTTACTATAGACACCTATTATTGGAATGGCAAATACTAGTTTTTTAACTAAAGTAAGAGCATTGTTAGTAGCGATTATTTCCTCCTCGAACTATAATTACTCCGACGCTTCATCGACAATTCCTTTACATGTCCCTCTTTCTACTGCTTTACTTTTCCATTCAGTTACATTTCGCTTTTTAAATTATTTCTTACACGATCTATCCATCTTCTGCATGGTTTTCCTCTTCGTCATTTTCGAATAGGTTTTTTATTTAAAACCATTTTTGTTATTCTGTTTTTCTCCATCCTTTTCACGTATCCTATCTTCTTAATTACTCTTCTCCATCCATTTTCTGTATTTACACCACCTAATTTTTTTCTTTCACAAGGCTCTAATTCATCCTCATCGGATTTTTTAAAACCCACATTTCGCGTACATCTGTGTCTATTCTCTAATTACGGTCCTATAGATTATTTTTTACCTTCTCAAGAAATAATTGGATTTCAATACCAAATTATAAAGGACCGTTGATAGTGAGTCTTATTATCTGAGGGCTCGTTCTATTTAAAAATATTTTAGCTTTATCCTTTACATTTTATTTTATCATGTGTTCCCTCCGAGGTCATTTTTTTAATTGAAAATATTTTAGAAATACTGCCTATTTTGGATTTCTGGAAATTTGCAAACCTAAGGAAGGTGAAACTGTTGTTGTATCTGGAGCTGCTGGTGCAGTTGGAAGCATTGTTGGGCAAATAGCAAAGATCAAAGGTTGCACGGTTATTGGAATCGCTGGATCGGACAGTAAAGGAAAATGGTTGACAGAAGAATTAGGTTTTGATCATTTCATTAATTACAAAACGCAAGATGTTGAACAAGAGTTAAAGAAAGTTGCACCAAAAGGAGTCGACTGTTACTTTGATAACGTACGTAACTTTGGATTCGTTTGAAAATCATAGGGTTCGATATTTCTTCAATAATAAATGTACTACTTTTGACTCTTATTGTTAGCTTGTCAATCGAAATATAATAGAGTTCCAGCTTACCCTCAAAAAGTGGTCAAATATGAAATTACTCGCCTATGTAGAGACTATAATAATAATATCTTTTATTTTCCTCACAATCATCACGACATAGAAACGTTAACAAAGAGCATGCGAAAACGATATTTAATTATTGTCCAATTACATGTATTACAAAAATGAAAATAAAAGAGAAAATTACTGTTTACAAAAGTTTAAAGTAGTTGGTAGGAAGTAATATTATGCACCTTTTAAATATATAATTATACTTAACTGACACTATATTTAAACAATTTTTTTACGTCGTAATTTATATCCACTTTTTTTAGATATTTTATAAACCGTTTTTCGATCTTTGATCTTTAAACTTTATTTTTAATTTTAGGTAGGTGGAGAAATAAGTTCAACTGTTTTAAATCAAATGAACACGTTTGGGAGAATTTCAGCGTGTGGATCAATTTCTTCATATAATGATAGAAGCATAAAAGGTAAATATATAAATATTTTAAAGTGGTCCTTTTTTAAACAGAAATGTTTACAGCTCATATCGATATAAGAGTTAAAGAAAAGACTCAATTAAATCTCGGCTTCAAGATGTAATGAGACTGAACATTTTCAACAGCTAGCTAGGGTACCTCGTGCACTCACGTGTTCGCCTGGCCGCTACGAGTGACGCAACGTGAGTTAAATTTGCGATAACGCTGGTTATAATCCATATTTTTCAAAAAATAAAAAAAAAAACCTGACTCTGTAAGAAAAATTCAATCTTTTAATATAATTTTTATTAAGAATATGTTTATGCTACCATCTTATGTTCTTTCATAAACTATTCAGTTGGCAAAAAAATTTCGAGAGATTTGACTGTGTATCATCTCATTTTGTTTATTATTGTTCAGAAATCATTTTCAGTGATATATTATTTTAGGATAAATTCTCACCTTTAAAATAGGCCATTTTAAGATGAAATATTTCCGATATATACCGAGTTATACTCGATTTTGTAGGTTCCTTATTAACTTTTTTCAATTTTGTAAATACCATCGTTCGTTACTAAATTTTAAGCAATTCTACAACTTTGTAAACCATTAATTTGTTAATAATTAATTCTCTGACTATACTACAGTTTATCATTTTGAAGATTCGGTTTCAGCAACTCAAAATACGTAAGAATCAATCATAAAGCTCGATGGACTTCAATCGTCCACGAAAACCCTAAAAACCAACACTAAAATAGAAGTTACTAAAATAAAATATTTAAAAACAAACATTCAAAATAGGAGGAGCAAAATTTTCCAAGAAATGTATTCTAGTGTCTTACGGATGGATCTCGACTAGATGAAAGAGCTGGAGTCGTAGTGTTCGGTGGGAACACGAAAGTCGAAGATAGCATGCGACAATCGTCACAGGGGAAATTTAATCTATTCTGCTTGTGGCTATTTCTGTGAGAGGGACATAACAGGAATAAAATAATAAACATATGCTTAGACAGTGTGGTTTCGATACTGGTTTCTGAGTACAAGAATGTACTAAATAATCTGACAAGGAACGGCTGCACAATCAGACTCGTGTAGGGTCCTCGGGTATACATAGGAATGAAGAATAGGATCGGCTGGCAAAGCTACCCTTGGCAAAAGAAATTTAAAATTGCTGGAAAGCCAATTTATTAAATCGTATAGAGAGGCCCTTGGAATGAGGTGGGTCTAAAAACATATAACTTGACCTGACGCAGAACATAGTGGGGATCGTCTCTCCTTAGTAAAACACTAGGAATCGTGGTGGAACTGCTAACAGGACATTGTAACCTGCGGAGTCATCTTCATAAGATTGGTGTTATTGATAACCCAATGTACTGAGGATGAAACACAACATGGTCAACACCATGTCCTTAGAGAATACCCAGCACAACGAACTGAGACAGGGACATTTCAGAGATACAAGAATATCACTCAATGCAGTCAAACAAGGTCAGGTAACGGGGCTGCTTAGATACGCACAGGCGATGGGTCTCAAGTAACTTGCTGCCATAGTGGGATATAAAGGCCCCAACGAAGCCTAGACATAAAAGATCCAGTGTCACCACCTTTTATTAATTTATTCATTCAAGCACTCAAAATTAGTCAAACTTGAGGAATTAAGAAATAAATCAATCCATTCATAGTGATAGGCAAAATAACTAGTCTACTACACTAGACATTGTAGCTTTGTCAAACTTAATTATACATGAGTAAGTCTTCCTATTTGAAATTCTCTTTTCATCGCCCAACTTCTTTTTGCAAGCCATTTTTTCTTGCTATATATTTCTTAAAAATTAAAAGACATGCTATACAAGTTGAAGAAAAACAATAAAGACGTCCAAGCGACAGTTCAATATAAAGTTATTGTGATATAATATTGCATAAATCATTCCCTCATACAAACATCATCCCCTCATTTTTAATTGTAATAAGAGAATAACCCTAAGGGAATGACGAAATCGAGCAACAGTCAAAAAAAACACTGGCACATCACTTCAAATTGTTTCAGCATTTTGTGTATACATTTTACTCCCCAAAACGCAATAAAAAGAATTTAAACGCATATATATATATAAAGGAGGTAGTCTCGTGACTGGACTAGCTAAGAAAAAGCCGACCAAAACCGAGATATTTAAGACACTTTTCTGGGGCTCAGGTCAAAAGTCTTTTTTGTTAGTCTAGCTTCCGAAAAATATTATTCGCTTCCTCAGAACTTCTACAAAAGAGAAAATAACCTTCCTTAATTCTATTACTATGAATAAAAATAAAGAAACAAAACTTACCACAGTGAGTATGTATAAAATACCAGGTGACAAGATTGTTTTAAAAGGCAAAACTAATTTGATTAATTCAGAACATAATTTTTAAAACACGTGGACGTCGTTGAAACGCCATTTTAATTTGAGAATGACATTCATTTTTGACAGTTGAAAGTCCGTTTTAATAGATACAGTTTACATCGCCCAAGAACAAATAATCGTTCTGGGAACGGAGGTAACCATTCTTGAAAAATATTATGTTATTAAGCGTTAAGATGACGAAAAATGAAAAGTATGACTAGAAACTGTAATAGAAAACAAAGCAAAATGCTATTTTAATGTCAATAATGGCAACCTACACACCCAATTGGATAGTGTGATAGTAATATTCAGAACAGTGGTTGAAAAGTATCTGACTGAGAAAATTGAACAATGGGTGACCGATTTCCACTGCTTTCCAATTGTAATAAGTATCCATAAATTACGTTAAAGTTTTCTATGTCTCCTCTCTTGCTCATAGAAAGTGGTTTCTTGTTTATGTGAACCATTTTTAGGAAGACTCTTTTATGGAAATTACTTTCTACTTTCTAGGATTTTCGGTCTCTCAAAGTTCATTAAATGACCCTTATTTAGTACATGCTCTGCAAGAGCACAGGTAATCACTCCTGTGTTGCAATCGCTTTTGTGACAACTTCTACTTGATAGATTTCTAGAAATTTGGCCTATATAAACTTGGTCACAATTTAGGCATGGAATCTTATAGATAATGTTCCAGTTTTCTTTCAATGAGATAGGTGTTTTAGTCCTAGAATAAATTAACGCGATTGTTTTAATTTGTTGTTGCGTAGTGTTTCACGGATGGGAACATGTGATTCAGTATTAATCCGGGGAATACATCCGTTCGTTCGTTTGGTTTCCTTTAGAGGTTTGGAGACGTTTCGCCAAAATCCCCCTGGGCATCTTCTGTGCTTGGTGGATGTAAATCAACTGAAAGAAATTCAACGTGCAGCGTGCTTTATACGCGTTCGCAGATGGTAACGGTTGGTTGGCGTTGGCTCTGCCTCCCTCTCGAGCGACGACGCCGTTGGTGTCAGGTTAAGCGTGGCATGCGTGTCGGTACAATGGTCCCGCTTAAAGAGAGTTTTCCAAGTAGATGGTAGATTGAATGCATCGTTTCTTTTATTCAGAGTGCTGTTCTTTTCAATTTCGATGGATTTACGAATCAATCTTGCCTTGCAGTATTCTACATTAGCGATTTGCTGACCGGTGTCAAAATCAATTTTATGTCCTGTCTCGTGCTGGTGTTGAAAAAGTGTCGAGGTTGTCTGTTTGTTTATTATACCGAGTTTGTGTTCTTCTAGTCTAGCTAATATTCTTCTGTTGGTCTGGCCTATGTATGTTTTATTGCAGGTGCCACATGCGATTTTATATAACCTCCAGATTTATTTTATCTTTTGGATTTCTTAAAGAAGAGCGTATTGTTTTGTATGGTTTGTAGGCTGTATATATGTCGTGTTACCGGAGTAATCTGCCGATTCTGTCTATTGTGCCTTTTATGTAAGGAAGTATGGTGATTTGTCTATCCTCGGCAGGAGGCCTTGTTTCTTGCTTTGGTTTTTGTTGCAATTTTATGGCTGTATTTATTGTTGGTGTCTTGTAGCTGTTTTGTTGGAGGACCCCTTTTTATGTGTGACAGTTCCTTTTCTTTTCCTTCATCAGTTAGGCGAAGGGCTCTTGATATTAAGGTATTGGCTACGCCCTGTATTTGTGAGGGGTGGTGGTGAGAATCAGCATTCAGGTATCTATCCGTGTATGTTGGTTTTCGATATACTGTGTGTCGGAGATCTCCATCCATTGTTTTAGTTTCTATACGTCCACATAACCAAAACAACTATATTTAAAAAATATATTTTTCTCTATCATTACCTCTCTCTCTCTCTCTCTCTCTCTCTCTCTCTATATATATATATATATATATATATATATATATATATATATATATATATATATATATATATATATATATATATATATATATGTATAGTGAGGTAATGTCAAAGAGAAATGTAATTTTTAAATAATTTCAACCAGTGGCTATTTTGTTCAAATAATTTCAGTGTTGGGAAGAGACCGCCATATTGACATATTGCGAGTGTTTTATAAACTTAATGCTGCGTCCACAAATCTCATTCGGTGCGATAATAAATCGAATATTCGTAATACATGAGGGAATGCTTTTATTTTGTGGGACATATCTAAAATTGATTTTCCGTTTATGTTTTTGTCGTAATGCAAAGAAAACTTTGACATACGTGTAACAGTTATTTTCAAATAATTTAGCAACATTTAACCCATAAAAATATTGTTATATTTGACATGAACAGCTTTTTGTTATTGTTATTAGACTAAGGGACAAGATGAGGGAATGACTTTCAGAGCAATAATTTGACCGATTTCTTTTTATATATGATAATATTTCTGTTTTTGTTTTCAACAATACTAGTGCAGATAACTTGCATTTAAATAAAAAATTTTCATCGATAATAAATATGCATGCAACTCAGCACCAATAACTCATGACTTTAATTTTTGAATTAGATGAGAAATACTCATATAATAACAATTACACATATATCATGAGAAACACAAAACTGCCGAACTAAAAGATCTAACTTCCATAGTAACTGAATCCAGGGTAAAATTTAACCCTTTTTAGTGAATCTGAAAGAACAAGTTTGAAGTTTAAATGGTATTTTTTATGGTTAATTAATTTCTAAATAATATTACGACTACAAGAGTCATTCTTAGACCAAGACCAAATAGTTGTATTATATTTCCATAACAACTCATATTAATATGTTAACTTTTAGCTGGCGTTGTGCAATTGCCTGTAGTTACAAGACAATTGAGAATGGAAGGATTTCTTGTATGGAGATGGAACGACAGATGGAATGAAGGAATTGAACAAAACTTGCGTTGGATAAAAGAAGGAAAATTAAAATATCAGGAAACAGTCACTGAAGGTTTTGAAAACATGTTTGAAGCTTTCACGGACATGCTAAAAGGTGGAAATACAGGAAAAGCGGTTGTAAAAGTTTAAACTGGATCATTTTAAACGTACTGCGTTATAAAGTGTTAAAGACTGCAAGTTTCATTTTTTTATGGCCATTAATTCGATAATATAATTGTTGACTTAATCTTAAATAAAATTGTTAGATCATGATCATTCAAATCTTTTGCTTTAATAATAAAGTATTGGCACAATTATTTGTTTTAATTACTAAAGTACCTTTTTTCAACAACTTTTGTTAGCACCTTACAAACTTCATAATGTTGCTGTTGACCACAAAATTTTACTTACTTAGTTATTTAAGTTTGAAGTAACAATGACAGCACTAGATTTTATTAACGCGTATCTAAATACTAGGAAGTTATTTGTCACAGTTAAAAATACTGAGAGTAATTGTAAGGTTATTGAAAGGTGAGTAAAACAGGACTTCATTCTTGGACTTTTCGTGATTTTAGTTTTTCGAATTGTTCTTATTAATTATATCTGCAATATTTACTTAATTTTTAATATTTTAGTTGTTAACGATAGCCTTAGTTTATTGAAAGCAATAGCTGAAGCTGCGTACCTTAAAATAATGCTATGATCTGATAAAAACAGGCTTAATTTAAAATAGAGCAATGCTGATTTTATTCTATTTGAAAACTTGAATATTTCTCTAATAGTGGCCAGCAGTATTGTTAGGTGTTACTTTCAATCGCTCTTCGCACTATTAAGCCGGTTGTTGGAAACATGAGGATCGACTGGACGTTACTCACTCACCGAACCGTCAGCTGCCTTAGTCCTGAGAGGGACTCGGCACATACACGGGATGCCCGAAAACTTTCGAGATTACAT
Source organism: Diaprepes abbreviatus (assembly GCA_034092305.1). NCBI lineage: Eukaryota > Metazoa > Arthropoda > Insecta > Coleoptera > Curculionidae > Diaprepes > Diaprepes abbreviatus. The sequence goes on from JASJET010000199.1 coordinate 1,680,536, forward strand.
ATATTTATATATATATATATATATATATATATATATATATATATATATATACATATATATATATATATATATATATATATATATATATATATATATATATATACATATATATATATATATATATATATATATATATATATATATATATATATATATATATACAGGGTGATTCAAAAATCGATCACGAAACTTAAGGGGGTGATTCTACTTGACAAAATAAGGGTAGAGCTTCATATAATTTTTTTTCAAAATGTCATTCGTTTTCGAGTTACAAGCCGTCCAAGTTCAAGTTTTTATTTTTTGTTTTTTGAATTACTCGCTTACAGGAAAACCGATTTGACTAATATTTGAAAGATAGGCTAAGTCTTCTGCGCTTCATCATTTTAGTAACAATTCACATTGATTGTTTGCCGCTAGAGGGCACTTTACCTACATTGAAAATTGTTTTTTGTCATAATTTTTTAGTGTTGACAGCTACAGTAGTTTTTGGCATAATTTCTGAAAGACTGATGCCAGGCCTTTAAAAAAGGTGCTCTTTATTTACATCGCTAAACCCAACGGTTTAGACGTAAATCACCCTTAAAAATTAAGTGGTAAATTTACTTTTCTCATTTCATTACCACCAGCTACCAGGTAAATAGCTATCAAAGTATACTAGAGCTGTCAGTTTAACATCAAATAAATTCGCTTTTTAAACTATTTAATTTATAATCTTAAAATAACTAATAATGGCTAATCAGTAAATATTCATATTATGGATTATTGCGATATACATTTAATTGATAAAAATTAATGAAACAGTACTAAACAAACTAAAAAAGATTCTCAAAATGTCCCCCATTTTCTTCCATACATTTCCTAACACTCTTCAAAAAATGTCGCCTAACTCGATGAAAAATTCCTGGTGTTTCTTTAATAATTTGGCACTTTTCGATTATCCTGAAGCGAAGATCCTCGACGTTGATTATTGGAATATCGTACACCAATTGTTTCAAATGACCCCAAAAGAAAAAATCCATAGGATTAAGGTCTGGTGACCTCGCTGCCCATGCCAATGGTCCACTTCGTCCTATCCATCGCTCAGGATACGTTGCATTCAAATACTGTCGGACACGTATACTAAAGTGGGGCGGAGCTCCGTCTTGGAGGATCCACATGTTGGCCCTTACTTCCAATGGCACATCTTCCAGATACAATGGGAGACGATTTTGGATAAAATCTAAGTATACGTCACCAGTTAATGGGTCATCAAAGAAATGAGGACCAATAAGGTAATCTCCTATTATCCCTGCCCACACATTTAGTGATAATCTACGCTGATGTTTCGTTTCTACCACATTGTTTGGGTTCTCGTAAGCATATGTGTGGATGTTGTGTAGATTTGTTATGGCATCACGAGTGAAACCAGCTTCGTCAGTGAATAATATGACGCCAATTAATCGATTATCGTGTTCATACTTAGCTAGGATCTGATTGCACATTTCCAACCGTCTCGGCCGATCATCGTCATAAAGAGCCTGCACCTTTTTTGAATGAAACGGGTAGAGTTGTTCTTCTCTTAGTATCCTCCATGAACTAGCCTGACAGAGCCGCACTTCATTCCCAATTTTTCTAGTACTAATACCTGGATTATCTTCAATAATTTCAAGCACTCTTTCTTCTTGTTGCACGTTTCTAGCAGTTCTAGGTCTTCCCCTATTTCCATTATAACTTTTAAAGGAACCACATTCCGCAAGCCTCCTGTGCACACTGGAAAATGTTTGAGCATGAGGGATATTTCTTTCCGGATAACTCTCCATATAATATCTTCTTGCCAACTCTGCATTACCATTTGCTTTTCCATAACAAAAATGGATATCACAATATTCGATATTTGAATATTGGTGATTAGCCATTATTAGTTATTTTAAGATTATAAATTAAATAGTTTAAAAAGCGAATTTATTTGATGTTAAACTGAGAGCTCTAGTATACTTTGATAGCTATTTACCTGGTAGCTGGTGGTAATGAAATGAGAAAAGTAAATTTACCACTTAATTTTTAAGGGTGATTTACGTCTAAACCGTTGGGTTTAGCGATGTAAATAAAGAGCACCTTTTTTAAAGGCCTGGCATCAGTCTTTCAGAAATTATGCCAAAAACTACTGTAGCTGTCAACACTAAAAAATTATGACAAAAAAACAATTTTCAATGTAGGTAAAGTGCCCTCTAGCGGCAAACAATCAATGTGAATTGTTACTAAAATGATGAAGCGCAGAAGACTTAGCCTATCTTTCAAATATTAGTCAAATCGGTTTTCCTGTAAGCGAGTAATTCAAAAAACAAAAAATAAAAACTTGAACTTGGACGGCTTGTAACTCGAAAACGAATGACATTTTGAAAAAAAATTATATGAAGCTCTACCCTTATTTTGTCACCCCCTTATATATATATATATATATATATATATATATATATATATATATATATATATATATATATATAGGAAAACTCAAATTGGCACTCTGTTTTTTACAAACGCCAAACTTTCGGAAGTATATTATTTCCTTCTTCAGGGCTACAATACAGAACAGTTCTGTTGATTATAATTTTAAATTTTACAATATATGATATTTAATAATAAAAAGAAAATGATTCTAAATTCAAAGACTTACGTGCAAATTGAGTCCATTTATGGCTTTTAGAAAATGAAACGGAAAATTCGTGTAGAAACTGTTGATTTTTGCATAATTTTCACATTTTACTATTACATGGTTTTTTAAACACTGATATATAGATTTATTTATACAAAACAAATCCGCTAATCCAATATGGCGGACAAAAAATTTAATTTTGTCTGATTTTCTTCAAAATTGGTACGAGGGAGTTTTCAGAGTCGTACATAACTAATCTAAAATTATTTAAAAAAAAAATCAATATGGCGGATCCAATATGGCGGACAAAATAAATCAATTTTGTCCGATTTTCTTCAAAATTGATACGGGGGAGTTTTCGGGGTCGCACATAACGAAACTGAAATTATTTTAAAAAAATTCAATATGGCGAATCAAACATGGTGGATTAAAAATTTTACATCTCCCGATTTTGTCTAAAATCAGTATTGGGATATTTTTGTTACTGTTAATTATGAATTTAAAATATTTTTTGAAAAACTCAATCTGGCAGATTCAGTATGGTATCCTAAAAATTTAACATTTTTCGATTTTCTCCCAAACTGATGGAGGGGATCTTGAGGGTATAAATTATGAATTTAAAAGAATTTTTTCAGGATTCAATATGGCAAATTTAAGATAGCGGACTAAAAATTTTCATTTTTCGATTTTGTTCAAAGGTGGGACTGAATCGTTTTTGAGGATGTAAATAGCGAATATATATCTAGAAATTTTAAATTTCCGGATTTCATCCAAAATTGGTACTAGGGGGCTTTAAAGAATTTAGATTTACATTAGATTAAGACTTAAAATAATTTTTTTGAAATTCAATATAGCGGATGCAATATGGTGGGTTGAAAATTTTACCTTATTCGCATTTTTTCAGATTTGATATTAGAGGGTTTTCGGGGTCGTGTATTACGAATATGAAGTTAATTTTTTACAACTATTATGTTGATAAGATACAATATGAGGGACAGAAAATTTTACATATTCCGATTTTGTCCAAAATTGATATAGTGGGGTTCTTGAGGCGTATACAAACTCAATATGCAGTATAAAATATATCGAGTTAAGAAATTTACATCTCAGGTTCTTTAAATATCGATATTGGAAGATTTTGGGGCCTATATTATCAGTTTAAAATTAATCTGAAATCTAAAATAGTGGATTTACTATGACAGACTAAATATTTGTTTGGCACAATTTTACTGGTATTTATACACATTTGTTTAATTAAAGGAAAAAATTATTCATTCTATATTACGTAATATACTAAGAATGAGTTAAACATTTTTTGACATGTTTTTATGTGCAGTAAATTTTTTAAGATGTAATGAAACAATTATAACCGTTCTATTTAGCGCAATAGTGCCAAAAATATTTATGAAAGTCACTATCAACAGTGTTGCCAATGTAGTCCCGAAAATAATTTCTTTTTGGCTATCAAAATATCAAATTATAAATTACTTATCTATTTATGCTCCAATAGCTTACAGCTTATTATAACATTTTTATATCTTCCTTTACCTTAGTAAGTATAGTTTTTCGATGTTTTATGTAAACAGGAGAAAATAGGTTATTTGTAGTTTATTATTTTATTACTTTCTGGAGTATTTACTTATTTGTTATAATCATAATTGAACTGTTCATTGTACCTAAAGTTAACATAAATTATATAGAATAATACTTAATATCACAGTAATACCTAACATTGAAACCCCTGACATATCTTTTTAGTAATAGTACCTTTGGTACAACGTCTCAAATAATATTTAAAACAAGTTTTTAAGATTCTTAGAATATAATATAGTTCCTGAATACATTTCACTTTTCAGATCTCTGTATACGATTACTGTCCAATGTTGTGGGTTATCAACTAATAAGCATGCATTTGAAAAAAGTAGTGTTCGGTTCTTTTCTTTCCTAAGTTATGCTAAAATCTACAAAAATATGACAACACTGCTACTCTTCAAACCGATTTAGTAAGTCACTTATCAGCATGAATATTATTAAGCGGCTTCATTTTATCTTTCCTGCATTACCGAGCAACATTTATTAATCGCTTGTTTTCGTTTGCATGTTTCTCACAAATTTTTAAAAATGGCTTAAGCTAAAATATATATTCTTAAGAAACCTTTCGATGGTTTTCCAAAATCAGGTGATCTAGAAATAATAGAGGAAGAATTGCCACCATTCAAAGATGGAGATAAGTCAAATATTAATATAGTAATCATATAAAAGGTGAGCGGAATATCCTCAAAATGTCGCTTGGAAAAAACAATATGCAACCACGGAGTTCTAGTCGTTGATGATTTTGAGGTCTCTAATCACGAATAATCCCCCTAAAAGTGGAAAAACACAAAAAAAATCAGAGAAAAATTAGGAAAAAAAATTATTCTTTTTATCACATTTTTATTGACTCGCTTTCTTGACTGTCTGTTCGTTTGTCTGTTCAGTATAAATTTTGCAATGAATTTTAAACTATCGTCCTGTTCAGCGAAAGACTTGAAACTTTAAATATAGCTTAGAAATGGATGACAATGTAATATTAACGAGCTTTCTTGTCTGACTTTTTGTTTGACTGTTCGGTATAAAATTTTCAATCGATTTTAAACTAATGTCCAGATGAACTAGAGATTTGAAATTTTAAACATAATTCAGAATTGGATGACAGTGCAATATTAATTCAATTTCTTGTCTGTTTGTCTATGAATCTATTTGGTACAACTTATGCAATTAATTTTTATCTGTTCGATACAAATTTTGCTATCATTTTTAAACTAAAAACGAAGAAGCAAAAATTATTATTTAAATAAAAAAAAATATAATATAACTCGTTTTTAAAACTAACTAAGAACTATAAAATAATTTCTCCTATCTCCATACAGATTTATAAACCAATACAAATTTCTAACCCCATACACATTGTTCTGAAAAATTTGTAATTGTGAATTTTTAATATGATTTAAACCGAAAAAAGTGGAGTAAGGTCTCGGGATCTAATCCTTTTAGTTTTTTATCTTTGGAGCCGTTTAAAATCCTTAGAGAACCTTGACATTCAAATTAAATACATTATATCCCTTATCAACATTTACGGAACGTTCCTTCTCTGTCTTCAGAAAAGCTTGGACCCTGTCTTGTGGATAAAGAAAAGCATTTCGACTATTAAATTAGATAGTTCTTAATTTAAAATATTATTTTTTATTACTTTTCTAGTTAAAAGAGTTTGTATTCTTATACTTTGAATTTTCAATATTTCCGTAGCAGTTGAGTTTACCCATACAGGACGTTCTATTTACAAAAGGCATCAAAGAATTAATGTCAACCCACTAAAACAGTCAATTATAGGATTCGGATCTCACAAGGAAATTCTCAATATTATTAACTGGAACAATGGTAATATTTTGTTTTTATAATTTTTAGCGGAAGCCATATATTTAAGTGTTAACCCTTACATGAGATTGGTTGACACACCTATAGGATCCACCTTTGTTGGAACACAAGTAGCAAAGTAAGTATAACAAGAAAAATTCGACCACAAACCAACTTAATTAGCGATAAAACAATTTAAGTTGCATCTGAAATGAATAAAGATGCTCAAGTGAGAGAGATCAACAAAAACAGCTATCAAAAATTGCCTCCAAGTACCAACTCTCTCTAGTCGGGGAGCCCAGTGGGTTTTCATAGCCAATAAAGAGACATAGCTCCACTAAAGTTTTTTATATGTATTTTCAACGTGAATAACTTCTGAATAAATAAATATTTTTAAATTTTGCGCCCGGAAATTGATGATTCAGCTCAAGAACTACAAGCTGCGATTGATCGCAATGAAAAAATATAATATGTTTATTGTTTGTTAGAGCTACAATCAAATAGCGTTTCATTAATTATAACGTACGCGTGTAGGAAGGGTTGTGGGAATCTCACCTGGTGCACATCATCCATTATACCATACCATACGATTCGAAAGTTCTTGTAGAAACTAAATTCTCCCAAAGAAATTTGCTCAGATAACACACTTCAAGACATGTTTTGTCCGAATTTCTTTGCCATGTACAGAAAGCATTTTTGATTCAAAGAAAAGGAGCCAGTTAACGGTATTTTTCCACCGTAGCATTTATATTGAATATTTGTATCAAGTAACTTCTTATTCAATGCTAACATATATTTTAGTGTATCCTCAGGGTAACAGAAACAAATTCAGAATTTGCAGTTGACAAATATATTGTTGGCCATTTTGAATGGAAAACACATACTGTATCAAATGGCAAAGAAGTAAGACCTCTTTTTGATTTTCAAGGATTACCATTATCTTAAGGTATAAGAATTTTAGGAATGCCCGGGTAAGTATTTTTGTGAATAAATAAATAACTGATTTTATTATTGACAATTATTTGGAAAAATACCCTTTTTTTGAGGAGATAAAGTGTTTTACACCTTTGCTTCTTAATTATTGAATTAAAAAATAAAAAATTCTAGAATCTCAGTTTCTTAATAAGAATTGAGTTGGTACATAAATCTGATGTTAAGTGTATTTTTGCCCGTGAGTGAATAATTGCTTCAGACAATAGACACAGGTTTTATTCTACATGATTTCATCTCAGCTAAATGTGAACATTAAGAATATTTACTATAGACAACTATTATTGGAATGGCAAATACTAGTCTTTTAACTAAATAAGAGCATCGTTAGTAACGATTATTTCCTACTCGAACTCTAATTACTCCAACGCTTCATCGACAATTCCTTTCCATGTTCCTCTTTCTACTGCTTTACCTTTTCAGTCGGTTACATTTCGCTTTTTTAAATTATTTGTTACACCGTCTATCTATCTTCTGCATAGTTTCCCTCTTCATTTTCGAAAAGGTTTTTTATTTAAAGCCATTTTTGTTATTCTGTTTTTCTTCATCCTTCCCACGTATCCAAACTATCTCTAAGCTATGTCGGTATTTTAGATTCCTTATCCGTCTTTTTATTTACTCTTCTCCATCTATTTTCTGTATTTACACCACCTAAATTTTTCTTTCACTATGCCCTAATTCTTCCTCATCCGATTTTTTAAAACCCACATTTCGCTTCCATCTGTGTCTGTTGCTCCAATAACGGTCCTTTAGATTATTTTTTTTACCTTTCAAGAAATAATTAGATTTTAATACCAAATTATAAAAAACCATTGAAAATAAGTGAGTCTTACTCTCTGAGGTCTCGTTCTATTTAAAAATATTTTAGCTTTATCCTTTCCATTTTATTTTATCATGTGTTCCCTCCAAGGTCATTTTTTAAATTGAAAATATTTTAGAAATACTGGCTATTTTGGATTTCTGGAACTATGCAAACGTAAGGAAGCTGAAACTGTTGTTGTAACTGGAGCAGTTGGAAGCATTGTTCGGCAAATAGCAAAGATCAAAGGTTGTACGGAAACGAGGAGATTTTTGGAAGGAAAAATTGACTCAAATACTGCCTGCTCATAGTATTCCGTAAAAACGTAAACACCGTTCTGCTTCAGCCGAAGTCATAGGAATAGTAATTAAATTTTTTTTAGAACTTCACCAAATGTCTCTCTCAGCTCGATGAATATTACAAAACATTTTTCATATGTTTTGCCGACAACGTATGATTTTTAATCCGGTCCTCCGAATGATTTAAGTCGATAAAACCTTCTTTTATACAAGAAGTTTATCCTCCGAATAATAAACAAGGGAAACAAAATAGAGCATTTTTAATTTCCCCACCACAAAGCCACGCATATTTATTATAAATGTTCGGATTAAAGGTCCTAGTAAAAGTCCTTTTTTTTTTGTTACACACGGATTGTTGTATTTTTAAATTTGGAGTTGGCCTTCCAAACATTTTTATTTCAGCCTTATCATTTAATGATCGACCACAGAATGGCTCTGCAATTAAACTCTGAACGAAAATCATTTTTGATTTTACCAAAACCAAAACAAGAACGTAAAAAATAAACAATAACTTATCACACAACAAACACCTATGACCTTGAAATTGACGGGCAAACTAAAGGTAACCCGGTTTAATATATGTATAGATCTGTATTGAAACACATTTAAAATGACGTTACTATTTCCGATCGCCCGAATACGATAATGACGAAGTGCGTATGTTCCCTTATTTGAAAGCATGAACCTGGCTGAAATAAATTGACAACGCAAATACTGCTTAAACACAGGTGTGCAAGTCGACTTGGAACATTCATTAAGCTTATGAGACGAAATTAGTCTCCATATCTTAGATAGGCAACTCCATATACGCTTCATTGTTTTAGCTTGGATTGCATTAAAAGTGCACACCAGGAAAGCGATAACGCTTCTAGACGTAATACTGTTATACAGACAATTTATTAATGACATTTAAGCGAAGTAAGTTAAATAATTTCAATAATTCACTGTTTTTTCGCGTGTAATCCAAGTAAAAAAATTAATTTAATTTTAGTCATTAAATTATCAATAGATTTAAAAAAAAAATATTTGTACTTATATTTATTAGTATGATTTATTTTAATTTACAATTTTTGGTGGGTTAAGCAAGTTTTCAAACCTAAGAAAAAGCCACCACTAATATATACTGACTTCCCTTATTTACGAGGTTTGTCTCAAAAGTATCGAGCCTGCATTCATATTTCTGCGTTAAAACTTCCGAGCGACCTCTGTGGGGCATGGGCGTCACCGGTAAGTCTTCACGAACTCGTTGGTGTGCGCAGTTACCAACTGGACGTGTTAGTTCGTGAACGGTATGCGTTTGTTTACAGTGTCTTTTTTTCGTTTGTCGCATTTTGTTATTGTAAAAAATGACGGAAAAATTAGATTAACGAATTTGTACCAAATCTTGCTTTAATCTTGGAAAAACTTGCTCGGAAACAATTAATATGATGAATAAGGCATTTAGAGAGGAGTGTATGAGTAAAGAAAGAATAAAAGAATGGTCCAAGCGGTTTAAAGATGGCCGCACGTCAGTTGGCGCTTTGGCCGACCTTTGAGCGCATTAACACTAGTAAATGTCGAGCGTGTGCGACTTGCAATTGAAGGAGATCGTCAGTTGACTATACGCGAACTAGAAAGTGATATTGGAATACCAAAAACTACTGTTTGTAGAATTTTAACCGAGAGTTTGGCAATGGCGTGCATTCATCGAACCTTGTGCAGCAATCTTTGACAAAGCACCAAGTCGTACAGCTTCGCCAGCCTCCGTACAGTCCCGGCGTAGCTCCCTGCGAGTTTTAGCTCTTTCCAAGATTAAAAATATGGCTCAAAGGACACCGGTTCGATGATAAAGAGATGGTTGAAACTAATGCGTCGAATACACTGAACGCAATTCCGAAAACGGACTTCCAGGACTGCTTCAGGAAGTGAAAACACCGCTGGGAACGTGTTATTCAATTAAAAAGGACTACTTTGAAGGAACTATGTCGGTAAAACTACACAGAAACACGGATCATATCCCAATTGGCAGAGGAGTCCGACAGAGTGATACCTTATCGCCTAAACTGTTTACTGCAGTACTAGAATACCCCTGTAAAAAACTTAACTGGGAAAAAAAAAGCCTGAATGTGGACGGCCAAAGATTAACAAATTTGAGGTTCGCGGACTACATAGTTTTGTTTTCCGATAATCTCAAGGAGATATGTACAATGTTACATGAACTTCAGGAAGTATGCGCCAATGTGGGTCTTAAAATAGACATATCAAAAACAAAATTTATGACCAATCTGGTACCTAGTGGAAATATCAGTATTGGAGACAACGAAGTGGAACTTGTGGAAAAATACATATACCTTGGACACGAAGTAAAGATCACAAGAGATAATCAAACATGCGAGCTACGGAGAAGAGTAAATCTCGCATGGGCAGCCTATGGAAAACTTAAAGACATCTTTAAACGATATACCAATTTCTGTAAAACGTAAAGCATTTGACCAATGTGTGTTACGGGTTATGACCTACGGTGCCGAAACTTTGACTTTGACAACAGCAACTTCTAAAACGCTGCAAATAGCTCAGAGAAAGATGGAAAGGTCAATGCTAGGTATATCGCTGCGTAACCGAGTTAGAAATGAAAACCTGAGACGAAAGACAGGAGTTATAGACGTAATTTTCCGAATTGCTACACTCAAATGGAACTTGGTCGGACATAATCAGTGATGGAGGTGGACGATGAGATTACTCGAGCGGAGACCGAGATTAGACAAAAGAAGTAGAAGAAGACCCCCTACTCGTTGGACTGACGATCTCAAGAGAATTGCAGCAAATTGGATGCAAATCGCTCAAGATAGAGCACAATGGACAAGAATGAAGGAAGCCTATGTCCAGCAGTGGACGCAAAGGGCTGGATAAAGAAGAAAGAAGAAGAAGACTTTGAAGGATGTCACTCACCGGATGATAAAGAATAACACCAATGCGGAGATATGAAGGTAGACTCTCTACTTTTGGGGCAAACCTCGTATATAGTGCGGTAATGACAGAGAGAAATGTAATTTTTAAATAATTTCAACCAATGACTGTTTTGTACAAATAATTACAGTGTTGGGAAGAGACCGCCATATTGAGATATTAGGAGTGTTTTCTAATGCTGGCGTCCACAAATCTCATTCGGTGCGATAATAAATCGAATATTCGTAACACGATGAGGGAAAGCTTTGATATACAAATAATAGTTAATTTTAAATATTTTAGCCCAATAAAAATGTTGTTATATTTGAGATGAACAGCTTTTTATTATTATTCACAGACTAAGAGACATGGCAATGGAATGACTTTCAGAGCAATAAATTGAACAATTTTTTTATGTATGGCAATATCTCGGTTTTCGTTGCAGATGACTTGCATTTCAATAAAAGTGCTACATTAGTTGTAAATATACATGTGACTAAATATCTCGATTTTTATTTTCAACGACACTAGTATACACAACTTGCATTTAAATAAAAATTTTACATCGATAATAAATATGCATGTAGCTCAGCACCACCAATGACTCGAGAATTAAATTTCAGAATTAGATAAGAAATAGTGATATAATAAAAATTATTCCCATGTCATGAGAAACACAAAACGGGCGAACTAAAAGATCTAACTAACTTCCATATTAACCGAATCCGGTTTAAAATGTAGCCCTTTTTAGCGAATCTGATGTATAGTTTTAAGTTTAAATAGTATTTTTATGGTTAATTATTTTTAAATAATTTTGTGACTATAGAGCTATTTTTAGACCAAGACTAGATAATTATGTTATATTCCACAACTGATATTAATATGTTAACTCACGTTGTGCAATTGCCTGTAGTATTGATTGTTGACTTAATCTTAGATAAAATCGTTAGATCATGATCCTTTAAATCTTTTGCTTTCATAATAATAAAGTATTGCCACACTTATTTGTTTTAATAACTAAAGTCCCTTTTTCCAACAACTTTTGTTAGCACCTTACAAACTTCATAATGTTGCTATTTACCACAAAATTCTACTTACTTTGATATTTAAGTTTGAAGTTAGAATAACAACACTAGATTTTATTAATGCGTATCTAAATAACAGAAAGTTATTTGTAACGGTGAAAAATGGTGAGAATACTTGTAAGGTTAATGAAAGGAGAGTGAAGACCGGTTTCATTCTTGAACCTTTCCTGTTTTTAGTTTTTCAAATTGTTCTCATCAATTATATTTGCAATACGACAGAAAATATTTTCGTAATTTCTAATATTTTAATCATTAAAAATAGCCTTGGTTTAATCAAAACAATAGCTGAAACTGTGTATCTTAGAATAATGCTATGGTCTGATAAAATAGGCTTAATTTAAAATAGAATAATGCTGATTTTGTTCTATTTAAAAACTTGAATATTTCTCTAAAACTGGCCAACAGTATTGTTAGGTATTACTTTTAATCGTAACCTAAAAAGGTATGCTCAAATTAACTAAGTTTGCTCAAAGCTGTGTAGTTCTTGTTATGCTCTTCGCATTAGGTAAAAACACTGTAACCAGGAGCTACGCTATAGTATCTTAAACTGAGGGAAGACATGCTTACATTAATAGGTTTCTTTCTCTCCTTCAATATTATATGTTTGTATTTTATATATATATATATATATATATATATATATATATATATATATATATATATTCTTCTTCTTCTTCAGTTGCCATCTCCTATCGGAGGTTGGATATCATCATTGCCACTCTCACTTTATTTGCCGCTCTACGAAAAAGTTCTACTGAGCTACAATTGAACCACTCTCTCAAATTTCTCAACCATGAAATTTTACTTCTTCCGATATTTCTTCTTCCTTCTATTTTACTCTGCATGATGAATCTAAGCAACTCGTATCGCTGGCCTCTCATTATATATCCAAGATATTGCAGTTTCTTTATTTTTATGTTGTTAATTATTTCATAGTTTTTGTCCATCGCTAGCAATACTTCTACGTTTGTTTTTCTCTCCGTCCAAGATATTCTCAACATCCTTCTGTAACACCACATTTCAAACGCTTGCAGTTTATTTATGTGTTCTTGTTTTAGTGTCCAGCCTTCCAACCCAAACTGCAGCACTGAAAATACATAACATCTTAAAATTCTCATTCTTAGTTCTAGAATGATGTCTCTGATGCACAGAATAGTTTTCAGTTTTACAAGCGCACTTCTTGCCATTTCTATTCTCGTTCTTATTTCTGTTGTTTGTTCATTATTTGCTGTTATCCATGTGCCCAAGTATTTGTATTTTTGCATTTTTTCTAAATTCACACCTCGCAACTTTATGCTTGTTTGCATGTTTTGTTTTTTAGTTATTACCATATATTTAGTCTTTTTGGTGTTCATTTTTAATCCGTTTTGCTCGCAAACGTTATTTGTTTCGTTCACTAGTTCTTGGAATTCTTCAGCGGAGCTAGCTATGATAGCAGTGTCGTCTGCAAATCTTATGTTGTTTACAGGTCTTCCATTTATTATTATTCCCATACTTTTCGTTAACAGTGCTTCTTCGAAAATCGATTCACTGTACACATTGAATAGTAGGGGTGACAAAATGCATCCTTGTCTCACTCCTCTACCTATTTCAATTTCCGGACTTGTTTCATTGTCTACAATTATTTGTGCGCGTTGATTCCAATATAGGTTAGTTATTATTCTTAAATCTTTGTTGTCTATGTTTTTTCTTCTTAGAATCTCGACTAGTTTTTCATGTCTAATTTTATCACAAGCCTTCTCGAAGTCAACATAACAAATGTGTATATCGGTGTTCATATCCATACACCTCTGTGAAAGCACATTAAGTGCAAACAACGCGTGTCATATATATATATATATATATATATATATATATATATATATATATATATATATATATATATATATATATATATAAATTTATTCATATTTATATCAGCTTTTCGCAGCAGCAAAACGTACACACAAGTACACAAGATTCAATCGTCAATTATTTATTTGTTTTATAACGATATATTGTTATTTTGCTAAAGTGTTGAAAATCAATAATTTTAATTTCGTTTTTTTTTAATTTATTGCGTAGATCTAAGAGCGAATGCAAAATTATTTAAAATTTGTTTATTTATATAAACTAACTCTTTTTTGTCACATTACGAGAGTTTATGAAGGTTACTTTAGCTCTTAGTGTAAGTAACATTTAGGAATAAAATTGCGACTAGGGTTATTAGTATGCTCAAATTTTTAAAAAATTTAGTTTTCCTAAAAAATCAATTTGTTCATAAAAACAAATTTTTTTAATGGTAATGTTCGAAATTAAAATTTTAATGAGCTTTTTTAGAAAGACAGCTTCATAAAAAATATATTTAAATTATTTCACAATTCTCTCAGCCTATATTAGAAAACAAACAGACTCGTCAAAATGTATTGTTTATGCTGTAAAATTCACAAAAATGGCCCAAAAGTACGTAAATTTTGAATTTTTTCATTAGTTTATTACCTTTATGGACTCTATGACGTTGAAGCTGGTGGTCGATGTAGTTTAGAAGGTCCCATATGTCATTTTTAGGAAGGGAAACAGAGTGCAATTTATAGATATTAAAAATCCTTTATCAGGTAAAAATACTCTATCATTAAAAAATATAGTCATTAGTTTAGTATATTATTTACGAATAAATAATGTTTAACTGTTGAAATTTTTCAACTCAAAATCTTAGACTACGAGCTAAGCTACCATGAAAATATTTATTCACATTCTCTAATTAAAGGGATAAATTATTCATTTCACATTATGCAATATGCTTAAAAAGAATTAAAATTTTTTGTTGACATGTTTTTAAGCGTCTTAAATTTTTTAAGATATAATTAAAGAATTATAACCATTCAATCCGTTCTATTTAGCTAGCAAAATAGTGCTAAAAATATACATAGAAATCACGGTCAACAGTGTTGCCAATGTAGTCCCGAAAATCATTTCTTGCCGATGTTAAAGATATCAAATTATAAAAAACTTATCCATTTATGCTTCGATAGCTTACAGCTTATTGTTGTTATATCTTTCCTTGTCTCAGTATGGGTTATCAACATAACTTGATTACACTAATCAGCATGTATTTGAAAAAAGGGGTGTTCGGTTCTTTTTTATTTTTCCTAGTTATTGCTAAAATTTGACAACACTGCTACTCTCCACACCAGTTACTTATCAGCATCAACGTTACTTTATTAAGCGGCTTAATTTTATCTTTCCTGCATTATCGAGCAACGTTTACCAATAGCTTGATCTCTTTTGCATTTTTGTCTCAAATTTTTTAAAATGGTTAAAGCTAAAGTATACATTCTCAAGAGATTTTTCGACGGTTTGCCAAAACCAGGTGATCTAGAAATGATAGAGGAAGAATTACCACCATTAAAGGATGGAGGTAAGTCAAATATAAATAAAGTAATCATATAATAGGTGAGCGGGATACCCTCAAAAAGTCGCTTAGAAAGAGCAATATGCAACCACGGAGTTCTAGTCGTTGGAACCACTTTTTTAAATGTTTTTGAGGTATCTAATCATGAATAATCCCTCTAAAAATGGAAGAACACAAAAAGAAATTTAGAGAAAAATTAGGAAAAAAATATCCTTTTTATTGCGTTTTCATTAATTCACTTGTTTGTCTGTTCAGTATAAATTTTTCAATGTATTCTAGAATAACGTCCCGCTGAGCTAACTGAGCTGACTTGAAACCTTAAACATAGCTTAGAACTAGACGACAATGCAATAGGTTTGTTTCAACCCGCGTCAGAAACAGTTTCTGACAGAATTTTGCGCATTAGCTTATTACACATTATATTTAAGTTAATGCGCAGAATCCTGACGATTAGAAACTGTTTCTGATGCGGGTTGGAACGAGGCTAATATTAACTCGCTTTCTTGTCTGACTGTTTGTTCGTCCGTTCGATACAAATTTTGTTATTGATTTTAAATTACTCCATCTCAACATGGCTTCTTTAAGGGTAGGTCGACGACAACTAATCTCATGAATATGACTCAGGATATAGCTGAGGCTATTGATCATGGTTGTCAGATAGATGTTGTTTATGTGGACTTTACAAAGGCATTTGATCGTTTGGACCACTCCATCTTACTTAAGAAATTGTCATCATTTGGATTTTCAGATTCACCAATAAAGTTATTTACATCATATCTCTATAATCGTATTCAGTATGTTGAAATTCGCGGTTCTCGCTCAGTAAAATATATTTCAAGTTCTGGTGTGCCGCAAGGATCAGTACTGGGACCTTTATTTTTTAATATATTTTTTAATGGCATTGTTTCTGTTGACACAGATATTTTATTATATGCCGATGATATTAAGCTATATAGAAGAATAAATTGCCTACAGGATTGTATAGAGCTTCAATCGAACCTGGAACATGTTAGCAATTGGTGTTCCGAAAATTATCTGCAGCTCAACGTGGAGAAGTGTAATGTTATGACTTTCACTTCACAATTTTCATCATTTCGACATGAATATTCGTTGAATACCGTGCTACTCTCGCGGGCAGATCTTTTTAAAAATCTCGGAGTCATTTACGATCCCAAGCTTTCATTTTCTTTTCGTACGAATAATATCGTTTCTGAGGCCTCAAGGGTTTTTAGGTTTATCTTGCGTTGTACTCGCGATTTTAATAACACTGACGTCATCAAATTACTGTATTTCTCATATGTGCGGTCTAAACTAGAATATGCATCAGTTGTGTGGTCCCCAGGCTACAATACCCACATCAATACTTTGGAGAGGGTCTTTGAAATACCTCAATCTTAAGAGCTTTGGGGTTTATCCTACGTAAGGTTTTTCACATGAACTGTTGCTTCAGAAATTCAACTTTTCATCTTTAAAAGTACAGCGGGAATTTTTCTTACTAACAATTCTTTATAAGGTACTTAACAATTTTATTGACTGTCCTAATATTTTAGCTAGGATAAACTTAAGTATTCCTCGTATAAATTGCCGAAATTTTAACGTATTTTATCTCAGAACTCCTAGAACTAACGTGCTCAAATTTTTGCCTCTATATTCCATGTGCGACATTTATAACAAGAGTAATAGCTTTGACATATTCAGCTCATCTCTAGGAACTGTCTGCCGGATTTTGGCACATTGACCTTGGCATTTCTTTCTTTTTTCTCTTTCTCATCCTTAATTGATTTGTATGTTCACCTTTGTATATGAAAGTAGATAGCATAGCATTGTATTATACATTTAATGTTAGAATTAATTATTTTAGTTAAATTTTTATTTGTATTTAAATTTATATATTTTTGTCGCTTGATGCTAATTTAAAATTGTTCGTTTACGTATTATTTGTGTAATCACTGCCTTGTAGTTGGGTCTCAAAACCTGTAGGGCAGTTATTGTAAATAAATAAATAAATAAAATAAAAACGTAGAAGCAAGAAAGTATTATTTAAATAAAAAGAAATATAATATACCTCGTTTTTAAAACTGACTAAAAAGTATAAAATAATTTCTCCTATCTCCATACAGATTTATAAACCAATACAGATTTCTAACCCCATACACATTGTTCTGAAAAAATTGTTATTGTGAATTTTTAATAACTATGACGTAAACCGAAAAGCAAGGTCACCGGATCTAATCCCTTTAGCTTTTTATCTTTAAAGCCGATTAAACTCTTTAGAGAACCTTGAGATTCAAATACAATACATTATATCCTTTATCAACATTTATGGAACGTTCTTTCTCAGTCTTCAGAAAGGCTTGGACACTGTCTTGTGGATGAAGAAAAGCAATTCGACTATTGAATTGGATAGATATTAATTAAAATATATTATTTTTGATTATTTTTCTAGTTAAAGTATTCTTATACTTTGAATTTTCAATATTTCCGAAGCAGTTCAATTTACCCATACCGGACGTTCTAATTAAAAAAATTATCAAAGACTTAATTTCAACCCACTAACACAGTCAATTATAAGATTCTGATCTCACAAGAAAATTCTAAATATTATTAACTGAAACAATGATAATATTTTGTTTTTAGAATTTTTAGCGGAAGCCATATATTTAAGTGTTGATCCTTACATGAGATTCCTTGACACACCTATAGGATCCACCTTTATTGGAACACAAGTAGCAAAGTAAGTAGTACAAGAAAAATTCGACCACAAACTAACTTAATTAGTGATAAAACAATTTAAGCTGCATCTCAAATGAATAAAGATGCTTAAGTGAGAAAGCAACAAAAACAGATATCAAAAATTGCCTTCGAGTACCAACTCTCTCTAGTCGGGGGCCCAGTGGATTTTAGTAGCCGATAAAGAGACATAGCTCCACTAGTTTTTTATATGTATTATGATCACCTGTTTATGAAAAAATCGAGAGTGAATTCTCGAGAAATGGCCAGGAAATTTGTTGTAGACTAAGAAACTATTTTTTGTAAATTAAAAAATATTTTCATGTTTCTCGGCCGATTCTAACCAAAAAGTCTTTAAGATTTTTCCGTCCGACGCATAGTTTTTGCGTTAAAAATCGATAAACATTTAAAAAGCGACATTTTTACCACTTTCCAACGTGAATAACTTCTGAATAAATAAATATTTTTAAAAAATTGATACTGATAGCCGTTACTATTTGGTAGTTAATCATCTTCGGGAAATGTTTAAAAAGGAACTATTATGTTTAATACCACTAAATTTATTAAGAAAACAGAGACTGCAGTTTCAACTCACAGAGTCATTTTCAAACTGAATTACAAAGGTAGACTAAGTATTCAATACAGAAACATGAGAAAATTTAACAATAAATAAAAACTACCTAAAAAATTACAAATTAAGCAAATTTTCATTTTTATTTTTACAATGTTTATATATTTCTAAAGATTCAAAAATATTTAACTTTTGACCCTTTGTTGAATAATGTAATATGTCAGTGTTGCTTAAATTAGGAAAACTGTGGTTATGTTCTAAACAATGGTAGGTAGAGCTCGAGTCTGTTTTTTTTTTGTAGTCTATATGATGGGTAGTGTTCTGAAAAGCGAGTTTTAAAGCTTCTACCACTTTGTCCAATATACAAACTATCACACTCCGAACATTGTAACTTATAAACTCCTGATTTATCAAATTTATTAATTTTATCTTTAGCATTGTAAAGGATAGTGGACAGATTGTGTTGAGATTTAAAGGCTATTTTTATGTTATGTTTGGAAAGAGTATTAGCTATGTTTTCTGATAGGGTACCACAGTATGACAAAGATATATAAGATGAACTATCTTTATCATTTTTTATTTTGGGATATATTGAACTAAAGGCTAGTTGTTTTTGTTTTTTAGTTATTAATTTCTTTATGGTTTGTTGGGAGAAATTGTTTGATATTGCAATCCTTTCAATGATATTTAGTTCCTCTTGAAGATCTTCAGAGAGAGGCAAAGAGAATACTCTATGTATCATTGAATTGTATGCAGTCATTTTGTGTTGTAAGGGGTGAAAAGAGTCATTAGATATAGTATTACCCGTAAACGTTGGTTTTCTAAGAATTTTAAAATTACACTGATTATTGAGGTGAGATATCGTGAGATCTAGAAAATTTATTTTATGGTTATTTTCAGTTTCCAGAGTAAATTAAATTTTTGGATGGCAATTATTAATGTATTGCAAGAATTTTTGAAGCTGTCTAGTAGTGCCTTTAAAACATGCTAGAACATTATTCACATATCTGTACCAAAATTGAACATGGTTTTTGCTTAAAGGGAAAAAGAATTTTGTTTTCTATGTTTGACATGAAAATGTCTGCTACGAGAGGGCTAAGAGGAGAATCCATTGGTAGACCTGAATTTTGTAAATAAAATTTGTTATTAAACTGGAAATAGGTTTGTGATAGGTAAAGTTCAAAACAGGACAAGATTTCAGTAGTAACTATTGGATTTATATTTCGTTCCTGTAACATTTCTTGGATAAGTATAAAATATTCCTCTGTTGGAATATTAGAAAACATGCTTTTTATGTCAAAAGAAACTAGTAAGGAGTTATCTGGGGTCTTTAGGTTTTTTAGGTTTTGGACGAGATCTACTGAAGTATTTAAACTGTGACTTGGTTTAAAGTTGATTGGTTATTTGTTTGAAGAATGAATTTAATTTGATACTTAGTTCTCTCGTGGGACTGTTTATGTATGAAACGACTGGGCGAATGGGATTTCCTGGTTTGTGATTTTTTATAAGGCCATAGAGTTTTGGAGCTTGTGGGTTCATATTGATTATTCTTTTTTTATCGAATTCTGGAAAGATAGCTGTTATGTTTGACAGGGTTTGTTTCAATTTTATTTGAAAAACTTTTGTAGGATCGCCTTTAATTTCTGTAATATTTTCGGATTGAATAAATGCTTCTCTTTTATTGACCTATTCAACTTGGTAAAATAACTGTTGCATTCGATTTATCTGCTTTTGTTATTATTAGGTCATTACCTTTTACTTTCTCTCTTATGCTTTTTACTGTGTCTAAAGCTGTATTATTGGATTTTAAATTAGTGGATTTTATATGTTTTTTAATTATTTTAATTGTTCAGGTAGTTAAGTCACTATTATTGGTATGTTCTATTTTGTTTAGAGCTAGAGTACTTTCAGATATGATGGAATCTATTATATTTTTATTGTTTATGTGAGGTAAAAATTTAGGGCCTTTTGACATTAGATCTATTTCTTTACTATTAAAACTTACGTTTGATAGATTTACGACTCTTTCACTAAAATTTTTATTGGACTGTGGTGTTTTGCTAATTCTTTGGGAAAATTTACATGACTTTAAATGGTTAAGTTTTTTAGATTGAATTTCAAATTTTTTGTAGATAATTATGCTAATTTTTAATCTAATACTATCGTCTAAAATATCGAATTCAATGGGGTGAAGTTTATAGGTCAATTCAGAATGTAATACCTTAATGTAGTTTTGTAGAACAAATCTTCTGGAGAAATGGTGTTTGCATTCTTGTTTCATCCATATGGTTTGGGCTTTCTTTATTGCGTAGTCGGAGGATGCTGATTTTTTCTAATTTTAATATTCACGTACTTGGGAAAAACTTTGCATCTGAGGCATTTTAAACATTTCCCGAAGATGATTAACTACCACATAGTAACGGCTACCAGTATCAACTTTTTAAAAGAAGACAGTGCAGCTAACCAAGCCACTCTTTTCTTCAGACTAAGTCTTAAATACAGACTAGCAAGCCAAAACATATGGTTTAATCAAGAATATAACATAAAAGTAGCCTTTAAATCTCAACACAATCTGTCCACTATCCTTTACAATGCTAGAGATAAAATTAATAAATTCAATAAATCAGGAGTTTATAAGTTAAAATGTTCAGAGAGTGATAGCTTGTATATTGGACAAAGTAGTAGAAGCTTTAACACTCGCATTTCAGAACACTACCGATCATATAGACTACAAAAAACAGACTCGAGCCTTGCCAACTTTTGCTAGAACACAACCACAGCTTTCCCAATTTAAGCAACACTGACATATTACATTATTCAACAAAGGGCCAAAAGTTAAATATTCTTGAATCTTTAGAAATATATAAGTATAGTAAAAATAAAAATGTAAATTTGCTTAATGATCAGATAGAACTTGGGCTTTCCCCGTTATATGTTGTTGCCAAATAATAATTAGTTTCCAAAATTTAGTACCCCTCCCCTTTGTAATGTAATTTCTCAGGAAGTTTTTATTTATTGTTAAATTTTCTCATGTTTCTGTATTGAATACTTAGTCTACCTTTGTAATTCAGTTTGAAAATGACTCTGTGAGTTGAAACTGCAATCACTGTTTTCTAAATAAATTTAGTGGTATAAAATATAGTAGTTACTTTTTAAACATTTCCCGAAAAATATTTTTAAATTTTGCGCCTGGAAATTGATAATTCAACTCAAGAACTACAAACTGCGATTAATCGCAATGAGAAAATATAATATGTTTAGTTTTTGTTAAAGCTACAATCAAATAGCGTTTCCATAGTTAAAACGTACGAATGTATGAAAGGTTATGTGAGTCTCATCTAGTGCTCAGATAACATACTGTAAGACATGTTTTGTCTGAATTTCTTTGCCATGTACTGAAAGCATTTTTGATTCAAAGAAAAGGAGCCAGATATCGGTATTTTTTTACCATAACATTTGTATTGAAGATTTCAATCAAGTAACTTCTTGTTCATACTAACATATATTTTAATGTATCCTCAGGGTAACACAAAGCAAAAACTCAGAATTTGCAGTTGGCAAATATGTTGTTGGCCATTTTGGATGGAGAACACATACTGTATCAAATGGCAAAGACGTAAGAGCTCTTTTAGATTTTCAAGGCTTACCATTATCTTTGGGTATAGGAATTTTAGGAATGCCCGGGTAAGTATTTTTTTAAGTAAATAAATACTGATTTTATTATTAACAATTATCTGGAAAAATACCCTTTTTTTGAAGAGATAAAGTGTTTTACACTTTTGCTTCTTGATTATAGAATCAAAAAATCAAAATATTCTAAAATCTCAGTTTCCTAATAAAAATTGAGTTGATACATGAACCTGGTGTTCAGTGTGTTCTTTCTCATGTGTGAATAATTGCACTCCCTATTTCAGATAATAGACACAGGTTTTATTCTACATGATTTTATCTCAGCTAAATGTGAAAATTAATAATATTTACTATAGACAACTATTATTGGAATGGCAAATACTAGTTTTTTAACTAAAGTAAGAGCATTTTTAGTAACGATTATTTCCTCCTCAATCTCTAATTACTTCGACGCTTCATCGACTATTCCTTTACATGTTCCTCTTTCTACTGATTTACTTTTCCATTCAGTTTTACATTTCGCTTTTTAAATTATTTCTTACACGGTCTATCTATCTTCTGCATAGTTTTCCTCTTCGTCCTTTTCAAAACGGTTTTTTATTTAAAACCGTTTTTGTTATTCTGTTCTTTTCCATCCTTTCCACATATCCTAACTATCTCTAAGCTGTGTCGGTATTTTAGATTCCTTATCTGACTCCTTAATTACTCTTCTCCACCCATTTTCTGTATTTACACCCCCTAACTTTTTTTTTACAATGCTCCAATTCTTCCTCATCCGATTTTTGAAAACCCACATTTCGCTTAAATCAGTGTCTATTGCTCTAATAACGGTCCTATAGATTATTTTTTTACCTTCTCAGAAATAATTAGATTTTAATACCAAATTGTAAAGAACCGTTGATAGTAAGTAACTCTTATTATCTGAGGTCTCGTTCTATTTAAAAATATTTCAGCTTTATCCTTTCCATTTTATTTTATCATGTGTCCCTTCAAAGGCATTTTTTTAATTGAAAATATTTTAGAAATACTGCCTATTTTGGATTTCTGGAAATTTGCAAACCTAAGGAAGGTGAAACTGTTGTTGTATCTGGAGCTGCTGGTGCAGTTGGAAGCATTGTTGGGCAAATAGCAAAGATCAAAGGTTGTACGGTTATTGGAATCGCTGGATCCGACAGTAAGGGAAAATGGTTGACAGAAGAACTAGGTTTTGATCATTTCATTAATTACAAAACACAAGATATTGAACAAGAGTTAAAGAAGGTTGCACCAAAAGGGATCGACTGTTATTTTGATAACGTACGTATTTTTGAATTTGTTTGAAAATCATATACTTTGATGTTTCTTGAATAATGTATCTACCACTTTGGACTCTTATTATTAGCAAGACCTGTCAGTCGAAATATAGTAGACTTGCAGCTTACCCTCAGAACGTGATCAAATATGAAATGACTGGCCAGTGTAGAGACTACAATAATAATATTCTTCATTTCCATCAAAATCATTTTACAATGACATAGAAAGGTCAGCAAAAAGCATGTGAAAATGTTATTTAATTATATTGTCCAATTACATATATTGCAAAAATAAAAATAAGAGAGACAATTATTGTTTACAAAAGTTTAAAATAGGTGGTACGAATCAACTTTATATACATTTTAAAAATAAAATTACACTTAACTGAAAACATATTTAAACAATTTTTTACACGGGAATTTATATTGACTTTTTAGATATTTTAAAAACTTTCTTTCGATCTGTGATCTTTAAACCTTATTTTTAATTTTAGGTAGGCGGAGAAATAAGTTCAACTGTTTTAAATCAAATGAACACGTTTGGGCGAGTTTCAGTGTGTGGAGCAATTTCTATATATAATGATAGAAGAATAAAAGGTAATATATGTTACAAGTTTATAGAGTGGTCCTTTTTTAAATGGAAACGCTTACAGGTCATAACAACGGTAGAGAAAAACACCTAATTAAATCGCGGTATCATGATATAATGAGATTGAACATTTTCAATAGTTAGTGAGAGTACCTTTAAGTACCGATGTTTTTTTCAAATATCTTTTAGACACAAACTACGTTTTCAAAAATAGTTATTTTATTAAGTTACCTTATACAGGGTCAAAAACAAATAAACTTTGCACCACATGTGTCCAAATTTTAATAGCCCTCTTTGGATTTCGTAGAAAAACACACATTTAATAGGGCACTACTTTTTATACAGGTTGCGTTGAGTTTTATTTTGCAACAGTGGTGCAATTTACAAAAAATGGGCAAAAATCTAAATTATCTTATATAGCTGAAATTTTGTATATGGGCTAAAAATTGCATTTAGAAAAATTGGCTAATCACGTGACCACTATTTTTTTGGTTCATTTTCATCTCCATCGAAGCAGAAATTGATTGAGCTATAATAAAAAAAATCCTGTATGATGGGACTTTACTGGTCACACTATATATATATATATATATATATATATATATATATATATATATATATATATATATATAATATATATATATATATATATATATATATATATATATATATATATAATATATATATATATATATATATATATATATATATATATATAAATTAATTTTTCTTGAACTATTAAATATATTTTTAGTTGGTTATTTTCTTGGGAATATGGTTCATTTTTATTGAAACTACATATATAAAGTAGTCATACTTATTGTATATATATATATATATATATATATATATATATATATATATATATATATAAATATATATATATATACATGGTGTCCAAGATAAGGATCCTAACCATGGGGATCTCAGAAACAGTTGGAGATACGAGGTCGGTTAAATTAGAGAAAAGTTGCGCAATTTAGTGCTAAATTAAACGCAATTTAAAAATTTTAAAAATTCAAAATACTTCCGGAGATTTCCGGAAAAAACCGAATTTTGGTAAAATCGTTTTTAATTTTTGTAGGCTTTATTTAAAGAGATATCAAAAAATAAAAGGTAGATTCTTCTTGCCACTTTTTATTTTTTATAATATGGTCTAAACAAAATTTAAATCCGACGTTTCGTTTCTGAGATACCATCATGAACTTTCATTTTTTATATGGAACAAAAAAAAGTATCCCATGTATTTGATAGCATTTTTTATTACAAATTCAACGGTGTATCACACTTGCATATCAAGTGTGTAGTTCATTGGCTTTTATAAAACTGATATACCTTTCTCTCTCGCTCTCATGGAGCTCTTATGGAAAGTACTTGAACTACGTATTCGATATGCAAGGGTGATACATCGTTGAATTTGTAATAAAAAATGCTATCAAATACATGGGATACTTTTTTTTGTTCCATATAAAAAATGAAAGTTCATGATGGTATCTCAGAAACGAAACGTCGGATTTAAATTTTGTTTAGACCATATTATAAAAAATAAAAAGTGGCAATGAGAATCTACCTTTTATTTTCTGATATCTCTTTAAATAAAGCCTGCAAAAATTAAAAACGATTTTGCCAAATTTCGTTTTTTTCCGGAAATCTCCGGAAGTGTTTGAAATTTTTAAATTTTTTTAACTGCGTTTAATTTAGCACTAAATTGCGCAACTTTTCTCTAATTTAACCGACCTCGTATCTCCAACTGTTTCCGAGATCCCCATGCTTAGGATCCTTATCTTGGACACCCTGTATATATATATATATATATATATATATATATATATATATATATATATATATATATATATATGTTTATTTTTCAGGACGTTTCGATTCTTTCGAATCTTTTTCAACTGAGGATTTCGGCGGATGCTACAAAAATGTACATTTTTAATATTATTATATATGGAATAAGAGGTTAAAAACTTACCATTAAGAACAGAGATTTTTGTTTTAAACAAAAATTAATTACATCACAAACCAATTGTAATCACTCACTCTTTTGTATATTCACTTTTCAAAAGTATTTTTAGAAGTCCAGTTAGAAGAATGGACACTACATTTTTAACCCTATAACTGCCTTGACTTAACTGAATGTGGAACCCAGATGGTGTATCTTTTAGGTACTTTAAGTGGTATCAAAAGTTTGAGTCTTTTAATTGAAGTTATATCTTTCTGAAAAAATAACGTGATTCAATTTAGAAGAATTGAAAGCGGAGAATTATTCTTATTTATTGTTTTATTTATTTTAGAAATTCCCTTATATTGGTTTATTTTAATATATTGAAATAAATTTGATTTAGGTTATTGATGTCTGATTCATCGTTTACGGTATTCGGATTTTTTTTATTGCAATCGTTTCGTAAAATTCTCGTTTTCCTTTGCTAGTTTCAGTTTTCAAGATTTTTGTATTTTCATAATCAAAGGTGTGCTTGTCTTTCATTTCGTGTTTTTTAGGGCTGTAATATTTTTTTTGTCATATTTATATCCATTTAGAAGATTTTGTAAATACTGACTAGTTTGGCCGATATAATTCGATGGACAATCCTTGTAGGGTATTTGGTAGACAACATTTGATTTTCCAGATTCCAAAAAACAGAAAATCAAATGTTGTCTACCAAATACCCTGCAAGGATTGTCCATCGAATTATATCGGCCAAAGTAGTCAGTAAATGGACATAAATATGACAAAAAAAAAATATTACAGCCCTAAAAAAACACGAAATGAAACACAAGCACACCTTTGATTATGAAAATACAAAAATCTTGAAAACTGAAACTAACAAAGGAAAACGAGAATTTTACGAAACGATTGCAATACAAAAATCCGAATGCCGTAAACGATAAAACAGACATCAATAAAACAATAAATAAGAATAATTCTCCGCTTTCAATTTCAAATGGCGCCTAATAACAGTTTTTTTTACAATATCTCCTTTCCGACGCATTTTACGACAAAAACATTTATATACAAAATTAAACTGGAGAAAATTTCTTACAATATATGTATTAACAATTTTTTTTGTAAAATCAATAGTTTTGGCGTACGAGCGCCGCAAAGTATTATTCATCTACACCACCACGTTTTTTTCCGTATATTTCTCCAAAATATTTTACTATTGTCGTAGGTATTAAAAAAATAGGTATAAGGGTAGTGCGTCGCCTTTATGTCGGGTCCCTCTCTCGACCTTAAACGAAACATATGTCGGTAGAACTCAAGAGAAGTATTTAGTTTAGTCTGAGTCATCAGTATACGTCTATCGTCTTACAGCGTTGTTTATGTTTATAGAGCCATGGCTTCTGATAAAGTAAATTGTTTTATTTGTAATAATCCATTATTAGAAAGTGAAACAATTGAAGTGAAGGAAAAAGGATTGTAGACTTTTCGTAAGTCAAGTGTTAAAAGAAAAGAAAATAAAGTTGAACTTTTGGCGGGACTAAAATCGATAGTGGTTCATGATGTATGTCGAAAACGATATAATAATGAAAAGTTAATCCCTGCATTATTGCGTAGGGGAAGCG
The DNA here is from genome assembly GCA_034092305.1 of Diaprepes abbreviatus. NCBI lineage: Eukaryota > Metazoa > Arthropoda > Insecta > Coleoptera > Curculionidae > Diaprepes > Diaprepes abbreviatus. The sequence continues at coordinate 1,708,432 of JASJET010000199.1, forward strand.
ATATCACGACACCGCAACCACTACTGCCATCCTCGCACCCAACATTCTCATTCAAAGACCATTGTTTTTTATGCGCTGATGAGATAACAGCAGAGTTTATAGCAAAACAAAAATAGACGCGATTGTGTAAGCGTAATGTTGTGTATAGTGTGCGGAAATTATTAATGAAAAATAGTATTTCAGAACTTGCTAAAGCTCGTAATGATGATTGGGGTCGAGCAATTGTTGAGCGTCTTGAGCATGTGAATGATTTGGTCGCAGCCGATGCACAGTACCACAATTTCTGTATGAAAAAATTGTATCAAGCACCACCAGGTGAAGATATAAAAAAAAGGTCCGTATGCAAATGAGATCAATACTGCGATGCAGTTCATTTATTCTTATCTTGAGCGGAATTTCGATGAGTGTTAGTTTTCTCTGGACGATTTGATAGCCAAAATTGAAGGTGATTACCGTCCACACGTAAAAACAGTGAAAGCACAACTCCTCAAAAAATACGGTGATGATATTTTAATTTCCGTCACTGCCAATAAGGCTACGGCGATTTGTTTCCGAAATACAGTTTAAGCTATTAACAGAAGCCTGGTACAATCAAAAAAGTGATGACAATGCAGAAGAACGTCGGCGTATTGTAAAAACAGCAGCCGAAATTGTTATAGAAGATATTTGCTCTACAGTTTATGAGACAAAACATTATCCTCCATCAGATAATTTTTTTCAAGACTCTGAGTTAGATTTACCTGAAACTTTATGCGTTTTCCTAGAGGGAGTGATTTTAAGAAACAGACGAGCGTCTTTTGAAAAATGGAAGAAAAAAAGCTCTCGCCCATTCTATAATTGCAGCAGCAAGGCCGAAATCTTTGATATCATCATTAAAGATCGGACTAGCTGCATTTTTATTTCATAAATATGGATCTCGGCGATTAATAGATGTATTATCATCTCTTGTATTTTGCTCTTCATACACCGAAGCAATGTTGTTCGACGATTCATCTATTATGCGCGCACCGTTGAATATCGATGATAACGCATTTTCTCAATTTGTTTTTGACAAAGCTGATTTCAATACGCAGATATTAGATGGTAATAACACTTTCCATGCCATGGGCATCCATTGTGTAACATCTACAACTGCTATCGCTCCTGATCAAATTATTCCACGATTAAAGCAAATGCCGTCTGCAACAGTTGGTAGTTTAGGTACCATTGCATTAAAAATATTTGTGAAAAAAAAAACGATATGGGCTTAAAAATAATAAAGATTCAAAACCTCGGTAGCATTCGTGCGGCTTCAGAAGTAGTTATGCCATCCGTTTCAGATTTGTTGTGGTTATATCCATCGCAGATGATGCGGATGAAATTTCGATCTGCGACGTCTCGATCGGTGCCCAAGACGAACTCGCAACGCCTGGTCCATCAGGAACAGCAAAGCGAAGAAAATTGAGCTAAATTTCAAAAATGTGCATCACATATGAATTAGGCCTACGGGAGATACCACGAAAAAAAAAACGCGCCGCTTACTCTACCTCAAGGTGGTGTGGAAATGAGTTTTTTTTTTCCAAAACGCATATTGAACTGTACTCGTACGCCAAAAACTATTGATTTTACAAAAAAAATTGTAAATGCATAAATTGTACGAAATTTTCTCTAGTTTAATTTTGTATATAAATATTTTTGTCGTAAAATGCGTCGGAAAGGAGATATTGTAAAAAAACTGTTATTAGGCGCCATTTTTCCAATAGGGCGGCGCGAGCGGCAGAGATACGAGGTGGCAAAGTCGAAATTCGGAAAGAGCACATCGAAATCTATAAAACTACCAATTTTCAAAACTCCCAGAAAACTTTCTAGGTAAAACTACCAAATGACTGGATTATATCATGAGAAACGCAAAACTGGCGAACTAAGAGATCTAACTTCCATAGCAACTGAATCCGGTTTGAAGTTTAAATGGAATTTTTTATGGTTAATTAATTTCTAAATAATATTACGACTACAAGAGCTATTCTTATACCAAGACCAAATAGTTGTATTATATTTCCATAACAACTCATATTAATATGTTAACTTTTAGCTAGCGTTGTACAATTGTCTGTATTAAGAAGACAATTGAAAATGGAAGGATTTGTTGTATATAGATGGAACGACAGATGGAATGAAGGAATTGAACAAATCTTACGCTGGATAAAAGAAGGAAAAATAAAATATCAGGAAACAGTCACTGAAGGTTTTGAAAATATGTTAAAAGCTTTCACGGACATGCTAAAAGGGGGCAATACAGGAAAAGCCGTTGTAAAAGTTTAAACTGGATCATTTTAAACGTACTGCATTATAAAGTGTTAAAGACTACAAGTTTCATTTTTTTATGGCCATTAATTTGATAATATGATTGTTGACTTAATTTTAAATAAAATTGTGTAATCCATTAAATCTTTTGCTTTGATAATAATAAAGTATTGTCACACGTATTTGATTTAATTACTTAAGTACCTTCTTCCAACAACTTTTGTTAGCACCTTACAAACCTCATAATGTTGCTGTTGACTACAAAATATTACTTACTTTGTTATTTAAGTTTGAAGATAGAATTTTATTAACGCGTATCTAAATAATAGAAAGTTATTTGTAACGGTGAAAAATGGTGAGAGTACTTGTAAGGTTATTGAAAGGAGAGTGAAGCCCGGCTTCATTCTTGGACCTTTACTGTTTTTAGTTTTTCAGATTGTTCTCATCAATTATATTTGCAATACGACAGACAATATTTTCGTAGTTTTTAATATTTTAGTTGTTAAAGATAGCTTTGTACCTTTGAACAATGCTATGGTCTGATAAAAACAGACTTAATTTAAAATAGAGCAATGCTGATTCTGTTTTGGTTGAAAACTTATATATTTTTCTAAAACTGGCCGACAGTATTGTTAGGTGTTACTTTTAATCGTAACTTAAAATGGTATGCTCAAATTAACCAACTTTTCTCAAGGCTGTATAGTCCTTCTTGTGCTCTTCGCTTTATGTAAAAACACTGTAACCAGAAGGTACGCTACAAGATCTTAAACTGGGGAAGACATGCTAATATCAATAAGGTTTTATTTTTTTTTCCTTAAATATTTATATATTTTGACAATATCTTCAATTATTGTAATAGTTGTACCTTTTAAATGGAGAAATATAATTATTATGTATAGACTTAACCAAATGGCACCCTTTAAGGAGCATTTACTCATCCCAGATACACTCAGATATCATAAGTATGGGGTTTGTCGGACCCTCCCCATATTGTCGTGCCCTAGATAGTGTTATGGTCCTCTGTATTTCCCATAGACTTCCAGCGATGCCAAATAACACTACCTTTTGCATAATCTTAAGCAGATCCAATTCCTTAATAGTAGGTAGAAGTCGCTTCGGTTTTAAGCCGGTTGTTAGAATTACGAGGGTCGACTGAACGCTACTCACTTTCCATTATCTGCATATTTCTACCTCAAGGTATATATATTTAGCAATCTTCTCATTATGCTTGTCCCTTAAATTGTTGTTGTTAGGGATGACGACTTCTATTAGATCAAGGATTCCCTGATCACATATTTCAGATAATTACTCGTTAGGATGACTTGATCTTAAGAAACATTTACTCTGACGTCAAACAGTAATTTAACGCTAATATCAACCAATCTTCTTCCTCCATGGTACTATGGTAGCATTATCCGGTCTACTGACCACTATGTGTATGACTTGTCAAGAGTGTCCTAATTCTCCTTTGCAGACTTTATATATACATTCTGCTTCGTTTCATAATTTAAAAAAAGTAATTGAATACAGAGCATGTATATGTGTTGGATACCTTAAATAGATTGATAAGCTTTATCTGCTCCACTCATCTTAGAACTCGGTTAGTTCGATCTTCATAATTCGTTGGTCAATTATTTGTGCCTGCTTTATGTCCAAGTATTTATATGTCTGCTCTGCCTCCATTGCCACCCGGTTGTGTCAAGCAGAATGTGATTACCTTGAACAGTGTGGGAAGACTCTGACTATGGCTGATCTGGCAAATTATGTTAACCTGTTGGCAAAAGATACGTAACTTCTTCTGGCAATTTATATAGATCAAGCAAAACATCATTTATCAGAAGTCAGTCGTTTGTGAATTTTTCAAAAATTTTTTAGAGAATTCGATTTCCTTATTTTTAACATGGAACGCCTATGATGGAAGGTCTAGAAATTGCCAGATTATTCCTTTTTCTTATTTTGATTACCCCATGTAGTATGGAAATCCTTCTAGAGAATTAGGGAATCTTCCGGTATCGACCAAAAGGGTATATAAAGGATCCAGACTGACTTTCTCGGTCAGTATATTTCGAGAGTTTGTCGACGCAAGTTGAATTAATTTGACAAGTGTCAAAAGAAAGGTTGACAATAAAAGGTTATTAAAATTATACAGTGTGTATAGTTTGTTTTAAGACCGGCCGTCCGGAACAATATATATATATATATATATATATATATATATATATATATATATATATATATATATATATATATTAGTTTATTTATATTTATATCACCTGTTGGCAGCAGCAAAACGTACACACAAGTTCACAAGATTCAATCGTCAATTATTTATTTGTTTTATAACGATATATTGGTATTTTGCCTAAAGTGTTGAAAATCACTAATTTTAATTTCTTTTTTTTTATTTATTGCGTAGATCTAAGAGCGGCTGCAAAGTTATTTATAAATTGTTTATTTATATAAACTAACTCTTTTTTGTCACATTACCAGAGTTTATTAAGGTTACTTTAGCTCTTAGTGTAAGTAACATTTAGGAATAAAATGCGACTAAGGTTATTAGTATGCTCAAATTTTTAAAAAATTTAGTTTTCCTAAAAAGTCAATTTGTTCATAAAAACAAATTTTTTTAATGGTAATGTTCGAAATTAAAATTTTTAATGAGCTTTTTTAGAAAGACAGCTTCATAAAAAATATATGTGAATTTTTCACAATTCTCTCAGCCTATATTAGAAAACAAACAGACTCGTCAAAATGTATTGTTTATGCTGTAAAATTCACAAAAATGGCCCAAAAGTGGATAGATTTTGAATTTTTTTATTAGTTTATTACCTTTATGGAGCCTTTGACGTTGAAGCTGATGGTGGATGTAGTTTAGAAGGTCCTATATGTTATTTTTACGAAGGGAAACACAGTGCAATTTATAGATATTAAAAATTCTTTATCAGGTAAAAATGCTCTAGCATTAAAACATGTAGTCATTAGTTTAGTATATTGTTTACGAATAAATAATGTTTAACTGTTGAAATTTTTCAACTCAAAATCTTAAGCTACGAGCTAAGCTAAGTATTTATTCACAATCTCTAATTAAATTAATAAATTATTCATTACACGGTATGCAATATGCTTAAAATGAGTTGACATGTTTTTATGTGCATTATATTTTTTAAGATATAATAAAATAATTATAATTGTTCTATTTAGCGAGCACAATAATGCTAAAAATATATATGAAAGCAAAGATTATTTTAGCTATAGCGTTAGCTATAATAATCTTTGATGAAAGTCACTGTCAACAGTGTTGCCATAGTAGTCCCGAAAATCATTTCTTTCCGACTATCACGATATCAAATTATAAATTACTTATCCATTTATGCTTCGATAGCTTACAGCTTATTGTAACATTTTATCTTTCCTTATCTCAGTAAGTATAGTTTTTCGATGTTTTATGTAAACAGGAAGAAGAAGGTTATTTGTTGTATATTTTCTTACTGCTTTCTGGAGTATTTACTTATTTTTTATAGTCATAATTGAACTGTTCATTATACCTAAAGTTAACATAAATTATATAGAATAATACTTAATATCGCAGAATCGCAGTAAAAAAATATTTGGAATCCCTGACATATCTTATTAATAATAATACCTTTGGTACAACGTCTCGAATACTATTTAAAATAAGTTTTTAAGATTCTTATAATATAATATAGTTCCTGAATACTTTTCACTTTTCAGATCTCTGTATGTAATTACAGTCCAATATTGTGAGTTATCAACGTAACTTGATTACGGTAATAAGCATGCATTTGAAAAAATTAGTGTTCGATTCTTTTTTATTTTTCCTAGTTAATGCTAAAATCTAAAAAAATATGACAACACTGCTACTCTCCAGACCTATTTAGTAAGTCACTTATCAGCATGAACATTACTTTATTAAGCAGCTTCATTTTATCTTTCCTGCATTACCGAGCAACTTTTATCAAAAGCTTCATTTCGTTTGCATGTTTGTCACAAACTTTTTAAAATGGTTAAAGCTAAAGTATATATTCTTAAGAAACTTTTCGACGGTTTTCCAAAACCAGGTGATCTAGAAATAATAGAGGAAGAATTGCCACCATTAAAGGATGGAGGTAAGTCAAATATAAATAAAGTAATCATATAATAGGTGAGCGGGATATCCTCAAAAAGTCGCTTAGAAAGAGTAATATGCAACCACGGAGTTCTAGTCGTTAGAACCACTTTTTTTTAGAGAAACATTTTGAAAAGAAAATATTCTTTTTATCACGTTTTTATTAACTCGCTTTCTTGTCTGTCTGTTTGTTTGTCTGTTCAGTATAAATTTTGCAATGGATTTTAAAATAACGTCCCACTGAGCTAAAGACTTCAAACTTTAAACATAGCTTAGAACTAGATGACAATGCAATATTAACTCGCTTTCTTGTCTGACTGTTTGTTTGTCTGTTCGGTATAAAATTTGCAAACGATTTAAAACTATTTCCCGATGAGCTACAGATTTGAAAATTTAATCATAGCTCAGAACTGGATGACAATGCAATATTAAATCACTGTCTTGTATGTTTATTTATCTGTTTAGTACAAATTATGCAATTAATTTTTGTCTGTTCGATACAAATTTTGCTATCAATTTTAAACTAAAACCGAAGAAGCAAGAAATTATTACTTAAATAAAAAAAAATTAATATACCTCGTTTTTAAAACTGACCAAAAGTATAAAATTATTTCTCCTATCTCCATACAGACTTATAAATCAATACAGATTTCTAACCCCATACACATTATTCTGAGAAAAATTTGTAACTATGAGTTTTTTATAACTATGAAAAAAAGATTGAAACCGAATAAAGTCACCGGATCTAATCCCTTTAGATTTTTATCTTTGGAGCCGTTTAAACTCTTTAGAGAACCTTGAGATTCAAATTCATTACATTATATCCTTTATTAACATTTGCGGAACGTTCTTTCTCAGTCTTCAAAAAGGCTTGGAGAATGTCTTGTGGATGTAGAAAAGCAATTCGACGATTGAATTAGATAGTTCTTAATTTAAAATATTATTTTTGATTATTTTCCTAGTTAAAGTATTCTTATACTTTGAATTTTCAATATTTCGGAAGCAGTTCAATTTACCCATACCGGACGTTCTATTTAAAAAAAAAATTATCAAAAAATTAATTTCAAACCACTTAAACAGTCAATTATAGGATTCGGATCTCACAAGGAAATTCTAAACATTATTAACTGGAACAACGGTAATATTTTGTTTTTAGAATTTTTAGCGGAAGCCGTATATTTAAGTGTTGATCCTTACATGAGATTCTCTGATACCAGGATACCTATAGGATCCACCTTTGTTGGAACACAAGTAGCAAAGTAAGTAGTACAGGGTGAGTCAACGATTGGATGAAGTAGGTTTGTGCCTTTTCGGTGAAATTAACAAAGAAACTATATTTATTGTTTGATACAGTTTATTTTTACGCAGATTTTAAAAATATTTAGGACTCTACAGGGTGAGCCAAAAAACTAGGACAGCATAAAGTTGTATTTTTTTTAAATAGAATACCCTATATACGAATCATATTTTCGATTTAGCTTATAATTTTAAATCTTTTTTATTAAGGATTTACTATAACAAAACTTTATAGTTTCTGAGATAATTAACTTTAAAGAAAAAAAGTCACATTTTCAAGCATCAATTCAATCCTAAATAACGTTTTCAATTTTGTGACAAATATATTCAAATTTGGAGTTTAGCAAGGCCAAGGACAAGTTAACATAATTTTTACCTAATATTTGCAATAAAAGCTACAGGGTGTTGAACACATCGGCTCAAATTTGAACAAGTTTAAATGAATAAATATCTTTTTTTTTAAATGGTACACCCTGTATATTTTCATGTTATTTAATAGAGTAATAAAAACCCTAAAAGTTTTGTTCAATATATCCTATACCTATTTATAATAGTTTTTGAAATATTTCAGTTTTTCTTATTTTCCATACTTTTTTACAGAAATAGTCTTCATTATCATAGTAGCCATGTAAAATAATAAAAAGAAACTACAGAAACAAACAGAATGTGGTTAAATATGGTGAAATACATTATTCGTTATATTACAACGGCAATAGTTTAATTAAACATAATGTGAAAAAATTAACACAACAATAACGACAAGGCAAATACATATTTACTTTTATACTAAATTGAAACAAAAAAATTACCTATTAAATACTGAGATTAATTATTTCTTTTTAATAAGTGTTCGAATAAACGACCCTCTTGTGCAATGCACAAATTTAGTCTTTTTTGCAGATTTTCTCGGACCCTGGACAAAATTAGTGGCGTTATTGTTCTACAGGTATCCCTAATCCTGTTTCGCATATCTTCCACTGTTTTTGGTGGATTAACATACACCTTATTTTTAATATAACCCCATAGGAAGAAATCTAATGGGGTGATGTCGCAAGACCTTGGTGGCCACTCAATGAAACCCCCACGTCCAATCCATTTTTGCGGATATCGTTGGTCCAAAAACGCACGAACTTCACGATGGTAATGCGGAGGCGCACCATCGTGCTGGAACCACATACTGTCGAGCTCATCCCTATCGAGACCTTGAAGCAGTTGGGGTAGTTCTTCTTGTAGAAAGTTCAGGTAACTATGGCCATTTAGTGGTTCATTAAAAAAGTGGGGTCCAATAATTCGATTATGATGAATACCACACCAAACATTTAATGACCAGTGGTTTTGATGTTGCACCTATCTAATCCAAAATGGGTTTTCTGTGGCATAATAATGCATGTTGCGTCTATTTACGGCACCGTTACTTCCAAAAGTAGCTTCATCACTAAACATTACCTTGCATAATAAATTTGGATTTAATTGAATCTCCGCATTTATTGTACGACAAAAGTTTACACGACTTTCAAAATCCTGTCCATGCAATTCTTGGTGTAATTCCATGTGATATGGATGATACCTATATTTCTTGGTAGTACGATTAGCGGTGGATTGTGATGTTTCACATAATGCTGCTAACTGACGGCTACCAATATAAGGATTTTCCCGAACATTTAACAATACTTGTAGTTCTTTTTCTTCATTAGTTACTGGTTTGTTGACCACTTTACGTTTTGGATAATCAACAGTACCAGAAGAATCAAATCTTTGCATTAAGTTTTGAAAAGTATGGGTATTAGGCTGGCGTCGATCAGGATACTTCATTTTGTAAATTCTTTGAGCAAGAAGGCAATTTTTTTGAGCCTCTCCTATTGTATAAATCATATCTATTAACTCATTCTTTGGAAAATTCATTTTACAATATAAGATGAATGAAAAAAAAAACCAAGCTACACTACATAAAAACCAAAAGAAGCGACTGCGGTTATAAATTTGACACACAGAAAAATGTTCTTTTACATTGTTTTTGCCATGGCTACTATGATAATGAAGACTATTTCTGTAAAAAAGTATGGAAAATAAGAAAAACTGAAATATCTCAAAAACTATTATAAATAGGTATAGGATATATTGAACAAAACTTTTAGGGTTTTTATTACTCTATTAAATAACATGAAAATATACAGGGTGTACCATTTAAAAAAAAAGATATTTATTCATTTAAACTTGTTCAAATTTTAGCCGATGTGTTCAACACCTTGTCCTTGGCCTTGCTAAATTCCAAATATGAATATATTTGTCACAAAATTGAAAACGTTATTTAGGATTGAATTGATGCTTGAAAATGTGACTTTTTTTCTTTAAACTTAATTATCTCAGAAACTATAAAGTTTTGTTATAGTAAATCCTTAATAAAAAAGATTTAAAATTATAAGCTAAATCGAAAATATGATTCGTATATAGGGTGTTCTATTTAAAAAAATACAACTTTATGCTGTCCTAGTTTTTTGGCTCACCCTGTAGAGTCCTAAATATTTTTAAAATCTGCGTAAAAATAAACTGTATCAAACAATAAATATAGTTTCTTTGTTAATTTCACCGAAAAGGCACAAACCTACTTCATCCAATCGTTGACTCACCCTGTACAAGAAAAATTCGACCACAAATAGATTCAATTAATGATAAAACAATTTAAGTTGCATTTGAAATGAATAAAGATGCTTAAGTGAGAGAGATCAACAAAAACAGATATCAAAAATTGCCTTCGAGTACCAACTCTCTCTAGTCGGGGAGCCCAGTGGGTTTTTGTAACCGATAAAGAGACATAGCTCCACTAAAGTTTTTTATATGTATTTTGATCCCCTGTTTATGAAAAAATCGAGAGTAGATTCCCGAAAAATGGTCAGGTAATTTGTTATAGACTAAAAAATTATTTTTTGTAAATTAAAAAATATCTTCGTGTTCCTGGGCTGATTCTAACCAAGAAGTCTTTTGAGAGTTTTCCGTCCGACGCAGAGTTTTTGAGTTAAAAATCAATAAACATTTAAAAAGCGACTCTTACCACTTTTCAACGTGAACAACTCCTGAATAAATAAATATTTTTAAATTTTGTGCCCGCAAATTGATAATTCAACTCAAGAACTACAAGCTGCGATTAATCGCAATGAGAAAATATAATATGTTTTTAACGCCATAATCAAATAGCGTTTCATCAATTATAACGTACGTGTGTATGAAGGATATTGGGAGTCTCACCTCGTGCACATCATCGATTATACCATACCATACGATTCGAAAGTTCTTGTAGAAACTAAATTCTCCCAAAGAGATTTGGTCAGATAACACACTTCAAGACATGTTTTATCTGAATTTCTTTGCCATGTACTGAAAACATTTTTGATTCAAAGAAAAGGAGCTAGATAACGGTATTTTTTTACCATAACATTTGTATTGAAGATTTCTATCAAGTAACTTCTTGTTCATACTAACATATATTTTAATGTATCCTCAGGGTAACACATAGCAAAAACTCAGAATTTGCAGTTGGCAAATATGTTGTTGACCATTTTGGATGGAGAACACATACTGTATCAAATGGCAAAGAAGTAAGGCCTCTTTTAGATTTTCAAGGCTTACCAATATCTTTAGGTATAGGAATTTTAGGAATGCCTGGGTAAGTATTTTTTTAAATAAATAAATAATTGATTTTATTATTGACAATTGTCTGTAAAAATTCCCTTTTTTGAGGAAATAAAGTATTTCAAACCTTTGCTTCTTGATTATAGAACGAAAAGTAAATAGATTCTAGAATCTCAGTTTCCTAATAAAAATTGAGTTGGTACATATACCTGGTGTTAAGTTTATTTTCGCCCGTGAGTGAATAATTTCACTCACAATTTCAGATAATAGACGTAGGTTTAATTCTACATGATTTCATCTCAGCTAAATGTGAAAATTAAGAATATTTACTATAGACAACTATTATTGGAATGCCAAATACTAATCTTTTAATTAAAGTAAGAGCATTGTTAGTAACGATTATTTCCTCGTCAAACTTTAATTACTCCGACATTTCATCGACAGTTCGTTTTCATGTTCCTTTTTCTACTGCTTTATTTTTCCATTCAGTTACATTTCGCTTTTTTAAATTATTTCTTACACGATCTATCCATCTTCTGTATGGTTTTTCTCTTCGTTCTTTTCGAAAAGATTTTTTATTTAAAACCGTTTTTGTTATTCTGTATTTCTCCATCCTTTCCACGTATCCTAACTATCTCTAAGCTGTGTCGGTATTTTAGTTTCCTTATCTGGCTTCTTAATTACTCTTTCCCATTCATTTTCTGTATTTACACCACCTAACTTTTTTCTTTCACAATGCTCTAATTCTTCCTCATCCGATTTTTTAAAACCCACATTTCGCTTTCATCTGTGTCTATTGTTCTAATAACGGCCCTATAGATTATTTTTTTTACCTTTCAAGAAATAATTGGATTTTAATACCAAATTATAAAAAACCATTGAAAATAAGTGAGTCTTACTATCTGAGGTCTCATTCTATTTAAAAATATGTTAGCTTTATCCTTGCCATTTTATTTTATTATGTGTTCCTTCTAAGGTCATTTTTTTAAATTGAAAATATTTTAGAAATACTGCCTATTTTGGATTTCTGGAACTTTGCAAACCTGAGGAAGGTGAAACTGTTGTTGTATCTGGGGCTGCTGGTGCAGTTGGAAGCATTGTTGGGCAAATAGCAAAGATCAAAGGTTGTACGGTTATTGGAATCGCTGGATCCGACAGTAAGGGAAAATGGTTGACAGAAGAATTAGGTTTCGACCATTTCATTAATTATAAAACACAAGATATTGAACAAGAGTTAAAAAAGGTTGCACCAAAAGGGATCGACTGCTACTTTGATAACGTACGTATTTTTGATTTTGTTTTAAAATCATTGACTTTGATATTTCTTGAGTAATAAATGTACTACTTTGGACTCTCATTACTAGCATGACTTGTCAATCGAAATATACTAGACTTGTAGCTTACTCTCATAAAGTGATCAAATATGAGATGACTCGCCAGTGTAGAGACTACTATAATAATATCCTTTATTTCCATCACAATCATTTTAAAATGACATAGAAAGATCAACAAAGTGGATGTGAAATTGTTATTTAATTATATTATCCAATTACATATATTTCAAAAATAAAAAATAAGAAAGAAAATTATTGTTTCCAAAAGTTTAAAATAGTTGGTACGAATTAACATTATATACATTTTAAAAATAAAATTATACTTAACTGACAACATATTTAAACTATTTTTTACACCAGAATTTATATTGACTTTTTGGATATTTTAAAAACTTTCTTTCGATCTGTGATCTTTAAACCTTATTTTTAATTTTAGGTAGGCGGAGAAATTAGTTCAATTGTTTTAAATCAAATGAACACGTTTGGGAGAGTTTCAGTGTGTGGATCAATTTCTATATATAATGACAGAAGCATCAAAGGTAATATATGTTACAAGTTTATAGAGTGGTCCTTTTTTAAATGGAAATGTTTACAGGTCATATTAACATAAGAGCTAGAGAAAAACACCTAATCTCGGTATCACGACATAGTAAGATTGATCATTTTCAACAGCTAGTGAGAGTATGTCGTACATACACGTGTTCGCCTCACCGCAATGAGTTACGCTAAGTTACTTAAATTTGCGATAACTCTGGTAATAATCAATATTTTTCAAAAAATCGAAAAGTTCCTGAATCTGTAAGAAAAATCCAATGTTTTGGATATAATTTTTATTAAGAATATCTTTATGCTACCGTCTCATATTCTCTCATAAACTATCTTGTTGAAAAAGGATTTCGAGAAATTTGATTGTGTATCATCTCATTTTGTTTATTATTGTTCAGAAATCATTTTCAGTAATAAATTATTTTAGGACAAGCTTTTACCTTTATAATAAGCTATCTTACGATGAAATATTTTAAATATAAGCGGAGTTAAACTCGATTTTGTAGGCTCCTTATTACCTTTTTTAATTTTGTAAATACTGTCGTTTTTTGAGACAGTTTTACAGCTTTATAAACAGTGGCATTGTTAATGATTAATTCTCTGATTATGTTACGGTTATCATGGCGAAGATTCGGTTTCACCAACTTAAAATACATAAGAATTAATCATAAAACTCGATGGACTTCAATCGTCCACGAAAACCCTAAACACCAGTGGCGGCTGGTGCATTAAGAAAGTAGGGGTTGCCATTCCAATGGTAAATTAAAAACTATATATATATATATATATATATATATATATATAAAACCTGTTATAGCAACCGGTGGATGAAAAAATAAAAGTCTTTAAGAATGGAGTTAGTATGAAACAAAGCAGTGTATATTAAGTAACTATACATAAAGAAGGTAGTAAATTTTAAAAATATATCAGTCAAAATAAAATGCACAGATCACTTTATTTAGATAGCAATGCTAAAGCAGAAAGTCTGGCTCATAGTATTCTGTAAAAATGTTTGTATCCTTTGAGAGTAGAAAACCACCGTTCTGCTTCAGCCGATGTCATAGGAATCATAATTAAAGTTTTTAAGAGTTTCAGACTTCACTAAATGTCTCTCTTAGCTTGATGTTTTGCGAAATATAATCATAAAGTACAAAAAATCCAGAAATTTCCTCTTGACATACACTAAACATTGCTTGTAAAACTTCATTTTAAATACCGATGCTTTTTTCAAATATCTTTTAGACACAAACTACGTTTTTAAAAATAGTTATTTTATGAAGTTACCTTATACAGGGTCAAAAACAAATAAACTTTGCATTACATGTGTCCAAATTTTAATAGCCCTATTTAGATTTTGTAGAAAAACACACATTTAATATAGCGCCACTTTAAACAAAATATGTCTGGGATAAAGCATTGTCAACACTAAGTAGTTTTATGTAGGTTGCGTTGAGTCTTATTTTGCAACAGTGGTGCAATTTACAAAAAAATAGGCAATAAATCTAAGTTATCTTATATGGCTGAAATTTTGTATATGAGCTAAAAATTGCGTTTAGAAAAACCTGCTAATCACGTGACTACTGTTTTTTTGGTTAATTTTCATCTCGATCGAAGCAGAATTTGATGCCAAAATCAAATTTCGAATAAAGCTATAAATAAAGAAAGTCCCGTATGATGCAGACTTTACTAGTCCCATTGTATATACAGTGAGGTAATGGCAGAGAGATATGTAATTTTTAAATGTTTCCAACCAAATGCTGTTTAGTACAAATAATTTCATTGTCGCCATATTGACATATTAGTAGTGTTTTATAACTTTAAGGCTGCGTCCACAAATCTCATTCGGTGCGATAATTAATCGAATGACTTGCCGTAATGCAATGAAAGTCTAATCTCAAATATTTTAGCAACATTTAACCAATAAAAAAATTGCCATATTTGAGATGAAAAGATTTTTATTATTGTTCTCAAACTAAGAGATAAGACGAAGGAACGACTTTCAGAGCAATAAATTGACCAATTTTTTTTTATATATGGCAATATCTCGGTTTTTGTTTTCGAGAATACTAGTGCATATAACTTGCATTTAAATGAAAATGCTACATTAGTTATAAATATGTATGTGACTAAATATCACGATTTTTGTTTTTACCAACACTAGTATAGATAACTTGCATTTAAACAAAAATTTTATATTGATTATAAATATGCATGTAACTGAGCACTAATGACCCGAGACTTAAATGTCGGAATTAGATAAGAAATACTCATATAATAAAAATTATACCTATATCATGAGAAACGCGAAGCTGGCGAACTAAGAGACCTAACTTCCATAGCAACTGAATCCGGTTTGAAGTTTAAATAGTATTTTTATGGTTAATTAATTTTTAAATAATATTACAACTACGAGAGCAATTTTTGGACCAAGGCCAAATAGTTATATTATATTTCCATAACAACTCATATTAATGTGTTAACTTTTAGCTAGCGTTGTGCAATTGCCTATAGTAATAAGACAATTGAAAATAGAAGGATTTGTTGTATGGAGATGGAACGACAGATGGAATGAAGGAATTGAACAAATCTTACGCTGGATAAAAGAAAGAAAAATAAAATATCAGGAAACAGTCACTGAAGGTTTTGAAAATATGTTTGCAGCTTTCACCGACATGCTAAAAGGGGGAAATACAGGAAAAGCCGTTGTAAAAGTTTAAACTGGATCATTTTAAACGTACTGCGTTATAAAGTGTTAAAGACTGCACGTTTCATTTTTTTATGGTCATTAATTTGATAAAATAATTTTTGACTTAATCTTAAAATTTAATCTTTTGCTAATAATACTAATAAAGTATTGACACACTTATTTGTTTTAATTACTAAGGTACCTTTTTCTGACAACTTTTGTTAGCACCTTACAAACTTCATAATGTTGCTATTGACCACAAAATTTTAGGTATTAGTTATTTAAGTTTGAAGCTACAGTGACAACACTAGATTTTATTAAAGTGTATCTAAATACTAGGAAGTTATTTGTCACAGTAAAAAATACTGAGAGTAATGGTAAGGAGAGGTTATTGAAAGGATAGTAAAGCACGGATTCATTCCTGGACTTTTCCTGTTTTTAGTTTTTCAAATTGTTCTTGTCAACTATATCTGCACTACGACAGAAAATATTTTCATAATTTCTAATATTTTAGTTCTTAAAGATAGCTTTAATTTATTGAAAACAGTAGCTGAAGCTGGGTGCCTTAGAATAATGCTATGATCTAATCAAAATAGGCTTAATTTAAAATAAAGCAATGCTGATTTTCTTCTATTTGAAAACTTGAATATTTCTCTAAAACGGGCTGACAGTGTGACAAGGTGTTACTTTTAATCGTAATCTAAAAAGATATACTCAAATTAACTAACTTTGCTCAAGGCTGTGCAGTTCTTGTTATACTCTTCGCTTTATGTGAAAGCATTGTAACGAGGAGGTACACGTTAAGATCTTAAATTGGGGGAAGATATGCTAACATCAATAAGGTTTTTATTTTTTTTTCTCTCCTTAAATATATATTTGTATTTTTTATATATTTAGACAATATCTTCAATTAATGTACTATTTGTACCTTTTAAATGGAGAAATAAATTATTATTATAATCTATAGACTTAACCAAATGGCGTATAAGAAACATTTAGTTTTCCCAGATACACACAAATATCATAAGGATGGAGTTGTGTCGGGCCCTCCCCATGTTGTTGGACCCTAGGTAATGTTATGGTCCTCTGTATTTCCCATAGACTTCCAGCGATGCCAAGTAGCATTGCGCTATACAGGTCCATTTCCTTAATATTAGGTAGAAGTCGCTTCGGGGTTAAGCCGGTTGTTAGAATTATGAGGATCGACTAGATGCTACTCATTCGCCACTATCTGCATATTTGTATCTCTCTCTCTCTCTCTCTCTCTCTCTCTATATATATATATATATATATATATATATATATATATATATATATATATATATATATATATATATATATATATATATATATATATATATATATATATACATATATATATATATATATATATATATATATATATATATATATATATATATATATATATATATATATTTGGCGATCTTCTCTTTATGCTTGTCCCTTAAATTGTTGTTGTTAGGGATGGCGCTTTCTATTAGATCAAGGGTTCTCTGATCATGTATTTTAGATAATTACTCGTTAGGATGACCTGAACTTGGATAGCTAACAGGAATCCTTTGATCTTAAGAAACATTTGCTCTGACGTTAATCAGTAATTTGACGCTAATATTAACCAATCTTCCTTCTCCATGGTACCCTGGTAGCATTATCCGCTTAGTAGCACTATGAGCATGATTTTTGTGTGCCTTTGTCAGGAGTGTTCTAACTCTTCTCTGCAGGCTTTCTATATACGTCCTGATCCGTTTCACAATTTAAAAAGAGTAATTTAACATGGACCATGCATAGGTGTTGGATGCTTTAAATAGATTTTTACTATTTAGGTTAGTTTGCTTTACCTGCTCCACTCGTCTTGGAACTTGGTTAATTCGGTCTTCATAGTTCATGATCAATTCTTCGTGCCTGCTTCTTGGACCAAATATATATGTCTGCTCTGTCTCCATTGCCACCCGGTTGAGTCAAGCAGAATGTGATCACCTTGAACAGCGTGCGTATTATGTTAACCTTTTGGCAAGAGATATGTAAATCATTCTGGTAATTTATGTAGATCAAGCAAAACATCATTTATTAGAAGTCAGTCATTGGTGAATTTTGAAAAATTTTTAAGTATGTAGTTCTAGGTAGGATCAAAACCCGGAGCTTTCCATATATACATATATATATATATATATATATATATATATATATATATATATATATATATATATATGTATATATATATTCTTCCTATTTGTTTTTTCTATGTTCGCTGGTAATTGCACCGCAAAATATACAATTATGTTATTTTTAGTACCCTTAAAAATGAGCAGTAAATTGTATTGTATTATACTTTTGTGGCAAAGACCTGGTCCTGAATAGCAGATAAAAAAAAACCCTTCATTTCGACGAGTATTCTACCGGAACGAAGGTAAGCTGTAGATGCAGTAATATTTCTTTTTTAAAGTATGGCATACATTCTACTGTTTCTGTTAAATATTTCTTGATAATATTATAGTATTCTTCTTTTTTCAAGTTACCATCAATCTTATGAATTTAACCTACTTCATAGGCTATAAAACCGCCCCACAACTTGATAGTACTACCACCGTATTTCACGTCTGAATGTAATCGCTTACGTTATTCGTTTCTCCAGTTCTTTTCCAATTTCACAGATGACCATTTATACTATATCAATCAATTTTAGTCTCATCCGACGAAATGAACTTTATCCAATCATTATCGTTCCATTTTATATATTGTTTTACATTCATTCCAAGCCGTGCAGCCGTCGAGGAAGCATCACTTGAAAATGCAAGCTGAAAATTGGCGAAACGTCGTTTAGTCTACTGACAAATGAATTAAAAACCGAAAAAACACTAGTGCACATTCCACCATCTATGAAAACCAACGTTACAATATATATATATATAAATAAGTAGATAAGTTTTTGTCCGTGTAATTTAAAATAAAATAGAATAAAATATTGACGAAGCGGACGTGAAAATTTGTCAATCTACATGATTCTCGTGTTAAAAAATGCGGAGCACTCCAAAATATGGAAAAACTCCGGGCTCTCATGGTGGGATTGTTTGGTGCGGCACGTGGCTTTAGCTGCTAAAATAAGCGGTGGGCTTGCTTGCCAGTACCGAA
This sequence comes from Diaprepes abbreviatus, assembly GCA_034092305.1. Classification (NCBI taxonomy): domain Eukaryota; kingdom Metazoa; phylum Arthropoda; class Insecta; order Coleoptera; family Curculionidae; genus Diaprepes; species Diaprepes abbreviatus. The sequence continues at coordinate 1,727,480 of JASJET010000199.1, forward strand.
AAATGCGACCCCTATCCTTTGGGCAGCGTGTTTCGTGTACTCGATTTTACATATTTCTGTTTTAATTCACCGTCGCGCCACCATATGACGGTTCTTTTACAAACTTTGTTAATCTGTGTGGTTCTTGTATTATCAAGTGGACCATCGAGATGTCGCCTTTGTCGTCTTATTTGCTGTGTTTTGATTATAAATTCAGCTTTATACGATGCAAAGGCGAGATGATGGTTTGTACCGACTGTGGTGGTCTGACGAGTCCCATATTAGGACGAAACAGCGCTGTCGCCATCTGTCGGACCCGGAGTTTTTCCATATTTTGGAGTGCTCCGCACTGTTTAACACGAGAATCATGTAGATTGACAAATTATCACGTCCGCTTCGCCAATATTTTATTCTATTTTATTATATATATATATATATATATATATATATATATATATATATATATATATATATATATATACATTAGTACAGAGCGCACTTTATAGATATTAAAAATTCCTTAAAAGATAAAACTGTTCTAGCTATAAAAAATTTGGACAATAGTTTAATACGAGTATATTATTTACGAATAAATAAGATTTTTCAATTCAAAATCTACGAGTAACATGAAGATATTTATTGACATTGTTTAATTAAAGGAATAAATTCCTCATTTCACATTATGCAGTATACTTAAAATGAGATAAAAAAAATTTTGACACTTTTTTATATGTAATAAATTCTTGAGATATAATAAAATAATTATAACTGTTCTATTTAGCACAATAGTGCTAAAAATATAAATGAAAGTCACTCTCAACAGTGTTGCCAAGGTAGTCTCGACAATCATTTCATTCCGACTATCAAAATATCAAATTATAAATTACGGTTTCTGTTTCGATAGCTTACAGCTTATTGTAACATTTTTATATCTTCCCTTATTTTAAGTAAGTAAAGTTTTTCGATGTTTTAAGTAAGTTATTTGTTGTATATTTTCTTATTACTTTGTCGAGTATTTACTTATTTTTTATGGTTATAATTGAACTGTTCATTTTACTTAATATTAACATCAATTATATATAATAATACTTAAGATCACAGTAATACCTAAAATCGCAGAATAGCAGAAAAAAAAATATTTGGACTCCTGACATATCTTATTAATAATAGTACCTTTGGTACAACGTCACGAATAATATTTAAAACAAGTTTTTAAGATTCTTATAATATAATATAGTTCCTGAATACATTCCACTTTTCAGATCTCTGTATACAATTACAGTCCAATATTGTGGGTTATCAACGTAACTTGATTACACTAATAAGCATGCATTTGAAAGTGGTGTTCGGTTCTTTTTTATTTTTCCTAGTTAATGCCAAAATCTAAAAAAATATGACAACACTGCTGCTCTCCAGACCTATTTTGTGAGTCACTTATCAGCATAAACATTACTTTATTAAGCGGCTTCATTTTATCTTTCCTGCATTACCGAGCAACATTTATCAATAGCTTGTTTTCGTTTGCATGTTTGTCACGAATTATTTTTTAAAATGGTTAAAGCTAAGGCGTATATTCTTAAAAAACTCTTTGACGGTTTGCCAAAATCAGGTGATCTAGAAATAATAGAGGAAGAATTGCCACCATTAAAAGATGGAGGTAAGTCAAATATAAATAAAGTAGTCATATAATAGGTGAGCGGGATACCCTCAAAAAGTCGCTTAGAAATAGCATTATACAACCACGGAGTGGTTAGAACCACTTTTTTTAAATGTTTTTAAGGTCTCTAATCACGAATAATCTCCCTAAAAATGAAAGAACATTGAAAAAAAAAATTATTCTTTTATCACGTTTTTATTAACTCTCTTTCTTGACAGCCTGTTTGTTTGTCTGTTCAGTATAAATTTTGCAATGGATTTAAACTATCGTCCCGTTGAACTAAAGACTTGAAACTTTAAACATAGCTTAGAACTAGATAACAATACATATTAACTCGCTTTCTTGTCTGACTGTTTGTTTGTCTCTTCGGCATAAAGTTTGCAATTGATTTTAAAGTAATGTCCCGATAAGCTAAAGATTTGAAAACTTAAACAAAGCTCAAAATTGAATCACAGTGCAATATTAATTCACTTTCTTGTCTGTTTATTTGTGAATCTATTTGGTACAAATTATGCAATTAATTTTTGTCTGTTCGATACAAATCTTGCTATCGATTTTAAACTAAAAATGAGGAAGCAAGAAATTATTATTTAAATAAAAAAAAAACATTAATATACCTCGTTTTTAAAACTGATTAAAAAGTTTAAAATAATTTCTCCTATCTCTATACAGATTTATAAACCAATACAGATTTCTAACCCCATACACATTGTTCTGAAAAATTTGTAATTGTGAATTTTTAATAACTATGAAAATACCTGTAAGATTTAAAACGAAAAAAGTGGAGTAAGGTTACCAGATCTAATCCCTTTATATTTTTAAATTTGGAGCCTTTTAAACTGTTTAGAGAACCTTAAAATTCAAATTCAATACATTATATCCCTTATCAACATTTAGGGAACGTTCTTTCCCAGTTTTTTCGAAGCAGCTGAATGTCAAAGAATTAATTTAATCCCACTAACACAACCATTTTAAGATTCGGATCTCACAGGAAATTCTAAATATTATTAACTGTAACAGTGGTAATATTTTGTTTTTAGAATTTTTAGCGGAAGCCATATATTTAAGTGTTGATCCTTACATGAGATTCTATGATACCAAGACACCTATAGGATCCACCTTTATTGGAACACAAGTAGCAAAGTAAGTATTACAAAAAAACAATTGAACCACAAACCAACTTAATCAATGACAAAACAATTTAAGTTGAAAAAGCTGAAATGAATAAAGATGCTCAAGTGAGAGGGATCGACCAAAACAGATATTAAAAATTTCCTCCGAGTACCAACTCAGAAATTGATAATTCAAGTCAAAAACTACAAGCTGCGATTAATCGTAATGAGAAAATATATTGTATTTATTGTTTTTAACGCTATAATTAAATAGCGTTTCAACAATTATAACGTACGCCTGTTTGAAGGGTAGTGGGAATCTACTTACATGCGCTCACATATGCACATAATCCATTAGAGTGTTCACTAATTATTAATTATAAGCATCAAATCATAAAATAAACAATACAATAGCATAAGGAACTTCAGTTTAGGGGCGGATCCAGCCTCTCTCTTTGGGGGGGGGGGGGGGGTGCTATCACAAAAATACAGTATGGCAAGCGACAGCAAGTTTTCGATGGAGGGGGGGGGGAGAGACACCAGCAACATTACCATTTCTAGTGTAAAAGGCAGAATCGGGTCTATTTTTCTGAACTCAAAGCTCTTGGAGGAGGCCTACCGCAAGAAAAACAAATTGTCACACACAAATTTGAGATTAGTGAGATATCCAAAAGATATGACTTCCACCTCTATATTTATTTCAAAATCGTTAAACCAAGGCATTTTTTCCTCAACGAAAAACTTATTAAGATGAATGTTTATGTTGCATTAAGACATCAATATCGAGATAATAATGTTAAAAGCTCTGTTGAGGTGTGTTCCAACATGACAGGAGTTAGAAAATCTATTATGTACTATCGGGCACGGGACGGCCCTCTTATTTTGGTCTCGACGAATTCGTCCTGATTAAGCGCATTTGCATTACTGCCATGGCTATCAACGAATTGTTCCGTGCCAAAATAACCTGTCTCGTCTAGTGTTCTGTAATGGAATTCAGAAGGCGTGGTAGGTTGAGAGTCATCCGAACTCGGGTTAAAATGCAGGTACGACGGAATGTTGGCTAAGTTTGAACGTCCTGTATGCGCTTCGCGTTGAATCTCTTGGTCCAAAGGTCGTGAACCAGGGATTATCGCTATGGGGATATTGGGCATGGAAGAGAACAAGGGAAAAATCGTTGGCGAAACGTCGTAACGGGTCGCGTTTTCGATTTCGAATTGGTCTGCGTTTTGTCTACTACTGGAACGAACGTCATGCGTCGCAGGGTAACCGAAGAAGATGAGATTTGGTTCATTTTGATTCATCAAATCGTTTCTGTTTGTTTGTGAAGAAGAAAAAAGGGCACCAGCAGGTGGTGCCGGAGAGGACCCACCATAACCTCCCGACCCGGCTGAAGGCCAAGCCGCCTCACCTTTCTTGCTATTTAATAGGGGCACTTTGTTTTGAGCCATGCTCTTAAATTTTGAAAAAAGATGAAATTTGTTTTTAATTGCCAAAATTAAAAAAGGGACTAATTTAAAACAAGGGACGCGTTAGGAAATGAGCTGAGATGCTCAACGTGTCTTTGTATCAAAAAGAAACAGGGATTGCTAATTATAATTGGAAATTAATTAGCTTTTATTGTTGCAACTTTCTAGAATTTTTGTGATTTTTTGTCGGTAAGTGTATCCGAAAAAAGTCTATCAAAAATTGTATATTTGTCAGTCACTAGTTGATCGGAAAAGATACGCAAATTTTGTAATCGTTTTCGATACGTTCACGAAATTTTCGTCTTTTCCGTTACGCGGATTTTTTGTTTCGTGAGAGAGGGACGGGGAAATGTCTTTTGGGGGGAATGTCTATTTTTTCTCACGTTTTTTGAAAGCCAAAAATGATGTTTTCTGTTTCTTAATTTGGAAGAAAAACGGGCGTGACCCGTCCTAGAAAAAGGATTTTTTTTTATAGGACTTTGGTCGGTTTTTCTTGTTTTTTCAAGGCTTTTCCAAAAGCCTCTAGGTTAATGCTTGGGAGTAAAGGGAAAACTCCAATAAAATAAGAAACGAATACGCGGAATTTATGTCGGTGATCTGCTACTACAACGCCAGTTCGCGTATGTAGTCTCGAATAACACCCGACTTTCGAACTGTAGTGTCTGAGGGCCTGGTAGTTCTGAAACTTACCTCAGGTGTTCGTATGCAGATACTACCTGTCCTTATTTCACTCTAGTTTATACCTAGGGAAACCTCAGACACCGCATTTACTCCGGAAATTTGCTTTCGCTTTATGTCTTCTTGAATTTTTGGTTTTTCACTACCGGGGTGCAAGTGGTAGCTACTAAATGCCCAAAAATTCCGTATATATTATATTAAGTTTACTGACTCTTCTACGAGGGTCTAGAAGGTCTAATGCTGACATCAAAAAGATCGTCGCGGTTGCAGGGATGGTCTGGGCTTGAAAATTCTGGTAAAATCTGCGAGGAATCATCCTAAAATCCAGCAGAATTTTCGGGAATCTTGATAGGAATCGCAGAAAAAGTGTTCTGCCGTAAAAACAGCAGCTTTTAATGCGAATTTCCACGTTTCTTTCTTCTTTCTTCACAACTGATGTCTTCAGTCTTCTTGTTCTTCTTCCTAGTTGTCTCCGTTCTAGCCAAGTCGATAACTAACTCTAACTCGTTTTTGTTAGCCTTTTGTAGTTTTACTAACTTCGTTAGTAAGCTCCTCCTTCTTTTTCCTATGTTCGGATTAACCAATCAGCGTTTAGCCGAAATTTCTGTGAAATTAGGCCACGCCTCCCAATGCTTTTCTTATGGGAAAAATTGTTTCTCGGATTCCAGAGGTTTTACTCGCTCGATTGTCGAGATTTTTTCTGGAATCGGTAGGGACGAGTTTGCTGAATCATCCCACAGCATTGGGAATATAAAACGCTTTTTTATATTCACAATAGTACCGAATACTGAAGGAAAAACAAAACTACTGGAATTGTTAGTACTCCCAAGCCACATGCGATCACAGGCAGATCAAAAACCTCTTTCGAAGGAGAGATGTAAACTGCAATAAAAAGAGTTATACATATATTTTATTATGAGAAGCAGATCCCAACCGTCGACAAAATACTAACTAAAAGCAATAAAGATCGGGATTTACCTGATATTAAAAGAACTGAGCTCTAGAAATTGCTCAGATAACTTAATTTTGGAGAAGGAAATATCTCTCTCTAGTAAAAGGTAAAGTTGCTAGAGATAACACAACTTACAAAATTAGTAATTTAACTGAACTTTTGAAAGATTTTTTTGAGTAAAGTTACTGTAGAAAATTGGGAAAAATCCATATAATAAAAGAATTAAAAAAAATGTGGCAACTCGATCTCATAATCGATGAAATAGAGGAACCAATTACAATTAATTTGAGCGAAGATAGCTTCCTGACTTTGATTACGAATTAAATATGTTATATTTACCAGTGTAAACACAATTTATTATTTAAATTTTTGATTTTGTTGTATTTTATTGTTTAATGTTGTTTATATATTTTTTATATATATTTTTATTTTAGTGTGTCCCACTCTTTAATTTTATATATATTTAATTCTAACTAGCCGTAATTTTTTTATTGTTGCGTTTGTGTCTTTTTCTTGAGCGTGTAGAATTAACATGTTTATTTTATTTTTTGGGGCTATTGGATTTCCATATAATAAAGTAAATTAAATTAAGATATCAGTGCAATGGAAATTAAAATAAGTAGGTCTAATTTTAACTGTACATATAAAAATTAATTACATTTGATTCCTTTTTTAGTGTTTTATGGTAATTCTGCAGATTGTTTAAGAAATAAATAAACTGAAACGTCGAAAGTCCTAAAAATGTTTTGAATTAATAATAAAATGACCGATAGCCCAAAAAAAAATTTAATATTATATGGACGAATTTATTTTTTTATATATGTTTAACTTCTTGTATTTTTGACAATGGGTATTTTGTAAGTGTTTAAATTATACTTTAGAATTTTTTCAGAGAATAAGACTACGTTTTAGTCTGAATGTGCCTAAAACGGTTTCTATGCCAAAATTAAAAATAATAAAAATACAATTGTGATTTGTGTTAAATATGTCAAAATTATCTACATTTTGTAATGTACGTGAATTATTAAGAAATCATAAGAAATAAAATAATATTATAAAAAAGTTTTATTTTAAGTTTATTACCGAAATAATATTCTATGCCATAAATACTTCTTCCGACGCCCATGACAAGGATTAAAATCATTTTTAACACTTGACACTTCCAAATATCTATTGTTATACAACCCAAATAGTCCATTATTATAGATTGGTATTTTTGATTATAAAATTTCTAACCCATTCCTATGAAAAATATATGTGTGTAACAGATTTTGCCAAAGACACCGGACTACAGAACAAAGGTAGTTTGCGAAGAAAAAAAAGGGTGAAAAGTGATTTATTACTATCGCTAGTTCTTGAATAAACTATAGTATAAAAGGCAAAATCAGCTCTATTTTCCTGAACTCAAAGACCTGGGGGGGGGGGGGGGGCGATCACCCCCCCCCCTTTTGGATCTGCCCCTGCTTCCGTTATTATAACTATTTCTGACCGTGTTGGTGGGCTGCTTTAGTTTTTGAAATTTTATACTTTGCATATAATACACGGGCCAAGTACAGATTTTGTAAGTCATTTCCTCCCGGGTTTGGAAAATCCTCACATGATTCATGAAGAACCATTCCATGCCGAAAAGATGCCTGCTTGGTAAGGATTATGGGCTGGCGGAGTCTTCGAAGATGAATGTGAAAAGGCAGTTAGAGTAAATTCTGAGCGTTATCTGGACATGCTGACACACTATTTTTGACCAAAATTGAATGAATTGAATGTGAATGATCTTTGGTTTTAGCAAGACGACGCAACACCACACGAAACATATGAAACAATGGGTTTATTGAGATCGAAATTCGGCATTCCTTTAATTTCCTGTAATTTTGATGTAAATTGGCTTGCAAGATCATGTTGTTTGACAACTTTGGACTATTTTCTTTGGAGTTTTTTGAAAAGTAGAATATATGCCAATGCCCCTCGAACAATTCAAGACCTCAAATGCAACATTCAACATGAAATAGAGGCCATTGAAAAAGGCAACGAAAATTTTGATGTTTTGATATAAGCCTACCAAAGAAGCCTTGGTTGTCATATGAAGGATATTGTTTTTTATACATATTGGCCACAGACACACCTTTCATTTTTAATAAAGATTTACGAATTTAGTTAGTAACATATACATATGTTTAATTTTCACTTAAAAAACCTAAAGATGACCTAGCCTTTACATACAAAAAACTTTGGTGAAGCCTCTTAATCGGCTACGGTACCTTCTTTGGTAACCAAATTCTTGGCCTTTTATTGAAAGCATTTTTGATTTAAAAGCGAGTATTGGTATGGTGACATTTTATCATAGCCTTTGAATTAGATCTCTACCAGATAATTTCGTATTAGAACTAATATTTTTTAATTTATCTTAGAATAATAGAAAGTAAGAACCCGGAATTTGGAGTTGGCAAAAATGTTATTGGCTATTTTGGATGGAGAACACATACTATATCAAATGGCGACAATCTTAGACCTCTTTTAGATCTCCAAGGCTTGTCATTATCTTTGGCTCTAGGCATTTTAGGAATGCCAGGGTAAGTATTTTTTGAAACTTATTTTACTACTGACAATAGTTTGAATCACTTCGTTATCATAGAGACGAAAAGTAAGAATATTCTAGACTCTAGATGGCCTACTAAAAATGGAATTGGTGAAAGACTTTGGTATTACATGTATTTTTGGCACTTGAGTAAATTATTGCATTTGCCATCGTACACAATAAACCCAGGTTTTTTCCCGCAAAGTTTATTCTCGAAGCGGTACTACACTCATTGACGAAAGTATCCAATATTTATAAGTTTTGATAACTTCTTTTTGAAAAAATAATGTTTTGAAAATTCACAATATTTACTGTAGACTTAAATGTTACTGAGACGGCAAAAACTAGTCTTTTGATTAAAGAAAAAGCGTTGTTAGTTACGATTATGCCCTTCCCGAACTCTAGTACTAGTAGTATATATATATATATATATATATATATATATATATATATATATATATATATATATATATATATTTGTTGTTATAACCAATGCGTTCATATTTTTTTAATTAATAATATTTTAGAAATAGTGCCTATTTTGGATTTCTGGAACTTTGCAAACCTAAGGCAGGTGAAACTGTTGTCATTTCTGGAGCAGCCGGGGCAGTTGGAAGTATTGTTGGACAAATAGCAAAGATCAAGGGTTGTACGGCGATTGGAATAGCTGGATCCGACAGTAAGGGAAAATGGTTGACAGAAGAACTAGGTTTTGACCATTTCATTAATTACAAAACACAAAATGTTGAAGAGGAGTTACGGAAGGTTGCACCACAAGGGATCGACTGTTACTTTGATAACGTACGTGTTTTTAAATTCATTTGAAAATCATAACATAGTAGATTTGTAGCTCATCTTCAAATTTAAAATCACTGGCGAGTTGAAGATTACATATTTAGCCAAAATTTTTGTAACACCAAAATTAATATTTTTCTTTTTCCTTACTTTTTTATACAGGGTGTCTCTAAAATGTCTATACAAAATGCTAGCATAAATTTGTGAGGCTAAAATGTGAGGATCTGACCCAACTTGTTGTCGTCCAAAAGCTAATAGTTTGGAAATATAAGGCGTTAAACTTATAATTTTTTCAACTTTTTTTTAAATATCTATCTTAATGATAACTTGATTTGCACTAAATTTGGTACTGTGAGAGTATTTAAAATGAGAAATCAAGATCTGATCACTGTTTTGATGTACACTGCAGAGGGCACCACCAGCAATGCATCGCCTTCATCGAAAGCTTCATAACCTTTTTATGCTTAGGAATATTAAATTTATAATTAAAAATTCTTATTCTCTAATATCCTTTTTCCAAAAAAGTTATATCGAGAGATGTCGGTTCGAGTAACCATTTCTGAAATAATCGAATTTAAATGTTTTATTGCGTACTGAGACTTGTCATAACCCTCCTTCATACTTTGTCCAGGCTTAAGACTGATTCAAGAAATTTGAAGCGTAATTAAGAATCAACAAACTAACAACAATAAGAATTTACATAGCTATGAGCTTACAATGATAATAATGTAAGAATTAAAGGACAAGAAACAATAAGACTTACACAAAAACACAATAACAAATCAAAACAGAAAAATTTTATTTAATTGTTTAACTAAACTCTAAGTAAATGTTCAAAGTGACTTTCGTTTTCATGTACACAAAGAATAATTCTACGAAGAAGGATGAAGTGTACCGTTTCCAACATCTCTGTGTCTCCAAAACTGAGAAGTTTACGAAGACTCTTTTAGTGAAATCGTTCGTTTCTTAAAAAAATAGCACAATGATACGAAAACCCTATTCGTTTATTTTTACCAATAACGAAGATGGAAAATTGAATATCCTGTACTTCCAGATATTTTGGACTGAGGTAAATTAAACTAGAACCTCATATTTTAGCCCCAGGTCTTTCCGGTAGAGTGTTATACAGACTTTTTAGAGACACTCTGTAGATTATTTAAAAAACTTTTTTCCAAGCTACGATCTTTAAACCTTATTTTTAATTTTAGGTGGGCGGAGAATTAAGTTCAATTATTTTAAATCAAATGAACACGTTTGGAAGAGTTTCAGTTTGTGGATCCATTTCTTCGTATAATGACAAAGGAGTAAAGGGTAAGCATATATCACAAGTGTATGATAATTTTTTAAATGGTAATGTTCTCAGCTCATGTCATTATGAAAGCTAGAAAAAAATATCTAATTCACTAAAAAGATTTAAATTTAAAACAGGTCTAGGTTGACGATAAATGGTTCGCATAATTCAAGAAATTCAAAACCTGCCCAGTTATTAAGAGAAATATTTTTGATAATATGTACAGGGTGAGTCAACGATTGGATGAAGTAGGTTTGTGCCTTTTCGGTGAAATTAACAAAGAAACTATATTTATTGTTTGATACAGTTTATTTTTACGCAGATTTTAAAAATATTTAGGACTTTACAGGGTGAGCCAAAAAACTAGGACAGCATAAAGTTGTATTTTTTTAAATAGAACACCCTATATACGAATCGTATTTTCGATTTAGCTTATAATTTTAAATCTTTTTTATTAAGGGTTTACTATAACAAAACTTTATAGTTTCTGAGATAATTAAGTTTAAAGAAAAAAAGTTACATTTTCAAGCATCAATTCAATCCTAAATAACGTTTTCAATTTTGTGACAAATATATTCAAATTTGGAATTTAGCAAGGCCAAGGACAAGTTAATATAATTTGTACCTAATATTTGCAATAAAAGCTACAGGGTGTTGAACACATCGGCTCAAATTTGAACAAGTTTAAATGAATAAATATCTTTTTTTTTAAATGGTACACCCTGTATATTTTCATATTATTTAATAGAGTAATAAAAACCCTAAAAGTTTTGTTCAATATATCCTATACCTATTTATAATAGTTTTTGAGATATTTCAGTTTTTCTTATTTTCCATACTTTTTTACAGAAATAGTCTTCATTATATTATAAAGACACTCTGGAAGTCTGGTCGTTCAACTTCTCTCTTGTAGCTTTAGTACCAAACACTACGGTTATTAAAGCTCAGAAAATGCTGCTAATTAGTTGGTCAGTAGACATCTCTTGTTTTGTAGGTCTCGCAACAGCGCGACCGCAAGTTAATTCGCTTGAAGGTTTTAATTAAATTGAATAAAACAAGTTTCTCAAAACAACTTAGTCTATTAACAAAAATAAATAGAATAAAAACGAACTATTTACAATGAGAAACTTAAAACTAATAACAATTACGAAAAACTAACATAATTGCTCTTCTCGGCCGTTATTTTAACCAAAAATGTAAAACCCAATTTTGAAGAAACACGTATAAATAGCTTAATAAAATATTAAACAAGAAAGAAATAAAACGCGAAAAAACAGCTATTTATATTACTTAATCAAACCGTATGAAAATCGCGAAATGTCCCACTAAAATAACACACGATAATCCCTTAATTTCCCAAATTAAATCAAAACAAATCAAACAAAGATAACCTTCTTTCCCGATGATTATACCCGTGACGTAATTATTCTACGGCACTGGTACTACGGTACCGTTCTAACCGACATTCAAATTGTGACTATAATTTACTATTCCTTAAAAGAGTGTCTTCGAATCTTACACCCCCTCTCCCTTTGTTTCCAGTTTGTACCCAAATTACAAGATGGAACCCGGTAAACATCAATTTATTTCCCTTAAAGTTCGAAGGTTTCGCTCGTTACATGCTGAGGGCGTTAGCTATTCTATACCGGATGCTTGATTCACTAATTGACCTGTGAGCATCTTAAGCTTAATTTTTTATATAAAAGAATAGTAAAACAAACTAACCTACGTCTTCCTATAATGAAAAGAATACACGTTAAAGACTGTAAAAAAAAAACTATTCGCTTTTCTTGGCTGTTTTGGCAATAAACATCTTAACTCATTATTTCTTGTGAATAGAAAAAACAGTGATTACTCAGTATTCTTTTTACAAATGGCCAAAAGATATATTTCTATTATAGTGAGTTTATTTGATCATTCTTTTGTTTCCTAATAATGGGAAAATCGTTAAATATTTTAAAACATTTTAACGGTAATCCACATACCATATGTTAAAAACGACCCTTATCACGTCTGGTTTTATTTACTTAACCAGGGCAGGATTACTTAGACAGATTTATAGGCAATTCTAAGAGAGGGTCTTTTAGGTCTTCATAAATTAACTGACTTTATGTATTTTTTAAGAAAACATGTAAACGACAAAGATCATAAAAGTTAAGCGATAACTGATTTATTTTTCCTTTAGACTTTCGTGGATAGTGATAAAAAATATAACTACCCTGTTCTCACGGAATATCTATTCACAGAGTGATTATTTAATTATTTATTTTAACAGAAAATAGTTGACATTGAACAATGAAAAATAATTAACATTTGTTCCATTACAATATCTCAAATTGGTTAAATTTCCCGAATCTAAAAGCAGTAAATCAATTTTTCAAAGAAGAAAAGCAAAAATTTTCAAACTGTATGACTTTTATCCACTGAAAAATATACTGAAAACTATAAGTAATGCTTTTCAACTCTCTATATTTTGATATAATTAATTTTACATCTGTATTTACGGAGGAAAAAAAAGCAGTAGTGGTAATTTTACCTCTTTCTTCTTTTGCACCGTTGATTTTTGAGATTTGGTGATTGAATACTGATTAGACAAAAATTATAGTGAACTTATTCTTGCCATTTTAACATCAATAAAATATATTAAAGAAAGAGCATTTTTACGTTTTACCTGTGGCAAAATAAAACATATGCAAAGATTATATTTACAATGAATCCTCATTGACATATGACACAATTTTCATGAACTTCTTCGTTTTAGAGATACAAAGCGATTTTAAAAATTTTGCATTTTGGTGCTAATCACACTCTATGGTAGAATTAATGAAATCCGAGTAATAATGACTTACGTTTAATATTATAACTATTGCAAAATTTGTTCTTTATTTGATAACAAAAGTATAGTTTACTACGAAACAAAATTGCAAAAATTATATACTCCCTTCAAGACCATATTATATTCTGGACGAGGGAGAAAGTACACAATTATCAACCTTATGTAAAGCTGTAATAGAACACGTATTGTATAGTTACGTGAATTGAGTAAGAATTTTGGTTGTTGATAGAAAATAGGTTAGATGGGATTAAATACTTATATATTCTGCAGATCAAAAACAAAAGTGAAAAGTTAGTAAAATGTTAGTGAAAAGAAGAGAAAAGTCCTGAAAAGGTGCCGCGATTTTGAAAACAATGCCTTCGACTAGCAAGAACTTGTATTTTGCTATTTTATTTTATTTTTTTTATTATTTGATTTTCTTATTCAGAAATAAGTACTGCGATTATGAATTTTTACAAATTCCAAGTTCCAAAATTGTAATAAAAAATGTAATAATTTAAAAATTTATTTTAAATTTCATTTCATTTTAATAAATCATCTAATATACCGAGGAAAAGAAGTGTTTAAATGATTATACGATAGTATAATCGGAGCCTGTTAGAGAAATACCTAAAGTTATAAAAGAATTAATAACCAAATAATAGCTAATACTGAGACCAGAAATCTTCAGTTTCGGCAAAGGAACTTAGGAAATAAAGTAAATAAAATGTGTCAACCTGCAAGGCTCTTTCTGGAAAAACCAACAGCAGAGGTAATATAACATAATATAAAAACTCCATTTCGAAAATAAGTAAAACCACGGGGGAGTTACTTTGTGTATCGCCTTGTATGGGTTAACCTAATAGATTTTAAATATAGATATGGGGCGAGTATCACAGTATATTTTGGAATTTTTAATATAATTAACTTAATAACAACAAACAATTGGGTATTACCATGAACTAAAAAAAATTGTTCACAAATATTGCTCAAATTTTTCTCGATTATGCCTTAAACATGTTTCTCACATAATGCTTGTTTTTTATGTATTTGAAATAATAGAAGGCCGAACCTGTAACACTCTATAGACCCTTTGAGTTGCATTTGTCGCCATGGTTTGGTACTGGACGATATAAATTTTATTTTTGATTTATCCCCACAAGAAGATGTCCAAAATCGACAAATCGGGAGACCTGGATCACCATCCTATAAGTCCATTTGTCCCAATCCAGCGGCTCGGAACATAAGTGTCCAGATAAGCTCTTACAGTTTGCGTATTGTGAGCGGAACCTCCGTCTTGTTATAAGTACAGGCTATTAAATCGGATTAAGGACACTTCTTCTGTTATTTTCGAAACAATATGTTGCAGAATTTGTGAACATTTTTTAAACAGAATTTTGCGGTAACGCTGTCTCCTTTCATATGTATTGTATACGATTTTGGTTCCAAGTATAAAACATAAAACGCTGAAGCCAAACCTGCCGTTGCAGTGGAAATATTACATGTTAATTTTCCTGAGACCAAAACCTAGATTTCTCTCGATTCAAGATACCGACTCTGGTAAAATAAGCCTCATTGGACCATATAACGGCTGTTTCAAAATTTTTTTCTCTGTTTATATTTTGTAAATACCAATTACAAAACTCTTTTCGGTACTGTTCGTCACCTGGATGTAAATTTGGCACCAAGTGTATTTACATGGTTTAAATTTGTATTTTTTTAAGATTGTTTGAATCCTTGACTTATTAACTTCTCCAGAACCTTCTGCTATTCTATAAGAACTACTTGGATTTGCTTCAATAGCAGCGCCCTCTGCAATGTACATGGAAACTGTAATCAGATCTTGATTTCTTATCTTAAAAACCTGAAAGTACCAAATTTACTATTTATCAAGCTATTATTAGGACAGACGTTTACAAAGATTTTTAAAACATTATAACTTTGATAACCTGTATTTCGGAAACAATATTTATCTAATATGACTAAATGAATTCATCTATTAACAAAGACGTTATTTTTGATAAAATTAATTATTAAGTTATTCCCTAATTTAATACCTTCAAATCTAATCCAAGGTGGCAATAAAAGATTTAAATTGATAAATGCAACATTTTTTATAGAAAAAAAAATAAGAATAAAAAAAATTGCTTCCTTTCATTAACAAATTCAACATAAGAGAAAATATTCCTCATTTTCGAGGGCAACTAATGTTCCTACCAATTCCAATGCTTTATCACATTGATAATACAAATTATAACAATATCATAAGAAAAACAAAACTGGCCTCAAAAAAATCTAACTAGATCCGATTTAAAATTAGACCTTTTTAGTGATTCTGACTGTAAAAATTTCAGGTTTAAAAGGAATTTTTTATGATTAATAAATTTTTAAATAATATAACAACTACGAGAACGATTCATAGATATAGACTTATATTTCCATAACAGGTCGTATTAGTGTGTTAACCTTTCGTCCTTTTAGCCAGCGTTGTACAATTGCCTATGGTAACAAAACAATTGAGAATGGAAGGATTTGTTTCATATAGGTGGACAGATAGATGGCATGAAGGAATTGAACAAAACTTACGTTGGATAAAAGAAGGAAAATTGAAGTATCAGGAAACCGTGACAGAAGGATTCGAGAATATGTTGGAAGCTTTCACGGACATGTTAAAAGGAGGCAATACAGGAAAAGCCATTGTTAAAGTTTAAACCAGACCACTTTTACCGTATTACATAATAAATTATTAAAGAGTGAAAATGTAATTGTTGATTTTAAATAAAATAGTAATTAGATTGATATACTTATTTATTTTAATTGCTAGAGTACCGTTTAACAATAAATTTTACTGGGATCTTGATTAATTGATCGATCGATTGTATGACATAGCAGCCCTTACATTGCAGCCTTCAGGCCTATTGTATTGCCTGCCATATCTGTTCTAGCCGAACAGGTTGGTTGGCTTGATCAGGTTTAATAGCCTACTCACTAGTTTATCCTCCACGTATAAGTCTTCCAGAGTAACTATTCTCGTTCTCGAGAGAACAATCATCTTGATGAAAAGTGTGCGTGGTTCTCACGAAAAAGTATGAAACCATATTCTGGTAATTTTAAGCGATTGTCACATCTATCAAACCTTGAGAGAACCTGTTCTACTGGTCCGAACCAAGAGAACGGCGAGATTTTGAGAGAACGATACTATCATTCCCGTCATTATGTGATATTTTTGGTTATAAAAGTTGAAGAAAATTCATAATTGTTTTGAAAATATTGTAATTCTTATAAAATATTTTTGTTCACAAATATACATATATAAAATGGGTACTGAGGAAGTAGTTTTGAACCATCATGGCCAGAGGATGTCAGATTAACGGAAAAACAAATGACAAATTATAATCGTCGATTTCTGCCACGGTTGCGTCGATTGGGAGATTTAAATGATTCGGAATCCACAAGGCTGTTTAGCTGTTTATATAAGTATTTGTGAAACTTGGCGGATTCTACTTCATTTAATTTATTTTACCGGCTTGGTAAAGATCTACGAAGATATCATGTACTAAAAATAACTCAATTTCTAGAATTCCCATGGCTTGAAAGAAGGCAACATCATCTTTGCCAGAAGTCATGGTAATATTTGGCAACAATAAACTTTACATATGCAAGATCAGTAAGTCATTAATGATTTTTTTACTTGGCTGGATTATACATATTTGTAATATTTTAATTACTGTTAAAAAATTTGGAGGATATTAAGCTAATATTAATTTTCCTTTTTACATTTACGTACCCATATTAATATAATTTTATTAAAATATTAATATTTACGGCTTTGTAGATTTTTTGCGACTGGCAGTTATCACATAAATTACTGGGTTGAATATATTTCTGGAATTAGTCAGTCAAGTGTCAGTTGGAGTATTGCAGAAGAAAAATGCAGATGCTTTAAATAGAGAAGATGTTATTTTAGAGTGGATCTAATTGCTACAAAATTTAAATGAACTATGAACTTGTCGAACTGGGTAATTTTCTGTTAAATCCTAACTTATAAAAAGCTAGCAGTAATACGTATTTTACAAACTTAAACTTGATATGTAATTTGATTTTTTAAAAAAGAATTAAAATTGGTGTTAAATAGGTAATATGTAAGATAATTTTGAAATTTACGAGATTATATAATGTTTTATTTTTTATAATAAAAATAATTTTCCTACTATTATAGAGTACATTGACGGCACTCATGTTGCAATATCAAGACCAGTAACAGATGACCCAAAATTTGTGATAAGACTTTATATATCATGAATATGAATGCTAAATTTACTAGTAGTACCCATAATTCCTATATTTGGAATGAATCTAACATTTCCAATATAATGGAAATGATCTCTAGAAGAAACCCAGAAGATTTATTCTTCCTCATCGGAGAATCAGGTAAATTAATTGT
Source organism: Diaprepes abbreviatus (assembly GCA_034092305.1). Classification (NCBI taxonomy): domain Eukaryota; kingdom Metazoa; phylum Arthropoda; class Insecta; order Coleoptera; family Curculionidae; genus Diaprepes; species Diaprepes abbreviatus. Next base: position 1,745,241 of record JASJET010000199.1, read on the forward strand.
ACGATAAACTGATAATTTATTACTAATTTAGAATATTTTAAATATATGCTGAAAAGTTAACCAAATTTAATTTTTTCAGGGTTTCTTTTAAGGCCATGGCCTTTGAAAGATGTTTCACAAGTGGGGACACCAGAGGAAACATTTAATAGATGCGGAGTACCATTGAAAGAGGTTGTGGTTTCTTGAAGAATAGATTTAGACATTTTCCAAAAGATAGATAGATAATAATTTTTTAATATGGGAAATGTTCATCAAGAACAAAAGATACACCCTGATCTACAAAAAGCAAGACAGATTCAATAACACATTTTCAGTAACTACTTTATGGAAAATTATTAATTTTACTATTAGCCAAATATAATGTATATATTTCAGATATGCAAAATGTATTTTATTGATGAAATAAATTTTTAGATTTGAGTTTGTTTTCTTACTTTGTATATTCATTCCCTGATATTTATAAGGAGTATAAAAAATAACATTTTTACAAAAATAAGGAAAATTTTTCTTTTATCAACCTAGTAGAAAAACTAAATTTGTGTTTTAGGAAATGAAAATGTTAATTTTATTTCGCATGACATCCTCGACATATTTGAAGCTGATACTAATTTCACGCATCACGGCTATTTTTCCAGTAAAATATTTCGATCTGTGTTTTTATATATTTATTTCTTTCTTTATAAAACTCCTTTTCTAATTCGTTCCTCTCATTAAGAATGTTAAATAGATGAAAAATTTTAATTCCAATTATTTCAAATTCGAACATTTTCTTGCTAACTAGGGTTATGTCCATGTTTATATTCTTTTTTAGGGTTAAATGTACTTTTTATATGGTTACATACACTATAGACGTTTGGTAACATAGCTTACTAGATTTCGTTTCCGATCTTCCATCATATCGTACGAGAATACGATAATACACGACCGAGAGAATAACCGTGGGATGGGATTGTCCCTATTCTCTCAAGAGAATGATCATTTCCTATGAAGAACCAGAATAGCGACCCAGATAGATTGATCATTGAAGGTGTCTCCAGTAGACCAAGGCTTCGCTCTCAAAGATGAGGTAGGAGACCGTCTCGTCCTCTTTATAACATAGCCTACATAGTGGTTATTCGTTGAAGATACCTATTGTATGTAAATAGAATAGCTTGCTGTGCCTGTGGCCCGCAATGTGGCTCCAATGGGTCTGGTATTGTTGATTTGTCCACCAGGACGAGGACATCCACCCACGAATAGCAGCCTTAGTAATTACAAATGCTGGCTAGTGCGATCTTACAAACTAATTCTAGTTATTCAGGGAGTCTAGAAAATACATGTACAACGTTTGACATACGACTCTTGACGTCAAAATAGATCGATTTAAATCAACTTAGTTATACCGATACTGTTTTGTTTAGGCAGTAGAAGACGGTATGTAGTCTAACACTTTAAAATGACGTTTTCTATTGATATAACCACCAGCTATAAAGTAGTGTGTTATAAAAGTGACGTCACTTGTAAACATCGCGTCTGATTTTTTATGTCATCAACGTTATGAGAACCTATATATTTCTATCGAATAACCTCATGAACTTGGAGGCTTTTTCTCTTGAAAAATTTTCATTGAATTAGCAATTTTGCCAGAGAAAAATATTTTTATTCACATGAACACACGAATTTGCTAAAATAATTTTTAAAATAAATGTCGGAAGTACAGATATGGATTTTAAGAAGATTGATAAAATGAACTAAAAAGATAACATAAATATGCAAATGAGCAAAATGGCGATTTTAAAAGCGCTGAAGAACGTGGTGACCATCTTATTGGTGCCTTATTGCATCTCCCTATCCATTGGTTGAGATGTTCGTCGTGTAAATATTGCCGAATAGCAACAGAATAATGGGGTGAGAGACCATTATGCAAACACCATAGTTCTCGCCGAAGTAAAATAGGTAATTTTCAAAAATAACTTCTTATTCTGCACTTTTCTTTCATTATTTATCGAATAACATGATAATTTAAGACCTAGAAATAATAAAGAACACTTTCATGTTAATTTAGATGGTAAATTAATAGTGACTTTCATGTTAATATGCTTCAATAAGTTTCCACAAAATTAGGATGTTGACCTATTCAATCTGAGCTCAAAGGAGTTTAAATGAATAATATTCTCAAGATGATTTGAATTGTATTAAATTTTTCTATGGTTTTACTTACCTTAGTTAGTAGTTTTAAGTTAGGTAGTTTAATATAGCTCGAAAGAAACTTACTCTTAAATGTAATTACTATTTGAGGTATTTGTAAGATAAATCTCTATACAGTCAAAGCACCGTATTATCGGGGAAACATTCAATAAATTCTTCTTCTTCCTTCTTATATATAAGCAATTTGCTTGTTATTCTTCGTCTCTTTGCCTGGTTTCAGTCTATTGCAAGGTTATCACTCCATCGTTTATGGGGTCTTCCGGTACTCCTACGTCCTATTGGTGATTTGTCCCTCGTGATCTTTACTATTCTGTCGTCGATCATGCGGTTGATGTGTTCGTTCCATTCCCTTTTTCTTTATAATACCCAGTCATTGATGTTATCGACTTTACACACTCTTCTTATATCTTCGCTCCTATTGCGATACATAAGTGTCCTGCCAGCTATCCTGCGCACCACTCTCATCTCTGTTGTTTCCAGTATTTGTTTTGTTTTTGAGGTTTCTGGTCTGGTTTCTGCAGTGTATGTTCGTATGGGTCCTATTGATGTTTTATAAATTCTGGATTTAACTTCGATTCCTATATGTTTATTGCTCCATATGGTACTGTTAAGACATGCAGCTGTTCTTGCTGCTTTCATGGCTTGTCCCCTCACCTCCGTTTCAACATCCCCGTATCCGGATATTTCTATTCCGAGATAGCAATAACAATTTGCCTTTCAAAAATAAGACTTATTTTCATAGACAAATCCATTTTAATAAGAAGTCACACAGCTCATTAGCCATTCTTAAACCTTCACTCGAGTTTAATAAATTTTCAGTGTTGGTTGTGGCTTCCCTTTTTAATAGAATGGGAGTCAAGCATTTCGTCTAAGTCGGTTTAAGACAAATCATCATCTTGTGATTCAAGCAACTCTTGAATGTCACTGGAATATATCTGTTCGAAACCATTCCGTCTTATACTATTCGCAACTTGGGCAATATTTTTAGTTAATGTTTGAATTTGCACGTATTTTTCATCATTACCTACAGTTAGATAGGGCCACAGATTTTGCCAGGATACTTTCATTGTGTATGGATTCAGCTCTTGCAATGATCCCTTTATGTTAACGATGCACTTAGCTATATCGAAAATTTAAATATTCGTATTAGGATCATATATCAAGGTGTCGAAACTATAAATGTTCGTCTAATGTAATGGAGCTTAAACGCCTGTATAACTCGTTGATCCATAGGTTGAAGTAAGGCAGTAGTATTAGGATGCAAAAATATCACATTATATTTGGATGCATAACTTTAAGCTCATGAGGGTGGCCCTGAGCATTTTCCAAAACCACAACTGCCTTAACCCAAATAGCACACTTCAGTCCACTGGATATCCATCGTTTATCCAAAGCTGGACATACTGAGTATCCATGGGATGTCCAGAATTTGTCCACCAACATCCTATGGATATCCACTAGACTATACTTTTGTCCCATTCATGGACGTCTTTTTGGATTACATATATTGTCCAAGTATGGATCATTTTTGGATATTAATAGGACTAATTTTGGATGTCCATATATTGTACATTCTTGACCCGATTGTGGACATATTATCCGATGGTATTGTGCTTTTTGGATAAATAGGTCATAATCTATGGTTCCCTCTTCTTGACGTTCCGGTAACGTAAATGGTAGATATTTTCAGAATTTGCTTAGGGTCCGAGAGCTTACAGTACCTAATTAATCTGCACTTCTGAAGACACAGACCACTCATGTCATCAAAACGTCGATAACAAGTAACCATAGATGGCCCTATTAGTCCCAAAAATTAAACAGATATAAATTACATTAGCGAACCAGCTAACAGGAACTGGATCCACATATTACACTTATTGATTACAATTGTCAAGTTTTTAATACAATACTATATAAGAATATAAAATTTTATAATTAGTCGAATTGCAAGTGCTACAAAATATAGCTTCAATTGATTTAAATTGTTCAAGCTGTAGAAGGATCGCTATGAATAAGTTATCTGGTTCCATAGTAATAGGTACAATTTCAATTGGGTAATAGAAAATATACCAATTATTTAAATAAAGACTTTTTATTGTTACAATAATTATTTTTTTCTAGATTTATTTCTGTCGTTTAATCTCTTCTGCCATTGTCTAATCTCGTCTTCGGCTGTTTTTTATCGGCCCCCCATTCTTTTACCGCAGCTGAAAATTAATAAGGTTTAACGTTAAATGATGCAGTATTTTATGGTTTTGTAGGAATTTAAATCTCTCTCTCTCTCTCTCTATGTATATATATATATATATATATATATATATATATATATATATATATATATATATATATATATATATATATACATAAAACCAAATGCATCGTTATTGCTTAGAGTGCTTAAACCAACAGGCCAGAAAAAAAATTTTAACACACTTTTTGTCTGGGTATTATCAGAACAAGAGGATCTAGAGTTCAACGTGTGAAATCTGACACCTAATTTGTTCTTATTATTTACGAGTATGACAAATAAAACAGAGATTTTTTTCATCAAATTTTTATATTTAAGTGGTAACTTACCTACAAATAGTGAACATAAGTTCTTTAAAGGGCACTTTACTGTTCCATCATATGTATAATTCTTGGAAAGGCTATCTGTCATTGTTACAATAAAATATCTTTTAATAAGTTAATAGGTATAATTTCCTCCAATTTTCGCTAATTGTAAAACCTAAAATTATATTACTTTATTGAGATAATTAAACGTTAATTCCACATATGCTAACCTAAGAATATTTTTGACTTTAAGAATCAAAGTAAAAAAATATATATAAAATAATCCTCTAAATTAAGTTTTTTTTTTTATCAATAGACTCATACACATAAAGAAGCATTACTCGAATAAGTTTCAGCTTTTATTTCAGAAGAAGTGTAATAAACTTACTGCATCTTTGAAGTTTAAATTGTCCTGAAGATCTTATGTGACTTGAGGCAGCTGATTATTTTCTTAAGTAAAAGGATAGTTGAACTCCTGCAGAAAATTCTTTGTAGATACTTGTTGTTTTTTCCCTATTCAAGATTACCTGATTATCCTCTCTAATTTGGTACAAATTGGCTTTCACATAGGAATTTTATTTGGACCAATCTGTGGAAAATTCATCTGAAAAATAATTAAAATAAATTAAATTATAAGTTTAAACCTAGAGTCGAACTGTCAAAACTTTATTATATATTTTTAAACAATTATACTGCACAAAAATACACATCAATGTAAACTTTTACTAGCGTTTAATCCAAAATAGTCATAAAAAAATTAATATAATTATTTAAATTTGCTATAGCTTTTATTCCTTTATAAATTTTGATAACATTTATTAATGCCAGCAATCTTATTAGACTGATTACTCAATAATGACTTTGTCAGAGAGAATTTTCTCTAAAATTTACAATTTTATTATTACACAAATTTACAACTCTATCTGTGCTCCATTTTAACCAACAAGATACAAAATTCTTATTTGTAGTAATTTCCATTTAAATAAGTAATTGTATGAAAAAGTATAGCTACAAAAGCTATATTTTAACATACGTGTTTTGATACTGAATATTTTGTTCACTTTCAAATTTGTGCGAGTTTGATACTAAATTATCAGCTTTTCGTCGGGCATGTCTGTAGTTTCGTTCGGTAATTTTTGGTATAATTAAAAAAATTAAATAAAAAATAACAATACTTACCTTTAACGGTGGCATCTTCTTCAAATAAAAAGCACACTTGATTTTAGCTCAACTAAAACTCCAAAGGTCTTTTTTAGCTCGACGTCAACACAATAATGGACACTGTGATCATGGCGGGCCGGCGGGTTAAGAAATGACAATTCTAGAGGCCGATATAACAGTATCCAATTTTACCGACAACCCGAAATTTAATTAATGGACGTCTGATGGACTTACGCTGGACATCCAGATATGGACGTCCATATAGATTACAGGTTATCACATCTAATGGACATCCATAAACGGTCCATGGACATACAGGACATTATATGTACCTATTCTGGATATCCAATGGAAATCTTGTGCTATCTGGGAAAGTCTATATTATTTTTCCTTAAATAAGTCATAACTTCAGGAACAAAACAATGCCGAACCCAGTCACCGAAAACGTCATTTGTAACCCACGTTTTCTGTTTTACACTCCAAAACACTAGTAGGTTTTCATTGTGATGATTTTTAAAAACACGAGGATTTAACGATCTGTAGAGTATCGGTGTCAATCTTCTGATGCATTAGAACAGAGTAGCATTATAACTCTATTTTTTGCTGCAGTAAAACCAGATGCGGGCTTTTCATTTTTGGATTTGAATGTTTGTTTGGCATTCTTTTCCAAAACAGACCAATTTAATCTACAATCCACACTTGTTCAGGAAGAAAATTCTTCTGGATAGATTGCTGCTGCTGAAATGCCTACAGACGTAGCTTTTTCAACAATATTGATGCTATGCCGTGATTGTTGCACCTTGAACATATTGAACCAACTTTCTGAAGGTTGAAATCATCCACCTGTATGTTCATCATCATGTTCTTTAAAATGTGCATTGAGACTTCTAACTTTCTCAAGAATTATGTCACCACTTAGACGCACTGTCTTCTGATTACAGTCTTCAATCCATAATGTTAATACGGCTTTCATTTTTTCAGTTGCTGGATCACGAACAATTTTTACTGATAGTGAGGTTGAAGCTTCAGAATTCTTATTTTTTTGAGATTTCCTGATGGATCGCTCAGTTGATTCATTGACATTAAAAGAACGTGCTATGGATGAAAACGAGTCACTAAGGCATAAACTGTAAAGCATTTCCATTTTATCTCAAGAAAGCAAAACAAATTTCCTAGTAGGAACTAACTTTTCTTTGCTTTTACTTGACATAATGAATCGCGAATAAAAATGAAGAGGCACGTGCTATTCATTCAAAATTACTGCGACACATGAACAGCTGCGACAATACAACAAAAGATTCTGCACCGATCATACGAAGACGCCTTTTATCAAAGGCCATAGCGGCATATGTGATCCGGCGGCCTGTACGAATATACTTGTGTCTTTTAAAAAGTAACTAAGAAATTAAAACACATTTTTCTAAAAATACAAGACATATGTCGGTATTGCTAGTTATGGATTCACAGATCAAGAAATTTTCAGCCGTGAATACAAGAAGTGGTCACAATTTTTCACTCCGCGAATATTGAAGATGAATAACGGACCCATGAATAAGATGCTTTGACTTTATAAATAAATAAATAAAGACGTATAGAAAGCATATATGTATATTTGTTAGGTATAAAGATGTAATTAGCTACAATATGTAGTAATTTAGAAATATAAATAATAAATCACACTTTGACAATAGCTTTTCCAGTGTTTTGTCCCTGTAACATGCCAACAAATGCCTCAAACAAATTCTCAAAGCCATTCGTAATAGTCTCGTTATATTTAATTTTCCCTTCTTTAACCCATTGTAGAAGCTGCGTAATTCCTTCCATCCAATGATGATCGGCCCATCTGTTATAAAGGAATCCTTCTACTCTCAACTGTTTAAGCAATATAGGGATTTCAATAAGCGGAGCTGAAAATGAAAAAAAAATGTTACAAATATTACGTTTAGGAATTATTTTATTAAAGTTAACTGTTATTTTAAATCAACTCAGTTGCTACTTTTTTTAAGAAATTCGTTCTAAGTAAACCAAAAACAATTTTCAAATTTCAACTAACTGATAAGGATGATCTGGCCTAAATTTTGATAAAACTTTAATATGTTGTAGATAGTTGTATTATAGATTAATTAAAAACTCAAAAACCACCCAAATTGATTTCTTTTTTAAATCGAATTCTTACATTTCATATTTTTGTCATTATATCCTGATATTACGCCACATATAGATATTCTTCCATATTCATTCATTTGGTTTAAAACGGTTGCAGTAATCTCACCACCAACCTAAAAATACAATAATATTTTTGAATTTTAAAATTAAGGAAGCTTCTTTAACTGAAATATACTAACATTATCAAAATAACAATCAACGCCCTCGGGAGCTAATTTTTTCAGTTCTTCTTCTATATTCTGCGTTTTGTAATTAATAGCACCTTCAAAACCCAATTCATCTGTGAGCCATTTTAATTTCTCATCAGATCCAGCAATTCCAATCACTTTACATTCTTTTATTTTTGCAATTTGACCAACAATACTCCCTACAGCTCCAGCAGCACCAGATACAACTACAGTTTCGCCAGCTTTTGGATGGCATATTTCAAGAAATCCAAAATAGGCTGTATTACTAAAATAATAAAATATTTAAAAACAAACACGCATACACATAAAGTTACTCAAATTTTGAAAATAACAGGAATAATTAAAATGGATATTCATTTTCAAATGTCACTAAACGTATCCCTTTATTTTCGATAAAATTGTTTTATAGAAACAATTATTTCCTACTTCGTTAAAATGATAAAAATTTAATCCTGGCTTAAGATGACAATATCAAGGGTTTACATTTACAAATTGAACAGTAAATTAACCGAACTTTAAGCCTTAAAAAACATGAATAAAAAATAGTTTAATTTTATTATCACATCAGCAAACACGACAAATTTTCTTTATATTCGGGAAGCAATTATTTATCTTACCGAGGCTTTAAGTTATCTATAAGTTGTTATGTTTAATATACGTAGTAATTATCATTATTAATAATTCAAAAAAATTTTTATATACAATATTTTTGAATAAATTAATAGAAACCTGTCGAACAATTATAACATTTTTTTTCGATATATCAGATAATTGGGCTCATTAAGTGCTACCATTCTATACAGGATATCCGGGAAAATGTGGGAAATCTCCCGGATATGAAAAAATGCGTAAAAGAAATACTACAAGTTCATAAAAACTTTTTTCACATAGCCCTCCTCTTCGCTGATATCGGCTCCCAAAGAGCAGCAATGGAATCAAGTTTTTTACATATAATTATTGAACCACCAGGTATATTTCAATTTGTTTCAATATGATGTTAAGATCCTTCAAATTACTACCCAAGAAAGTGTTGTAAATTCACACTCGCAGCTGCAGGGATGGACTAACTTCAACTATTAACTAAAAATTAAGTACTCTTCATTCATATTCTCTAATCCTACTGTTTTCGAAGAAACATCATTTTATTTAAGTCATATATCCTATTCCTATCAAATGTGTAACCTTATTTTTAAAAAAAAAACTTTTAGTTAAAAATATCTAATTCTGAGAATTGCAGTTCGCAAAAAATGTTTTATTTTATCGGCACCAAAAACAAAGTGTTGTTGCAAACATTGCACAGGTACAAAAGAAATAAATATCCTGCATTTGAGAACTTGTCAACTTTCATATCGCTGATACATTAATTCTTTCCTTGGATATTAATTTACGCATTTTTGAATTTTGTGGTGAAATTAATTGTGAAATAATTCGAAATATGGAAGGCACGTTTATTGAGTATGCAAATACTCATCTGATGTATGGTCTTGAATCTTGCAATGTTTTGAAAGCCAGGAGGTTATATCACGACAGATATCCTAATCGTACTCTTCTAGAACAGAAAACATTTCAACGAGCTGACCAACGTCCAATGGAGAATGGTAGACGATTCCATTTAATAAGGTAATATTATTAAATTTCTTCACAATTTTAGGAAATTTTGGAAAAAGAAATACTGATGCTGGTCGGGAAAGAACAGTACGTACACCACAATTAAAGGAAAATAATTTAAATGCTGTAGATGACACTACTTCAACGAGCACTCGAAAATTATTAGCGCAGTTTAATACGCCGAAAACAATGGTATATGAAGTTCTTCAAGAACAGCTGTTATATACATATCATTTGAAAAAGTACATGAACTGATTCCTGAAGATATTCCCCGTAAAATGCAGTTCGCAAACTGGCTCTTAGATCAGCAACTAAATAATGTAAACTTCATTAGCATTATTCTCTTCACGGATAAAGCAGGGTTTACCAAAAATGGTATCATACATTTCCACAACTCACAAGTCTGGGCTGATAAAAATCCTCATGCAACTATTTTTTCGCATCATCAACATCAAATCCAATGAATTAATGTGTGGGCAGGAATCATTGACAATTTTTTAATTCGGCCATTCCTATTGTCAGCACGCCTGAATGGAGAACTTTATTTGGGGTTCCTCCAGAACGCTTTTCACGATTTAGAAGAGCACTTATCACTTGAAACCCGTCGAAATATGCACTACATGCACGATGGGGGCACCATCTAATTTCAGTGTTGCTGTGCGGAAACACCTGAATAAGGTCTATACAAATTGTTGGATAAGTAGAGGAGGACTTATTGCCTGGTCTTCTTGATCTGCCAACCTATCGCCGTTGGATTTTTACCTGTGAAAATACCTCAAAACTTTGGGGTATTCCACTCCAGTAGATGGTGGGGAAGATTTTCTACAGAAAATCAGGTTTCACTGTGATCAAATAAGGAACAATGCTGAATTAATGTGGCGGATACAGTAGTCCTCAATTTGTCGTGCCCGCGAGTATATCAGACTTCACGGAGCCCATGTTAAACTCTCTTGCAAAATTTTTAACTAAGCAATTAGTTAAACTTTTATTGAAACTATGGTGACAGGGGAAAATTCCTCTTTTTCATATTCAACCCGACAGAAGTTAGAGGACTATCGGTGTCCAAAAACGGTTAGGATTAGCGACATGAACAAAGAGTATTTAATTTTTAGTCAATAGTTAAAGGTATGTGAAAAACGTTGTCCAAAGTTCTTATCATACAGGGCGTAAGAAAACAGGTTCATGATTGTCACAACTAGTCTGTTCCTGCAGCTGTGAGTAATTCACAACACTTTCTTGGATAGTAATTTGAAGGGTCTTGCCTGGTATACATCACATTAAAAAAATTGAAATATACCTGATAATGCAATAATTATGTGTAAAAAACTTGATTCCATTGCAGCTCTTTGGAAGCCTATATCTCTGAAGAGGAGACCTATACGAAAAAAGTTTATATAAACTTGTAGTATTCCTTTCATGTGTTTTTTTCATAACCGGGAGATTTCTCACATTTTTCGGGACACCCTGTATATATACTAGATATTCTACAGTTATAGTATGCAATTTTGTGAGCTGGACTTCATTAAAAGAGATAAAATATAAACTCTTTGTCCCGTTCTATATGGGTATGCCGATTTAAAAACTTACACTTATGGTTATTCAATGTATTGGAAACATCGGCCTCTCTGGTATATGTGGGTTTACAAAAAGCCTGAGTCTATAATCCCTTGAGTATAGAGACAGCAAAATATTTTTTCTAAATCCAAAGCTCTTCAGGGGGGGGGGGGAGTTTACCGAATATTATGTGTATGTTATAAATCAAACAAAAAGAAATTAAATTTTTCATAAAAAGTAATTAAAATAACTAAGTTATTTTCACTATAATATTACTTTTCTTTAAGTCAAGAAATGTAATTATTTTCGGGGAAAAATTTTTTAAAATTATGTAGTTTATTCATATTTTCACGCCGATCTCATAATAAGGGAGCGTTACTTATTTTGACAGCGGGTACGGCGAAGGAAGATTTTTGATATACGAAGATTAGACATGACGGATTTATAACGGAACTCAACTATATTAATATATTACCCCGGCAATCCTAAGACTCCTAGTGCTAAAGATAAAGGTAAATCTCCCATGTCAGGTAGAACTAAAGTTGGAAGCGGAGGTATCATATCAGTTTTTCCAGTCGTTACTGTATGTGTTCTCCAACCAAAATTACCAACAACATATTTTCCTACGGGATAATCAGGATTCTTACTTTCTTTAATTCTAAAATAAAAATATATTATTTTAAATACAATACAAATACAATCATAAAAAAGCTTTTTTTAAGAAAATGTAGTGTGAAGTGCGGTCCCTAATATTTACCTGTGATATGTAGTTTTATACCTATAGGGTGTTCCAGTTAAAACTTCAAAAGCGCTCGATAATGTGACTTAAAAAAAATAACTTAAAGTAAGAAAAGAATATTTGTGTTAAGCTTGTCTATCAATTCAGGATGAAAACAAAAATGTTAAGAATCTTGTTTATATAAGTTTTTTTGTAATTTGGTGTTCATAACAACTTGAAACGATCATAGATTGGTCAAACAATATGGTACTTTTGTCAAGGAACAGAAAACAGCTCTTCTTCCATAACTTAGGTTTTTTCGCAAGATGTTTTGATTACTAAAAGACATTTATTAATGGACTGTATATTACTTTCATTTTAATTCTAAATAAAAATTATAAAGCGACATTAAAAGTTGAACATCATGATTTTTGGGTTTAAACCGTGTCAAATTGGAAGCATTATCCGACGTTTCGCCTACGATTGCACGAAGCATGTTCAGCGATCTTTATTCCACGAGATTAGAGCACTAAGCGACTATCGAGGAAAAACAGCCCGTTATTTGTACCCGACTGGTGCTCAGAAAACTGTGATCCAGCGTTACAATCGATTTCCACATATGATGTAGACTGTAACCTGCATCTCTATTAATATTATGTAGATATTTACAAATTTCGATTGATTCTCTAATTTTACGTTAAAAGAAACTGATGCTAACAGCTTAGTTTTTTTTACATTAAAAGTGTGACTTGAGCAATGCTGGTGTTCAGCTACTGCAAATTATACAATTTATTTCTTTTTATACATATTAAGCCTAGTGGATATAGATCGTCTTGTTTCACCTACATACAATTACCACAAGAGCAAGGTATCTTATAAGCGCCTTCTATTGGAGACTTCAAACAGTGTTCAACTTTCTTACATGTGTTCAAAATTGTCTGTTTGATTTTCGGAGCAATCTGGCAATCTTGTCGGTGGTTCCATTACTTTTTTACTTTCCACGAGCAGACTTCAGGAGTGGCCATGGGATCTCCGCTATCACCTGTGGAAGCTAATATCTTCATGAAAGCTTTCGAAGAAAACGCCATGTCTTCTGCTCCTCTAAAACCTAAATTTTGGTGCAGATAATATGTTCGTAGTTTGGCCGCATGGCGCAGATAACCTCCATAATTTCATGGATCATCTAAATCAACAACACCCTAACATAAAATTCACCATAGAAACAGAATCAAATGGTGCCCTTCCTTTTCTTGATATACTAGTACAAGGGATGGAGAATGACAAATTAGCACATTTTATTTACAGAAAACCAACACATACAAATCGATATCTCAATGCAACGTCTCACCATCATCCTTCTCAAAAACAATCTGTCATAAACTCTTTGATACATAGGGCAGTTTCAATATGTGACGAACAATCACTTAAATCAAAAACAGAAAAACTGACTAATGTTCTGAGAGGCAACGGATATTACGCTGAAGATATAAGATGTTCTATTAATAAATATAAAAACTCAACTTCTCAACAAAATGTCATAAATGTACCTCCTATGGACAGTGTTGTCTTTCCTTTCATATACGGAACTACCCACAAGATTGCGAGATTGCTCTGAACACATGTAAGAAAGTTGGACCACGTTTGAAATCTCCAAAGGACACAATTCCATTTCAAACAGGACGGTCTATATCCACTAGGCTTAAGGAACATAAAAGATGTACAAAAAAGAAACAAATAGTACTATCTGCAGTAGCTGAACACCAGCATTGCTCAAGTCACACTTTTAATGTAAAAGAAACTAAGGTGTTAGCATCAGTGTGTGGTTTTTTTAAACGTAAAATTAGAGAATTAATCGAAATTTGTAAATTTCCAAATAATATTAATAGAAATGCAGGCTACAGTCTACATCACAGGTGGAAATCGATTGTAACGCTGGATCACGGTTCGCTGAGTACCAGTCGTCGGGTATAAATACCGGGCTGTTGCTCCTTAATAGCCATTCAGTGTTCTAATCTCGTGGAAGAAAAATCCCTGAAAATGCCTTGTGCAATCGTAAGCGAAACGTCAGATAACAATTCCAATTTAACAGGGTCTAAACCCAAAAACCATGATTTTCAACTTAACTAAAGCCGTGAAAGCTCTTGTTCTTTATGAGTGACATTAAATTTTGTATTCTCGTAAAACGTAGACTCCACTACACTTATTAACTGCTTTTAAAATAAAACTTAGTTCATCTGAATAAGAATAATATAAATTTCTAAAAATAAGAGAAAGTTAATATTTATAAAATATTTTATAAAGGTTAAAATAATATGATGAAAACTTGGTGACTGGAATTAAAACGAAACTTTTCTAAATATGAGTACTTACAAAGCTACTTGTTGTCCAACAAATGTTTCTCCCACTTTAAAATGTGCAGCATGTAATCTCATGTAAGGATCCACACTGAAAAATACTGCTTCTGCTAAAAATTCTAAAAAATACAGACATTTTAAAATAACCTCTTTTCATATTTGGTAAAGTCTAATACCTCCTTCTTCTAACGGTGGTAGTTCTTCTTCAATTAGTTTGATATCATCTGGCTGCGGAAATCCTTCAAAGCTTTTTTGCAAAATGTACACCTTTGCCTTCACCATTTTTACTATAACTCTATTTTTTTTTTAATTAATAGAAGTTGTTCGACTCATTGGCATACAAACATTCAAATGATATTTATAATACTCCCTTCATATTTTATAAATAAAAATGCAAGTCGATTGATTTGAATATTTTTCTCAAAAATATAATTCACCATAAATTAACAAAAGAACACAGTTTATAATATTTCAAGTTCTAAAATTACAGGGTGTCTCACAGTTCATTAGAATATCGCGGAAAGTAATCCTTTAAACTGGTACAATGGGGTTTTCGGTGACGATCTCTCCAGAAGAATTGACAGCGATCTTTTGTGGTATAAGTTGTTAATTGCCAATATTTCAAAAACTACAAATTTTTCAAATAGACAACCTTATTCAAAGTCACCCTTATTTTTAATGCTAAATAAAATAACATTATAAAAATAGGAGATTTATATTTGACTTTTAATGATTTTCTTAAGTTAATATTTAACGTTAATTTTTGATCACCCTGAATTTATTTATTATCAAAATATTAACACAGTACCTTAAAGTAGATATTCTTCGAGAAAAAAACCAAATCCATTTAAAAAATAAAGACGTTCATATGGGAAAAATTAATGATTATGCTTAGACCTGCAAACGCCATTTTTGACTTAAAACTTAAAATATGTCAAAAACAGTTAGACTTAGTTATAGAACATTATATATAAAATACGTCTATAATTTTGCGTAGAATCTAAAAATGAAATAACATATAAGTAGTTCCATTTAAAGTACGCAAGAAGGCATCAACTTTCGGTATCCCTGAAAGTGTTACCATTTTGAAAATATTTTAGCCGAATTGACCCCATCAACTTTAGTAAACTGCCAAATCTTAAAAATTTTCAAAGTCCATTTTCCTAGAAATCGATCGCGACACTTCGTCGTGGAACACCCTGTATACAAATTTTTTTTTTTTAATCTTAAATAATATTATGTGACTTGCACTTTCAACCATGAATTTAAAAATACATACATATAACGAGAACTAAACCAAGGTTTCTCATCTCAGCTTCTCTTGTAAAATGACATTAAAAAAAAAATAATTGTTTTTAGCTTGGTGACAGTTACATTATTTAGAAATCGTAAGAAACTCTACTTTAACATAAACAATTATTAATTATAACTAAAAACTTTTAATAGGAACCTCAAGTCAAGTTTTCGCTATGTAAGGATAAATGGCAACATTTATTACAAAAAATGATATAAAACATTTAGAAGAAAATATGATGAAAAAAGAAAATGCACCAAATATATCTATTTGCTTTTAGAAGATATCGTTATTGAAATTCTCTCAGTGAAATTACTGTACCCTTACGACCAGATAGACTTTGGTTCGTATGCCGTAAAATGACTCAAATCACCGTACACATACGGTAATTACCGTATGGTTGGCAACACTGTGTGATAGCAAGATGGTGGAACTCTATACTACCATGAAGTTTGTGCGTTTTTCGACCCAGCCTTTCCGCAGAAATGGACTGAGTGTAGGAGTTTCACTGAGAAGCCGCCAAGGTTGCTACATTACTCCGTTGGATTTCTTCCTGTGAGGTTATATAAAAAATGAATTGCTTGTTAATCCACCAACAACAAGGGAAGATATGAGATACAAGAATACCTGCAGTACAATTACGCCACTAATGATGTCCAGGATCTGGGAAGATGTGAAAAAGGACTAAACAGAAATAGTCTTTACCTAATTTTGGTCATTTTTAATAATAAATTTGAATATATTTTTCGCAAAATCAAGAACGATATTTCCCAGTGAATGGATACTTGAAAAAGTGTTTTTTCCTTAAACATCATTATCTGAAAAACTATCAAGTTAAGGTTTATGAAACTTCTAATAAAATTTCAAAATAATACTTTAAATCGTAAAGATGATTCGTATACACGGTGTTCTATTCACAAAAATACAACTTCAGGCTGCCCACATTTTTAGACACACTCCATGGAGTTCCAATTATCTTTAAAATGTGTTTATAAGTTAACCATAAAATGCTAGAAATATAGTTTCTTTGTTAACTATACCTAAAAGGCGTAAACTTACTTCATCCAATCGTTGATAAACCAAGATAATAGAAAAATAAAATAAATAAGTGCATAAATAAGTATTATATTTATTTTATTAGCCAAGTGCTAAATAAATGTTACTTTATTTAATATCAATTCACACCATTATTTAAATAAATATGTACATATCATTAAGAGTGACTTGCTTTGTTTATATTGTATTTTTAGAAAAGAGGTTAATATAGTTTAGCATATTTGTATTTTTTTGTGAGAAATTTAAGACATTTAATTCGATATTTGTAGGAAAAGAACGTTTTTGTTTATGGAGATGTATGCAGTACGCGATTTAGCTATAATAAACAACCTCTATTAATATCCTCTAAAACATCACTGATTTATATAAAATTTTGAGGAATTTTTTTTTCGAAGTTGCTTTAAATATTTCGATGCATCGCATATAAAATTCCGATTATTTAAATCACACTACTGCTCACTTTATATTAGGGGTGACAAACCAGTTAATGATTCACTTCCAGGATAAGTCAATTGGCCGTTTTGGGTCAAATGCCTGACCTACTCGGTCGCCTGATCTAACTTCATCAGATTACTTCCTATGGAGTTATTTAAAGCAAAGGCTTTATAGCAATGATTTTAATTGCAACATTGACCTACTAAAAGAAAAAATTGTGGAGTTGTTGCGACTATAAATACAGATATGATTGCATCTAGTACGAAGAATTTAGAAAGAAAATTGAAAAATATGTACTAGTAGGAGATTAACACGTGAAACAATTATCTTTTTAAAACTTATTGTTAAAGTTTCACATTATTATTTAAAAAAATAAATTGAAGGTAAAATTTTTGAATTTTTTTACTAAAATACGTTTGTATTTCGGAACAATTTAGGTAAATAAAATTAGTAAAAATATACAAATAGCATTATTTTAAGATTAATTCTACGTTTTTGAATATTTCGAACATCTTGTATATGTTATCATGAATTTGATTACTGTTTTTGAAATCCGAAGGGAAACAAAACTTTTTATGAAGAATGACTCTGACGCGAGAAACCAAAAATATTGAAGTTTAGTAGAGTGAGGTACTCTAACTGTATAGAACTTATTAAAACAGTTTACAAAAAAGTGACGAGCATCATACAGTTATACACGGAATCAGAACATAATAAACTGAAGAGGGGCATAAAACAAGGAGAATTCATATCGTCGAAGATGTTTACAATTATATTGGTATACATATTTAAAAAATTGCAATGGGTAAGTCATGGATTTAATATACAAGGACAAAGATTAAATAACCTCAGATACTCAATGTAGTACTTATAACGGAAGATCTCATAAGACTGGGAACAATGATAAAAGAACTGAAAGAGTACCATACAATTACGAACAGAATCAGAACATATTAAACTGGAAAGGGACATAAAACAAGGAAAATTCTCATCGTCATAGCTGCGTACACTAACATTGGAAGACATGCACGTTTCAGAAATTGCAATGGGTTAGTCATGGAATTAATATACAAGGACAAAGATTAAATAACCTCAGATACTCAATGTAGTACTTATAACGGAAGATCTCATAAGACTGGGAACAATGATTAAAGAACTGAAAGAGTACCATACAATTACGCACAGAATCAGAACATATTAAACTGAAAAGGGACATAAAACAAGGAGAATTCTTATCGTCGTAGCTGCTTACACTAACATTGGAAGACATACACGTTTCAGAAATTGCAACGGGTTAGTTATGGAATTAATATACAAGGACAAAGATTAAATAACCTCAGATGCTCAATGTAGTACTTATAACGGAAGATCTCATAAGACTGGGAACAATGATTAAAGAACTGAAAGAGTACCATACAATTACGCACAGAATCAGAACATATTAAACTGGAAAGGGACATAAAACAAGGAGAATTCTTATCGTCGTAGCTGCTTACACTAACATTGGAAGACATACACGTTTCAGAAATTACAACGGGTTAGTCATGGAATTAATATACAGGGACAAAGACTAAATAATCTCAAATACTCAATGTGGTTCTTATAACAGAAGATCTAAAAGAATACAGTTACACACAGAATCAGAATATATTAAACTGGCAAGAGACATAAAACAAGGAGAATTTATATCGTCGAAGCTGTTTACTCTAATATTGGAAGGCATATTTAAGAAATTGCAATAGGAAAGACATGGAATTAATATTCTAGAACAAAGACTAAATAACCTCAGATACTCAAACAATGGTAGTCCTTATAACGGAAAATCCAATAGGTCAGGAAACAATGATAAAAGAAGTGAAAAAGTACCATATATCAGAACCTATTAAACTGCAAAGGGGCATAAAACAAGGAGAATTCTTATCGCCGTAGCTGTTTACACTAAAATTAAAAGGCATACATATTTTAAGAAACTACAACGGATAAGTTATGGAATTAATATACAAGGACAAAGACTAAATAATCTCAAATACTCAATGTGGTTTTTATACCAAAAGATCTAAAAGAACGGGAAACACCGAGAAACGAAGTGAAGAGCATCATTTAGTTGCACACAGAATCAGAATAAATAAACTAGAAAGGGACATAAAACAAAGAGAATTCATATCGTCGAAGGTGTTTACACTAATATTGGAATTTGTATTTAAGAAATTACAATGGGTTAGTCATGAAATTAACATAGAAAGACAAAAACTAAATAACCTCAGATACTCAGACAATGTAGCATTTATAATTATATACGTTTACATACAGAATCAGAACATATTAGACTGGAAAGGGGCATAAAACAAGGGAAATTCAAATCGTCGAAGGTGTTTACATGTTTACACTAACAACATTACTAAGACCATAAACAAGCTAGAGACCACCCAACGCCATATGGAGAGAGGCATTTAAATATTAGATTAATAGATAGAAAATCAGTCGAATGGGTAAAATAGCGCATAAAGATGAAAAACGTAAAACAAGCAATATTGAGAGCAAAGTAGCATTGAGCGGGTAACATTGCGATGACAGACAAAAGAAGATGGACAAGAAAAATAACTGAATAGAACATTGGGGAAAGAAAACGGGTTTTTGGGCGGTATAAATAACGAGTTTAAAATTGTTTTTGTAAAATTCAATACGGCGGATCTAATATGGCGTCCTAAAAGTTCTACATCTCTCCATTTGGTTCAAAATTGGTATAGTGGAGTTATTGAGGATGAGAATTATGGATTTAATATCATTTTAAAAAAAATGAATATGGAAGGTTTAATTTGGCGTATTTTGTTCAAAATTGGTACTGGGAGGTTTTCCAGGGTGTAATTTAAGATTATATTACGAATTTAAGTTATTTTTTGAACTGCAATATAGCAATTCCAATAGACTAGTTTTTTATATTTTTTCAAAATTGGTATTATGAGGCTTTCGGGATCGAAGATTATAAATATGAAGTTGATTTTTTACAATTTAATATGGCAAATACAATATGGCGGACTAAAAATTTAACTTTTTTCCAAAATTAAAATTGGGGTGGCTCTTGGGGCGTATATTATGATTCTTCAATTAATTTCTTCAAAAATATGTAGGATAAAAGAGGTCGGGCTAAAAAATTTGCATGTTTTAAATTCTTTAAATATCGGGAGTTTTGGAGGCCACTCTGGTTCTGAAAGTTCTCCAGATACCAGTTTAAATGAAATTGGATCAAACAAAAATTTAGTTCGCTATCTTGAATTTTAAGAAATGAATTTTAGATTCGTAATTTTCGCTCAAATAAAATCCAAATATTGACTTTGAAAAAACGTGCGAAATATAAATTTTTTAGTCTGTCATACTTTATCTTGCATATTACGTTTGAAGGAGTTAATTGTAGATCTGTAATGTACGCCCCTGAAATCCTCTAATACGAATCTGTAAAAAATAATTTTAAAATTGTTATCGACGCCTCTCTAAGAACATTCCAATATCAATTTTGGACAAAATCAGAGGAACATAAAAATTTGTCCCGATATATTCAAATTTTTAAAGTTAACTACAAATTTTTAAAAATGTAAAATTTTCAGTACACCATATTTGATCAGCCATATTGTATTTAAAAAAAATATTTTATTTATATTGCTCTTAATTTAATCCTAATCAATCCCCCTTGAAAACCTTCAGAACCATTTTCGCACAAAATCGAGAGATCCTAAATTTTTAGTCCACCATATTAAATTTTTAAGAAATAATTTCAAATTCGTACTTTGTACCTTGAAGAACCCCACCAGTATCAATTTTGAATAAAACTGAGTAATGTAATGAAAAATGTTAAGTCCGCCATACTAAATAACTTTAAATTCGAAATTTGTCCCTCCAAATAACCCCCTGTACCAATTTTGAATAAAATGAAAAACACCGAAACTTTTAGTGTGCCATATTAGATCCGCCATATCAAATTTTTAAAATCATTTTAAATTCATAATTTACACCTCCAAAAAGCGCCCCGTACCAGTTTTAAAGAAAATCGAAAAATGTAAAAATTTTAGTCCGCACTACTGAATTTTTCAAACATAATTTTAAATTCTTAATTCACACCCCCTAAAACCCCTAAATACAAGTTTTGAACAAAATCGAAAAATGTCAAGTTTTTAATCCGCCATATTAAATCTTTTAAAAATAATTTTAAATTCGTAATCTATACACTCGAAAACTCCCAATACCAATTTTGGAAAAAATCGAGATCCGTTATATTGGATCTGCCATAATGACTTTTTAAAAAATAATGTTAGATTCGTTATATGCATCCTCAGAAAACCCCTATACCAATTTTGGACAAAAACGAGAGATGTAAAATACTTAATTCGCCATATTGGATCCACCATATTGGATTTTTTAAGAATAATTTTAAATTCGTAATCTACGCACTCATAAACCCCCTCTTTTTGGACAGTATCGAGAGAGACGTAAAATTTTCAATCCACCATACTGAATCTGCGATATTGAATTTTTTAAAAATAATTTTAGATTCTTTGTGTACGACTCTGAAAACTCCCCATACCAATTTTGGAAAAAACCGGACAAAATAAATCTTTTGTCAGCCAAATTATCAGCGCCATCTTGTATTTTACTGTACCAATTTCATCCGAACATAGTGAAAAAAAATTCATTTAAATCGGTGCTGCCGTTCTCGAGAAATCGATGTACAGGGTGAGTCAACGAGTGGATGAAGTAGGTTTGTGCCTTTTCGGTGAAATTAACAAAGAAACTATATTTATTGTTTGATACAGTTTATTTTTACGCAGATTTTAAAAATATTTAGGATTCGACAGGGTGAGCCAAAAAACTAGGACAGCATAAAGTTGTATTTTTTTAAATAGAACACCTTACATACGAATCGTATTTTCGATTTAGCTTATACTTTTAAATCTTTTTTATTAAGGGTTTACTATAACAAAACTTTATAGTTTCTGAGATAATTAAGTTTAAAGAAAAAAGTCACATTTTCAAGCATCAATTCAATCCTAAATAACGTTTTCAATTTTGTGACAAATATATTCAAATTTGGAATTTAGCAAGGCCAAGGACAGGTTAACATAATTTTTACCTAATATTTGCAATTAAAGCTACAGGGTGTTGAACACATCGGCTCAAATTTGAACAAGTTTAAATGAATAAATATCTTTTTTTTTAAACGGTACACCCTGTATATTTTCATGTTATTTAATAGAGTAATAAAAACCCTAAAAGTTTTGTTCAATATATCCTATACCTATTTATAATAGTTTTTGAAATATTTCAGTTTTTCTTATTTTCCATACTTTTTTACAGAAATAGTCTTCATTATCATAGTAGCCATGGCAAAAACAATGTAAAAGAACATTTTTCTGTGTGTCAAATTTATAACCGCAATCGCTTCTTTTGGTTTTTATATAGTGTAGTTTGGTTTTTTTTGCATTCATCTTATATTGTAAAATGAATTTTCCAAAGAATGAGTTAATAGATATGATTTATACAATAGGAGAGGCTCCAAAAAATTGCCTTCTTGCTCAAAGAATTTACAAAATGAGGTATCCTGATCGACGCCAGCCTAATACCCATACTTTTTAAAACTTAATGCAAAGATTTGATTCTTCTGGTACTGTTGATTATCGAAAACGTAAAGTGGTCAACAAACCAGTAACTAATGAAGAAAAAGAACTACAAGTATTGTTAAATGTTCAGGAAAATCCTTATATTGGTAGCCGTCAGTTAGCAGCATTATGTGAAACATCACAATCCACCGCTAATCGTACTACCAAGAAATATAGGTATCATCCATATCACATGGAATTACACCAAGAATTGCATGGACAGGATTTTAAAAGTCGTGTAAACTTTTGTCGTACAATAAATGCGGAGATTCAATTAAATCTAAATTTATTATGCAAGGCAATGTTTTGTGATGAAGCTACTTTTAGAAGTAACGGTGCCGTAAATAGACGCAACATGCATTATTATGCCACAGAAAACCCATTTTGGATTAGAGAGGTGCAACATCAAAACCACTGGTCTTTAAATGTTTGGTATTCATCATAATCGAATTATTGGACCCCACTTTTTTAATGAACCACTAAATGGCCATAGTTACCTGAACTTTCTACAAGAAGAACTACCCCAACTGCTTCAAGGTCTCGATAGGGATGAGCTCGACAGTATGTGGTTCCAGCACGATGGTGCGCCTCCGCATTACCATCGTGAAGTTCGTGCGTTTTTGGACCAACGATATCCGCAAAAATGGATTGGGCGTGGGGGTTTCATTGAGTGGCCACCAAGGTCTTGCGACATCACCCCATTAGATTTCTTCCTATGGGGTTATATTAAAAATAAGGTGTATGTTAATCCACCAAAAACAGTGGAAGATATGCGAAACAGGATTAGGGATACCTGTAGAACAATAACGCCACTAATTTTGTCCAGGGTCCGAGAAAATCTGCAAAAAAGACTAAATTTGTGCATTGACAAGAGGGTCGTTTATTCGAACACTTATTAAAAAGAAATAATTAATCTCAGTATTTAATAGGTAATTTTTTTGTTTCAATTTAGTATAAAAGTAAATATGTATTTGCCTTGTCGTTATTGTTGTGTTAATTTTTTCACATTATGTTTAATTAAACTATTGCCATTGTAATATAACGAATAATGTATTTCATCATATTTAACCACATTCTGTTTGTTTCTGTAGTTTCTTTTTATTATTTTACATGGCTACTATGATAATGAAGACTATTTCTGTAAAAAAGTATGGAAAATAAGAAAAACTGAAATATCTCAAAAACTATTATAAATAGGTATAGGATATATTGAACAAAACTTTTAGGGTTTTTATTACTCTATTAAATAACATGAAAATATACAGGGTGTACCATTTAAAAAAGAAGATATTTATTCATTTAAACTTGTTCAAATTTGAGCCGATGTGTTCAACACCCTGTAGCTTTTATTGCAAATATTAGGTAAAAATTATGTTAACTTGTCCTTGGCCTTGCTAAATTCCAAATTTGAATATATTTGTCACAAAATTGAAAACGTTATTTAGGATTGAATTGATGCTTGAAAATGTGACTTTTTTTCTTTAAACTTAATTATCTCAGAAACTATAAAGTTTTGTTATAGTAAACTCTTAATAAAAAAGATTTAAAATTATAAGCTAAATCGAAAATACGATTCGTATATAGGGTGTTCTATTTAAAAAAATACAACTTTATGCTGTCCTAGTTTTTTGGCTCACCCTGTAGAGTCCTAAATATTTTTAAAATCTGCGTAAAAATAAACTGTATCAAATAATAAATATAGTTTCTTTGTTAATTTCACCGAAAAGGCACAAACCTACTTCATCCAATCGTTGACTCACCCTGTACATACATATAAAAAATTCATAGCGATCCTTGTTTAGGAGTGGGTTAAAAATAAAATTAAATTCTAATCCCTAGCAAAGTGCCTCCCGGGGTGCGTGCCCCCTGCTTCTCCCTCACTCAATACTTAATTCGCCATAATGGATCTGCCATATTGGGGTTTTTAAGAATAATTTTAAATTCGTAATCTACGCAAGTAGTGAACATAACCCGATTCGCTCGATCCCCCCACTCCTCGACCTTGACCTTGACCTTGCTTCACCCCTCTTTGGCCCCGCCCACATGTCCTTGTCATTGACCTTGAAAGTGCACGTGTGCTTTGGCCTTGGCCTTGTGTTCAAGGTTGTGTGTGTGACCTTGACCTTGACCTTGGTCGAGACGACCTTGACTTTGTTGAAGGTCATCTTGGGTGTGTGACCTTGAAGTAGTTATTTGTGCATTGTAATAGTGTGGGATGATCTTGAAATGATTTTGACCTTGCAAATTGTTCTATAAATTGTGTGAGTCTACTTGCATTCATTCAGTGTGAAATGTCAGATACGGAACTATCTAAAGAAAAAATTATAGAGCAAGTCGGCAGAGTAATTTGTTTATATCAGAGTAATTTAAAAAGTTTGTGTGATTTTGAAGAGAAGGATCTAGCATTTTTTCCTCTCGAATATTTAAAAACTTGCGTTGATACGCTGAGTTTACGGCAAATTTGGGATAAGCTGCCAGCGTCATATCGGTGTAACAAGGAACTACAGTTAAGCTTACCCTGTTACATTCACTATGAACAAATATATCGTCATCATATAGATGGGCCACCACCAGCAATAAAAAAGTGTCGTGAATGTAAAAATGAGTGAATAATATGAATAGTGCTTTGCAAGAGACAGTAAAAAAATTGGGCGATGAGTTCACTGAAACGGCTAATAATTATTTCAATGATGCAATGAAAAGTCGAGCAGAATGGGCGTCGCGCTATTGTGATTTGGCTTATGAATATGAAAAGGCTGCGAATGCATGTCGTAAATATTGCAGCAAAACAATAAATTTACAAGACTTTGTTCGTGAGATAAAAAAGTTGGGGTTTAGTGACTGTTTGGAAAAACTGATTAGGTTCATTGCAGATCCGGTTGTGTTAGATGAAATTAGAGTGTAGGACTTAAGTTTAACGTAGTAGTAGTTAATATGGAAAGTTTAGTGCGAGAAATGTACGAGGAATTTCTAATTTCTGCAGCCTGTTCGGAATTTTACGCATATGAAATGCAAGATTCGGAGGCTCAGGACTTTAGTGTATTTTTTAAGTATATGGACCATGCCGAAGTGTGTCTTTTAGCTAGTATAGTTTGTAAGAATTTTCTTAGATATAAAAACAAACAATTATTATTGAACAAATTAAGGAAATTAGGTTTAGGTGATAATGTTAAACGCATAGAAGAATGGCAGAAAAAAATCAATGAATAAAGTACATAAAATGTAGTTATTTGTTTCATTATATTTTGTCCTTGAAGTTATCCTTATACCAATTTAAATGTGTGACGTCATTTGACCTTCAATACTCCTCCCACTATTTCTATCGTTAAGCTACCCCCACCATTGTTACAATTCGACCTTGAAACCCCGCTATAAAGGTTCGTGGGAGAAGAAGTGACTTCAAACAGTCGCAGATATCAGTGGCATAAACATCAAATATTGTGTTCGTGTAGTGTTCTGAAAGTGCTTTTATATTGACGGTAATTTTTGGATTTATATACCATTTTTTTCAATAATGAGTATTGCAAAAGAAACTCTAGATGAAATTAATGAAATGTTTAGCAAAGATTTCGAGGTTTTAGAGAAAAAAAAGGTTACCGAAATGATTGTAGGCAAAGTGTATAAAATTGTAAAGATGGTTTCAATGACTACACGATTTGGTAAAACTCTTTTAGTGGCTTTACACGATGACGGTGATAATAGCACATTTGAGACTTTTTTACCAAAACGTGTGCCCGAAACACTATCTGACGATATTGTAGATATTATGAGTAAAACTAAAGATAAATACACTCTAACTTATTTGGGGCAGGGCACTAGAGTTTTTGGAAACAATACTCGAACATTATTACGTTTTGGCTCATTGGAGTAAATTGTATGTAAATTGTTTGAAAAAAAGGATGTAATTAAATTTAAAATATAGTTGCACATGTCAGAATACTTACGCGTGTTCATTATTTCTGTTAAAGATGTCTGCTGATGCGACGACGACGACGACGACCGCCAACGAATGTGTAGATAGATACATATTTTGGTTGGGGAGAGAATTAAGAAATAGGGCTCACGATATGTTAGATAGCGTAAATGATTGGTCGCATATTGATGTAACCAAAGATCAATATAAGAACGAGATCAGGGATACAATCAATTTTATGGCTGGGGCACACTTGTGCGACAAATTTTTATATGGTTCCATAGACATGGATACATTTTGTGCTGAAATGGTTGAAGAAGAATTAAAAGAATACCTCGTCAATATTCTACATTTACCAGGTGAGCTTGCTGCAAAATATGAATTGGTTTCTGCAACAGCAACAGCCCAAGACGTTGACGATCGAAATAGTGTCGGATGGGATAGAATTTTGAGCAACGAAAACGAAGACATGGAAAACTAATTTTTTATAATTTTTGTATTTGTGCAATTAAATAACTGTAAATAAATATCTGTTACAATCATAGTTTTATTTTATTTCTTTTATAAACATACCAACCCAGTAGATCATAGTCAGTGTTTCTTTTTCTCAGCTGAAATATTTAATATAAGTAGGGCAAATAAAAATAAAATAGTTTAGTAAAGATTGAAAATGAGTCGAGGAAACAACACAATTGATAAATTTGGTCGTCAGAAATATAATGAAAAATATCATATATTATCTGGGCCACAAGGGATTGGTTTTAAACTTACAGCGGATGGGCAGTATGATATGGGTGGAAAAATCATAACCAACTTAGGCGAACCTAAAGATGATGACGATGCTGTGACAAAACACTTTGTTAATAGAAAGTTTTACAATTTTGCAGTTGTAATATGTGACATATTTAACAAGGATGTCCTCCCCATGATATACAAAAATAATAGTGAGCTTAAAACAAAAATTGAAGTTATGCAGAAAATACTCTATCATCAGCCTTTAAATGACTCATTAAGCGCACTGTCGTACGACTCGACTTCAAAAAAAATCTAAAAAAAGCAGGTTAAAGAATAGGAGAACGCACTCCGAGTGGCATAGCCTTGAAGATAACGTCGTAGTCGTCGGTGAATTGGACCTTCCCTCCAAGAATATTGAAATGTTATTTATGTGTATGATGTTTTATTGTCATTGTTTTTAATAATGAAGATTGAAATAAAAAACTTTATTTTACAATATATTGTTTATTTATTTTACATTTTAAATAAAAAATATAGTCATACAATATGTTATTTAAACAATATTAGCTTTATCTATCCAAGAGTTGAAGTGGTTGGGAAATCCTAGCCATTTGACAAATAATTGTTCGATGTGATTTTTCTTGCGTTGTCTAAGGACCTTTTCTACTAGATAAACGTCAGGACTGCTTGTTTTTTGTAGTTCTGATTCGTAAAAACACCCTCTTATAGGCTGACCTTCTAACGATTCCAACAAGTAAGTAGGTGGATTTGTAACGTTAACTTTTACAACTTTAAACAATTCGGTTGACCAAGAGGGCGTATATCCTTTCTCGAATAAGCTTTTGTACTTGCTAATACGCACAATGTCACCCATGGAAAACTTAAATTTTTTAGGTACAATTTTTAAATAATCATATGCTTTAATATGTGTTTTTTCTTGCACGTCTGCAGGCTTCATTCCAATGGTGCGATGTTTCGAATGGTTATAGGTTTTTGTTACTGCCGATAATATATGTATCCATTTGTAAGATCCTCTTGTCGAGAATTGTTTATATAAATTATTTTTTAAAGTCCTTATGACTCGCTCAACAATTGCAGCTTTCTTTGTGCTGTAAGTGGAATAATGATTTATATTATATTTTTTCATCAGGGCTTGAAAGTTTGTATTATAGAACTCCTTTCCTTGATCACTTTGCAGATTTGTTGGTGTATATGATGCCTCTTCAATGATGCTTTTCATCGCATTAGTAACTTCTATACCAGTCTTGTTTTTTATGGCTTTGGTATAGACAAATTTCGAGTAACAATTTATACAGACCAAAATATAACGATAACCATCGTTTTCATCAGCATACTGTTGCATTTCAGCCAAATCAATTTGCCACAAATCTCTGTATCCTTTTATTATCGTGCGCCGTCTTACAAAATTTTTTCTAGCCGTTCTATGTAGTTCATTAACAATCTTGATTTTTTCTAGACTGGGCTCCATATTATTAGTAATACTAAAGGTTTCAGATCGAAGGAAGAACTGAATAATATCATTAAATATTGAGCTTAATATATTATATCTTCTTCTCGTAATTCCTCTATGATTGACATAATTTCATTTTCGTGTCCAGTGTGACCGGCCATTTTGGAACTCCACAACAAACGTAAACGATCCACCAACTCTTTAGCTTTGTTCCAGTAGACATATTGAAATTTTTTCGAAGATAATTTCTTTTTTGTGGGTAACTGTAGTTTTTCCGAGAGATTTTTTCTTGTAATAGTACCACCTAATTTTGTACCCATTATCAGAGGTTTAATAATTCGTAAATATTTGTTCCATCTGGTCTCCCGTAAACCATCACTTTTTTTAAAATTGTTGTAGACAGCATTCGTTGATTCCAAAATTTCCTTGTACGTTGAAAGTACATTATCACTTAATTGTTGTTGTTCCTTGCCTACACTTGGGGGTGTTTTAAGAAATAACAAATCATAAAGTGCCGGTGATCCACCATATTCTGCAATATTTTTCCCTTTTTTGTATAAGACAATATTTCCATTTCGAAAACGCACCTCTAAATTACCAATAAAATTTTTGTTATAATCTGTTTTTGAACCAAAACGTACACCATATACAGTATTGTATAGAGATGGTTTCGAACGTAATCCTTTCAGGTGTGCGTTTAAAGTATCGGAAGTTGTGGTGTCAGCGGATGCGAGAGATGTATTAGTTGATGTCGAGGGTGTATCAAACACCGATTGGCTAATATCTTCTTTTGAAATGCGATGCTGCTGCTGCTGCTGCTGAATAGGTGTGGAGGTTTGAAAGGAATGTGTAGGTTGGGGAAAACCTGATATTTGAGTCGACTGCACTGATGTACTGAGACTATGTGACTTTGTAGCTGGATAATGTTGTTGCTGTTGTTGTTGTTGTTGATGTTGTTGTTGCTGCTGCTGCTGACGTTGCTTAACCACATCAGATATAGTTGTCAACGGCTTAGAAATGGGTTCGTAAAACTTTTCCAATTCCACAACATTAAACTCTTTAGCCGCTTTAATTTGTTTAAATTTTTTTCTGACGGCATTGGTAGCTTCCACTAGTTTACGTTTTAAGTCGATCGCGTTATTCATGATGTTAACAAAGGACGTTTCAACAATCAAATGAGCGTTTTCTCTTATTATTACAGTAATATATAGCTATCAAATCCTTTGCGGTATCTTCCCGATTTCACATCACTGTCTTTATCAATTACTAAAAATCCATACTTATTATCCCAACATTTTGAGCACATTTCTTGAAATTGAGTAAAAGTTAGATCCGGTGAAACGTGGTCGGAAAATATGTGTTTCATATTCAACTCATCTTGTTTAAACATAATAATAAAATTGGCGTTGTCTCGCACAAGCTGTTTAGGCACTCGCGAATATGTTTGCGCTAGGTAAAAGGAGTCGATATTTTTATGACGTCCCATGCTAAAGTACGATCTTATAACATCTTGTTTTTCACATATAACATCATCAAAGATAAATATAGAGTTTGGTTTTGCATCGGACGGTTCCACAATATTACTGGAATCACTAAAGGCATAGTAGCCTAAACCTTTGATGGGCGCTAAAATTTTCCTTAAATACTCATATTTCGGTTGATACAGAGATTTCGAGTAAATATAGACATTTTCGAAACGTAGCCCAAGGGGGTGTGTAAGCAGCGAAATCATGACATTAGTTTTTCCACAATTGGATGGACCAATTAACAGGCCGCGAATAGAGGAAGGAAGTAAAGGACCGTGTCTCTTCATTATCTTCTTTTCAAATCCAAGTCCGACTTTTTCATCGAGATTGTCAATAGGAAGTTTTTGTTTAAGATCGATAACGCGCATCTTAGGAAAATTTGATATTTTATAGGCAATTTTTCACAAAAACTGTCATTCAGATGCCGAGCGTCAAACGAAGTGGACGGTCTCACGTTTCCAACAAAACTGGATACGGTATTGTGAATTCGTTAATAAATAAATTACCATTCGAGGTACACATTCCTGGTTATCAATATGGCGGACCCGGAACAAAAGTAATAAAACGTGTAACAAGAGGTGATCCAGGCATTAATCCTTTGGATGCCGCATGCAAAAAACACGATTTAGCCTATTTACATAATAAAGACAACATAAGTGCGAGACATCGAGCGGATTACGAGCTCGAACAAAGTGCTTGGAATAGAGTAAAATCGAAAGATTCCAGTTTAGGTGAAAAAACAGCAGCTTGGTTAGTTACAAACATTATGAAAGGAAAACAACGTTTTGGTATGGGTGTACCATCATCATTATCAACAAAAAAAACATCTAGTAAAGGCACGCGTCATACAAAAAGGAAAGGTGTTAATAAAAATCGACATGTTCGGAAAGCCAGTTTCGGAACAGCTATTCGACAAGCAGTTCGAAGGGAATTATTAAAAGCCGGAAGTAAAAATGTGTTGGAAAAAAATGTCATGAATGCATCTAAAATAGCTCTGTCGGCAGCACGTAGATCGGTAAAAGCGGCAGGTGGCAAAAGGAAGGTTCGTACACCGAGAATAATACCGATTCCTAAAACTGGTGGAATATTACCATTAATACCAATTTTTGCCGGGTTATCAGCTTTGGGTTCATTAGCCGGTGGGGCAGCGGGAATTGTGCGCGCCATAAAAGCAGTAAAAAAAAGCAGCGAAGATAAAACCGGTGCCGGCCTGTATTTAAAATCGAAAGGAAATGGTTTGTTTCTAAAGCCATATCGTAAAGATATGGGATTATTTTTAAATCGTAGATCAAAAAACTAATTGAATCCCTACCTCGAAGACCACTATCTAACATCGATATAGAAAAATATGCCAAAAAGAAAAGAATAGGACACTTTCGAGGCGTTTATATGAGGGATTTATTACCTAGACAAGGTCCTCGACGTTACGAAGCAGCAATAGTGAATTTGGATAGTACGCGTGGTGCAGGGACTCATTGGGTAGCTTATAGAAAAAATAATTCTAAAGTAACATATTATGACAGCTTCGGCGATTTACCCCCACCGATCGAATTGGTACGATATCTACAAACGGGATCGGAACCATCAAAAATTATTTACTATACATACGATCGTCAGCAGGATTTTGGAACAGTCTGGTGTGGACATTTGTGCTTAAAGTTTCTTGTCGAATCATCAGCGTAAAAGATGTCATCATCATCATCGTCACCATTAACACCGCAAATGGATCGCAATAACTATACTAAAATGTTGCAATCACTGAAAGCATTTCATCTAGCCGGTGGATTAAGGAAAATGACCGTGAAACAGTTAGAAAACATGCCCAAGGAAGTGATGATTGCATTAGCCCCAAATGAAATTCCATTCGTTTGGGAAAAGTTGCCCGAGCACCTTAAAAGCGATATCGATATATTAAAATATCAGTGCGGTTGCAAACATTATTTCAGCAGCAGCAGCAATTTAAACGAGGTTACGTCTGATGAGGATCTTACAGCTAGAAAAATATTTTGTTGTTATTGCAAAATCAGCGATGTGCGCATAAAAGCAGAAAATAGCATAAAAACATCACTATCTAATGCAGTGAGAAAAGGTGTGAAGATGAATCTTTTTAAATGTTGCCGCTAAGAATAAAACCGAGATGTGTGATGTTTTAATGGTTAGTCATGTCTTATACGTTCACACTAACAGGACACTCGAGCGTCTTAAGCGCCGATTTTTATCCACCAGTCGAATTAAATAGAGAAAACAAATATGGTCTGGCATTGCTGGGATTTTACACATACAATTCAATTTTTAATGTGGACGAAAGCAACAATAAGTTTGCCTACATGAAGGAGGGTTACACCACCGAGTCGATACAATTGCAGATTCCACCTGGGGCCTATGAAATAGATGAGATAGGTAAAGCTATGTTGGAGGCTTTGAGGATTTCAACTGAAGAAAAGAACGATGGAATCTTTTACTTGGTCGCTAATAATAATACGCTGAAATGTGAACTGAAATCCCAATATACTATAGATTTCCGGGGAGAGGCGAGTATCGGTAAAATGTTAGGATTTAATCATACAGTGTTAAAAAGAGACAAAAAGCACGAATCAACCGAGATGGTGGAAATAATGAAAGTACGCATCATACGCGTAGATTGTAATATAATTTCCGGAGCATATATGAATTCGGTGGAAGGTCATACCTTGTTCGAATTCGATATCGATGTGGAGCCCGGTTACAAAATCAGTAAAGAACCACAAAATAATATTTATATGCCGTTAATGCCGGCAGGACGTCAGTTTATCGACAACATTACTCTTCGCATCTTGGACGATAGCGGTGATCTAATCAATTTTCAAGGCGAGAAAATAATCGTGAAATTGGAACTGAAGAAACTTTCATAAAAATGGGTTTTTGCTTCAATCGTCAATTGTGTGTGCTGTCGACTAAGATGGGGGAACCGCCGAAACATAATAAAAGTAAAAGAAGAGTTAACGTCAAGGTTAGTCGTCGTCCAGACGTTAGATCACAAACATCTCAACAGTTATCTGCCGAAGACTATAAATTTTTAAAATCAATCGGTCTTAAAGTGCGAAAATGATTTCCACCACCAGCGATAAAATAGAGGTTTTCTCCGAGCCCATCTTGGACAATTCCATTATTAGTCTAGAAGAGCATACGTATAAACCATATGGATCTCCATCATTCAACAATTCGGATGAAGTCCGTATCCCCATTAATTTTCAAGATATTATACTGGATATCGCCGAAAGTTACATATATATCGAAGGAAAATTTAAACCCATAGACGCAACGAAAAGATGTTTTTTATCAAATAATGCCCTCGCATTTTTGTTCGATGAAATTCGCTACGAGATGGGAGGTGAGCAGGTCGCCGTGGTTCGTAAACCAGGAGTAACGACGACATTAAAAACCATGGTTTCATTCGGAAGTTTGCAACAAAGATCTCTCATGACGTGCGGATGGGGTCTCGACGAAGCAAACCAAGATATCGTAGACACGGCAAGTAACGTATTCTCCGGGAAATTACCCTTAAAATATCTTATGGGATTCGCCGAAGATTACGCAAAAGGTGTTTTCAACGTAAAACAAGAGCTTATTATGATTATAGCTCGCACTTTTACCAATTGTTACGTCGGCGAAGTAGAGGCAGAAATTAGTATCGACAAAATCGAATGGAAAATTCGTCACATCATTCCAGACGACAAGCAAAAATTGAAAATACTGTCTCGCATTAATAAAGGAGGAAACAATGCCAGTATTCAAATGGCATATCGTAAATGGGATCTGTACGAATTACCAGCTTTAAGGCAAACATCTTCCGACGTGTGGGCCTTGAGAACGAGTACAAGTCTGGAAAGACCGCGCTATATAATCGTCGGGTTTCAAGACAGCAATAATTGCGACAAGAAAGAAAAAAACGCAACCCAGTTTACCCACGCCGACGTATGCGACATTAGACTGTATCTGAATTCAACCGTTTATCCATACGAAAGATGGAATTTAGATTTCGCCAAGAAACTGTACGCAGCAGCCTATTACAATTACGAAAACTTCCAAAGCAGCTACTACGGGCGCGAGATAAACGATCCGATGATAACGTTCGCGGAATATATGAAAAACCCCGTTTTTATTATCAATTGCAGTCATCAACCAGAGGCGATTAACTCATCGACAGTGGATGTAAAATTGGAGTTCCAAACGAGAAAGAATAAATTCCCCAAAGACACTAAAGTGTACGCATTAGTTATTCACGACTCATTTTTTAGTTATAATGTATTAAACGGTTCGGTGACCAATAAATCTATATTTTAATGTATCTATTATATGTAACACAAAATAATGTTCTTGAATCAATAAATTTGTAATGAGTGAAGTAGTAGTTTTATATTTATTTGAAACCCAACCAAAAAAAAAGCTGGCGGAAAAGCCCGCTCTTTAAGAAAAGAGTACGGGAATTTAGAAAATGGTGGTTTATTAAGTGGAAAAAAGAGCTTAAATAACACAAGAAAAAATTTTTAAGGCAAAATATGAAAACAACGATTTAGAAAATTTGTAGGAAAGTAACGGTTAGGAATAGGGAAAAAAGTTATAAGAAAAAATTATAGAGGAAATCGAGTACTATAAGCAAGCATTTTTCTCGATAGTAAAAACGTAAAAAAAATTTTTTTCAAAAAAAAATTGAAAAATGGTGAATGCGCGCCAAAGTTGAAGTTTTGGAGCAAAATGATATTAGGAAATTAGAAAGAGAATTTTTTTCTACATATGGTGGTACTTTTCAAAATTCGGAAAGATGAAATTTTAAGAAAAGGGTTATAGTAAGTTAGTAATTTGGATTTTTTAAAGCGCTGTAGCTCGGGAACCGTTCAAGATAGAAAAAAAATAAAAGCACTTTGATAGCCCAAAATTTTGAGGAGAATGCGATGGTGTAAAAAAAATTATAATTTTTTTTTTTTTTGAAAATGCTGAATACGCGCTAAAGTTGAAGATTTAGAGAAAAACGGTATTGGGAAATTAAAGAGAGAATTTTTTTCTACATATTGTAGTATTTTTGAAAATTCGAAAAAATTAAATTTGAAAAAAAGGGTTATAGAAAGTTAGTAATTTGAATTCTTTAAAGCGCTGTAGCTCGGGAACCGTTCAAGATAGAGAAAAAATAGAAGCACTTTAATTACCTAGAATTTTGAGTAGAATACAATGGTGAAAAAAAAATTTGGAAAATCTTAAAAATGACAAAAAATTTAGATGAAAAAATTGAAATTCTTGAGTTAGGAGGCTAGGGCCGCCGAACGGGAGTATGTGGAAGTTGTAGGGGAGGGTTTTTTTTTTTTTTTTTCTAAGTCCACCATTCTATAAGCTCTCACCAATACATAATAATACATAGAATCCGTTGGTGGGGTGGGGGTAGTTCTATATATATGAGACTGGGCCAGTTACACAGTCATATATTCATCAACCCTCATACGATGAACATGGAGGAAGAAAGACCCGCCAGCCAAGGCTCATCCATCTTTAGTGATGACACCGTAGCCGACAACGTTGGAGACCTGCAAGTCTTCGACGACGACGACGAGGTGGATTTTGAAATTGACGTCCTACGTTGGGACGACTTGGATGAGCCGATTCCGCTAGTATATGACCATGATCCGGGTCTAGTGGAATTAGACGATGCGGGCGATTGGGTCTTACAAAGACTCGAAACTCCGTCGCCGCAGCCAGAGCCGGACTCGACGGAAGATGCGGTGCTGGAAATTCCAGCATCACCAACACCCGACGACCCACAAGGCCCCTGCGATTCGTCAAGCTGGTGGTCGACCAGCGAGGATGGGGCACCATAAGCCCCACACTCTCCCTGGCCCTTTTTAAGGGCACACAACAACGGTCCTTTTCAGGACCACAAAATACTTTGATCGTAGTTTTAGTACATATTAGTACTTTGTTACTAATATTGTATGTATAGAATATACAATATTAGATACAAAGTATTAAAACTTTAAGTGCTGGTGGAACCCAGCTAAATCGTTCGTTCGTATTTGAGACCACAAACAACTTTTGGTCTCAATACGTAATACGACATTTGTTTTCACCCCCCACCATTAATTTGTCTCTATATATACGACCGCCAATACTTATTACAATCATTTTAGTTCAACATGTCAGCGACTCAACAACAACAACAACAACAACCCATCCAATGCCCTGTGGTAGATTCTACCACAGAGAATTGTTTGGAGTGGGAGCCGAACGATCCTAGATGGGATGAACTTTGGCGGTTCATCATCGAATATACAGAGGACAACACCACCACCCCCGCTGATGATGACGGGCTGTGCGACTCCACAACTCAATAAAAGAGTCGCATGTTTTACAACCAAACGGTCCTTTTTAGGACCACAAAATAATTTGATCGTAGTTTTAGTTGGTTATTATACTTTGTAACCAATATTTTATGTTTTTTTCATAAAAACATACAATATTGAGATACAAAGTATTAGAAGTTCTGGCGACAGAACCTTAACTTCATAAACCGAACCATGTTTTAGCATACTTGTAAATATTATCAGAAAATATTTACAACTATTGCTATTGCGTAGTTTTAGTGGATTATTCACTCTTTTTTTTTTATTACCTAATATTATGTGGGACAGGGCCTATATGAAATAACACACAAAAATCAATTTTCAAGTCATTTTTATTCTCATTATAAAATATAAAAAATTTGATCAAACACTTTTTTATTAACTACAATATATATATATATATATATATATATATATATATATATATATATATATATATATATATATATATATATTTACAAACTTAATACTATAAATTAAAAGCTAATATCTACAACTACCTAACACCTACTACATAATTTATTAAAGTCCTCTAATTGTCTTTTTAACCGCGCAGATTTCACCTTTTTTATCTCTAATTGTTTTTCAAGTTCTATAATGTCACTGTCACACTCGTCCACTTCTTTCACTAAGCGTTTTTTCATTTCGTAAATGTCTGTCAATTTGGTCTTCTGAGAGTTGGTGAAGTCTTCGACCCACTCCGGTTGTGATGGCTCGGAATATATTAACGAAGAAGACGCGGTTTTATTTGGTGAAGACGATGACGATGACGACGACGACGACGACGAAGCAGCGGAAACTTCATCGCCTTCAAAACAACGCTTAAACCGCTTCTTCATGGGTTTCCGACACCCCAATATCGGCGACAGTGGCGCTGGCGCTGGGGAAGACTTCACCTCCGACACTATTTCATTCTCGACGCTGGCCGGTGTTGGTGGCGTTGGTGGTGTTGGTCCATCGGGGCCTTCTATGACTTCCACTTCTACTGACAGTGGCTCTTGCGGTGCTGTTTTTAGGAAGTCGGGTAATGGAACAGGGGTGGAGGGACGCTTAAAGTTAAACTTTTTCTTCTTCCCTTGTCCCACACCTTTAATCGCCGAATAAAATGTTTTTTTATCGGCGATTTCCGACTTCCGCATAGTCAAGAGCTTTTTCAGTTTCGAAGCTTTCGGAGAAGATTCCCTAGGCCGCGATGCTTTTCGCACAACCACATCACTAATCACATTTATCTTTGGCTCCTTCTCCTCCGTCCAGCATTCCAGGAATTGCGCTGCCGACTGAACTAACTCTTCGTCGCGACCATCGTTGAGGGCTCGGTCTTCGGCATCTTCATGCTCCACGCCATTCCAGTTCTCGAACACCCCCGGACTTAACACTTCCAAACCACTCATGTTATCCAGCATGCCTTGCTGTGAACCGCAGCTCACGTCAAGAGCATCTAAAAGAGACCGTACACTAGACATTTTCGATATTCAAACTCACACAATTAACTTTTTCTTAGCACTGTACTGTTTGCTGTTCTGACGAACTGTGAAGAGCTCGAGCCAGCAAGTCTGCTTTTATGCCCATTTCCCCCACTACACCGCCTTTATTCCTTTTGTTCGATGCATTAAGTATAATATTTAAACTTGTCAGATGCAAGGCCAAGGCCAAGGCCGACGTAACCGGCAATACCAGGGTCGTTTTCAAGGCTGTAATTTTCATGGATTTTTTTTTTGTCCCTGTCAAGGTTATTTTAAAGAAGCATATAAATATAGTGCTAAACTTGTTAGATGCGAGGCCAAGGCCAAGGTCAAAGTACCCGTCAATGTCAGGGTCGTTTTCGAGGTTGTAATTTTCAAGGATTTTTTTTTGGTCCTGTCAAGGTTATTTTAAAAAGTAATACATAATTAGAGTACCGCGATTGAAAAGTACAACATATTCAAACATCATGTTGCCAACCGATGAACAACCTAGTGAAGCAGCCAAAACATACAGTCATATACCAAAAGCTTTTTATTTAACTTGTCATCATTGTAAAAGACTAGGTATCTGCTGGCGAAATGATCTTACGTACGACTTCAACTACATTGACCTTTTCAGGGTTAAATTTGTACAATGCGGCTTTTGTGGACTAGTTTACTACCAGTTCAAGGACATTAATGAACGTGCCATCCAGAGAAGAAATTGGGTCATAGAAGAAGCTTACCTGTACAGAAGAAATTAACATGTATTTTATTTCTTAATTTTTAATTTTTTTGTTTGTTATTTTTTTTATTTTTTTTTAATAATAAAAAGTAAACTCAATCTTTTGTTATATTTTAATTTTTTTTTCAATAAAACAATAGTAAAATGAATCTGTATGTGTATTTATTAAACATCACCTAAAATACGTTTTGCAATCCATATTTTTCTGCAGAGTCCGTTTATTAATGAAATAGAACCATATATTAGGGTGAAATCTAATGGTTTCAAATCAGTCTCACATAACAATGTCAGAAGTAAACACTATTGATAAGTTCGGTCGCAAAAGAAAATTTAAGGATTTTAACTTTATGCGAGGTCCTTCAGGAATAGGTTTTAAACTTACACCTAATGGAGATTACGACATGGGAAGCAAAAGATTGTGCTATTTAGCAGAACCTCTTGAAGGAGACGATGCGACCACACGAAATTATGTTGATAATAACCTTGCTCAGTGTGTGCAAGATACGCAGAAAGCTTTACATGACTCAACAATTGTTATTAAAGATATATTCAGAAACCAA
This sequence comes from Diaprepes abbreviatus, assembly GCA_034092305.1. NCBI lineage: Eukaryota > Metazoa > Arthropoda > Insecta > Coleoptera > Curculionidae > Diaprepes > Diaprepes abbreviatus. Next base: position 1,784,923 of record JASJET010000199.1, read on the forward strand.
CTTGAAGGTTACGTACGCAAGAAATTAATTGAAACCGGTCAAGAACTTAGAGGATACATTGATGATACTGATATGAACTTAGGCAAGACGAACTGCGTGATGAACTTAACTCTAGAATGTTGAAAATTGAAAAGACTATGGAGGATCTTGTCAGCAAACCTGTTTCACATTAAACATTTACTCGTAGACCTGTGCGTTTAATTTACTATTAGACAAATTTTTCAACAATAACTTTTACAGTTTGTTATTTGTCGACACTTCATTATATTTATAATTTTAAAATAAAGGTTCAATAAAAAAGCAATCAAGTAATGAATACATGTTTTTTATTTTAAAAAAAAAAAAAAAAAAAATTACAATACTATCGTTACATATTAATGTTGTATGTTTAATAGAAATAATAAAAACAATACAAATAATGAAATATGGATTTTCCAGATTACGTGCTGTCCTGACTTAGAAATGATTCCAACACGGTGACTAAATTTGCTAAGTTTTCTTCCGGGTCTGTTTTGTAAAAATCTATGTCTGCATGCCCCCAAGGTAGAGTTTTGGTTGAACTGTGAATTACATAACGTTTATCATCGCTATGTGACAATGCTACTTTATTTATTATGTTGGTATAAATGTTATGTAATTCACTTCTAAATGTCTTCATCTTTCTTAATATCAAACCACCCCGTTCAACAATTCTTTGGTAGTCTTCCTGATGAAGGTCTTTCTCGATAACACATTTTTTGATACCTTTGGCTTTTTTAAATTCATTATTAATGGACTTTACATAATAAGCCTTCGCGCCGGTACCATAAAAACTTATTATCGGATCACCAGGAAACTCATCTTTCATTCTACCAACTACAGAATTACTTTTAATTATGTTGAAATTATTAATTTCGGGGTAATTTGATGTATCGAATTTTTCGGGGTTTTCTGATATAGTTTGATAAAAGTTTTCCGTATACACTTTTAATATAAGCGAGTCAGTATCGGTGTAAAGTAACGAAGCATCATCGCCAAACTTGGATTTAATAAAATAATAATAAAAATCGTATATTACAGTCTTTGATATATCTAATATGGAAAAACCGATATAAATTGGTTTATTGTACAATATTTTAACTTTATTCATATGTATAGCAACAAAGTTCTCGGTAAATATCGAGCTACTATTGAAATTGGGGCGGGATATTAGTGCTCTAGCTCCATTTCTGCCTACACTGTTCTCCCAATGTGTTACTAATTTTATATCCTTTCGATTTTCCACATTTTCCATAGTTTTACCAAATATCGCGTTATTTTTTAATTTAAAAGTGTCCTTCGCAAATTTTGTGGTGGCCTTGTTACGTAAATTGGTATTAAAATCAATATACGATTTTAGCCATTTTGATTGCTTAAACTGTAATACTCGATGGGTTTGCATTACCACTAAGCCGTTGGCGATGGCTTGTTTTAAAGTTCTATAGTGTACAATGTATTTTTTTTTATCTTGTAAATTAGGAATTAATTTCGGCAATTTAGCGTTTTCTGTTGGCGGTATGATATTTTCTACTAGAAATGGAAGATCAGAATGTGCATCATGCAACTCAGTCGGATAATGCACATCCACTTCCAAAACGTAGCCATGTAAACTATCATCACCAACAGCCATAATATTTAAATCCAGAATTTCGCGCTCGCTTAACCATCGAAAACCACCATATGGTAATGCTTGTGGCATACTATGACCATATAGATTTGTAGCATCAAGGTATGTTATAAATGAAGAAGGTTTTGTTGGGTCATAGTCTGGTAAAAAAATATTATTAGCGATGTGCTTCCTTTCTGTACACTGGCTTATGCCGCCGCGTATACCTTTCTTAAAAAAATGTATCATGTCTATATCAGTTAAGAGCTCTAACTCTACCTTAGTCATACGTAGCATACAATCAAATGATAAACTTGGAAGGGTATAGTAATGTGCTGGATCAAGTTTATCGAATTTTAAACAATTATTCCGAAATTGCTCAAAAACATCACACAATAGCAACACATCTGATTTTAAATACACGTCCGAATAGTCCCCCAAAGTTTTACACCCAAACAAGCGCCATACTTCTTTTGCTCTTCTATAGCTTTCATCGCTAATATGTTCTTCCCGTAAATTATCATAAAATTCATCTTTACTTGGAAGACATGTATTTTCCATTTTTTCTATAGAGTCAATAAAGCTATAGGGAAAAACACCCTTTTGACGCATCAAATTAAATTGGTTGATATTTGAAAAATGTTTCCGCGTTTCAATAAAATCGTCGTCGTTTAAACCGCTGCCTAAATTTTCCAAAGACGTTGACAGAAATTTAAAACTATCAATAAATCGCAACTTTAAATATTTCCTCTTGACTTTTCCACATTTACTATCAAAATAATCGTGCACATAAATGCTTTTGGTAAATGATATGTACTTTTCCTTACTTTGAGCCAAAACACCAATTTTATCCCCATATTTACATAACTCTTTTATAAATAAATGGCTGTCGTAGCCGCTTAAGTTATGAAATATGATAGGGATAAAAGAGGGTAATTTATAATTTAAATTACAAACGGAATGTGCAGCACCAAATCTTTTTGCACCAGTTATGTGACAGTGGTCTCGTACTTTAATCTCACCCTCTTCAAAAGGGCCTTCACATATACCACATATTTTAGCATCATTAAACTCCCTTTTTTCTTCAGGCGTTAACGGTTTCATAGGCTTAATGTCTTTTAAATATGTGTTGTATAGAGCCCTTAAATCACACTCGATACGATCCACAAAGACTTGAGCTGCATTATTCCCCCGAAATAGCTCAAATTTCGAAAGTGAGTCGTCAAAAGAGCATTTAATTAAATAAGCAAAAGAATATGGTTCATGTTTAAAACTTTTTACAGTGTAAGAATTTTGTGGGTTTGGTTGTACCGTTTCAACGGGTTTTAAAACAGATTCGAAATCTGCATAAACCACGAATGGAACGCGCATTTGCTTTTCTATACCCTCGAATTTTAAAATATTTTCCGGCACACTCTTTCCAAATTTATCGATTTTTAAATCCACTGAGGGTGTTTGCGTGAAAATGTGGTTACAATCGTAGCTTTGATGTAAAGTTAAAGCTGACGGTGTACTAAAATAAATGAGGCAACCATCACAGAAATATATTTTATGTTGTTAACAACTAATTTGACTTGAAACTAAACGTGATAAATCCCGAATCCAACAATAATGACTCTTTGAACAAGTCGTATCACAAAAATGTTCACCGCCATCTTTACTACTACAGTCTTTTGTAATTAACAATAAATTTACATGCCTATCCAACTTTTTTGACGCATACCTCAGTGGACCAATAACTTCATGTATTACTTCATTATTTTCATATTTAGATTCCAGACCGTATACGTTAATTGATATGTTGTTCATTTCCTCAAATTTTTTAATGTCACGTAATTTTACTGGAAAATCCATACCTGTTACATTTAGCACTCTAGAAAAATGGGGGTAGGATGTCTTCTGTGAAGGCTCTGCTGTTGGAGGAAACAATGCTGATGTTACAGCCCACGCAAAGCAAAATTCGTCCTGGTTAATCACATTGACGACAGCTCCTTTCTTTTCAATAGAACACGGCAACTTGATGTATGATGAGCCACCCATAGGCATATACTTGTTGATACCAACTTCCAAGTATAAAATTCGCACAAGAGCCCATCCTATAACAAGAAAAATAATATATAAAAATCAGTTTAATATATCGGGTTTTGATTTTTCCATACCTGAATCTTTCTCCTGGAACTCTGTCGCCTGCGTTTTTATTAATTCGGTGAAAGAATGGTAAACGGCATCCAAATCACTTTCTACACTAATTATTTGATTAGCAGTGTTGAAGGATTTTTCACTGAATATTTCTTGTGATGGAAGCATGTACTCGCCAACAGCTGTCATGTTAACTTTTAAAGCATGATGCACACGCAATAAATTATTAACAAGTTCCACCACCTTGGATTTAATGTCTGCAAAGAACATTACGTAATCGGAATGCTCCATATCACTGCTAACCCGATAGGTTGCAATTCTCCTTTTGAAGGCACATTCAACGAGTTGCACACCATGACATACCGGCAAACATGAATTATTTTTATGTTGTTGTGTTCGTTTATGCACCGACATATGATTTATTGGAACATCTACATTACATGTAGCGCAATTAATTAGCGGAATCGTCGATGTATACTCTTCAATTCGGAGCCGTTTTCCTCCAGGCACTTCATTAAATCTCGCCGCACACGATTCTCTTTGATGACGTCTCATATTATAAATATTAGTAAACTTAGATCCGCAATTTTCACAAACATATGCCATGATTTGTCAAATATTAACACATGTACTACCTATACAAGTCAGAGCCAACTGATGAATGAAACTGCCCCATACCTTATATAAAACCATTCAAGGTCACCCCCAACCACGTAACATATCTTCAAGGTCACACACCCAAGGTGACCTTCAACAAAGTCAAGGTCGTCTCGACCAAGGTCACACACACAACCTTGAACACAAGGCCAAGGCCAAAGCACACGTGCATTTTCAAGGTCAATGACAAGGACATGTGGGCGGGGCCAAAGAGGGGTGAAGCAAGGTCAAGGTCAAGGTCGAGGAGTGGGGGGATCGAGCGAATCGGGTTATGTTCACTACTTACGCACTCATAAACCCCCCTATATCAGTTTTGGACAGTATCGAGAGAGGCGTAAAATTTTTAATCCATCATACTGAATCTGCGATATTGAATTTTTTTAAATAATTTTAGATTCTTTGTGTACGATCCTGAAAACTCCCCCATACCAATTTTGGAGAAAATCGGAAAAAATAAATCTTTAGTCAGCCAAATTATCAGCGCCATCTTGGATTTTACTGTACCAATTTCATCTGAAATGATATAAGACCATCGCAGCAACTTCCTGAACATAATATAAAAAAATTCATTCAAATCGGTGCCGCCGTTCCGGAGTAATCGATGTACATACATACAAAAAATACATAGCAATGCTTGTTTTAGGAGTGTGTTAAAAATAAAAGGAAGTTCTAGTCCCTAGCAAAGTGCCGCCCGGGGTGGGTGCCCCCTGCCTCTCCCCCACGCTATGCCACTCTCGATGGTCAAAGAAAAATGTTCTCTAGTTAACTTCGGATTTTCACTCTTAATTCTATTTTTGACGTATAAAATGTTCTGTTTTAATTTTTATTTACTTAAATTATTTTTATACATGTTATGACCTTGAAATTTAATTGAAAGAAGGACAAGTTGCAGACTCTCCAATGATATTAGCATGCGATATTTTTAAGACGTAGTAAGTCTGCAAATATCAATATACTGTCACATAGGTAAAGACATAAAAATAAAGTATTTCAAAAAATCCGCGTTTCCAATATTAAATTAATCGTTAATTTTAAATTAAATTAAAAAAAAAAACTTTAAATATTTTACAGCTTAATTATTAAATGTTTTGTTTATTTGCAGGTCGTTGATCATGCAAATTCACCAAATCAGCAAGGTCGCGTTCCACGGTCCCTTTCCATCCCTGGTCATACCACAAAGCTGACCTTAACAATATCGCTATTTTATTTTTATACATTTTTATAAGTTATTGACCCCGATCTGCTTTTTCATAATGTTTTTAGATTAAGATAAGAATCTATTAACAATATAAAGGAGTATTATAACTAATGTAACTAGTTTATATGAAAATAAGGTATAATTTTGAAGGATAGATAATATAAATATCTTAATTATACTTCAAAAACACTCACAAATGTGATAATAAGTTATGTTTGTTATGTTTTAAGTTTAAAAATTCTAATTCTAATCCTGCGGTATTTATTTTTAACCTTGAATACTTTGTTTACTTTACTGAAATTTGATAACAACGTTAATCAATCATTATTCACTTTAAAATTAATAACCGAAAATCTTCATTAAATTTAAAATATTAAAGCCACAGTTTTTTTACCTTACACAAAATTCTTATAATAATATTGAAAATTTTTACAAGGACAGGCACTTTCTAACTTCAACTCACTACCAGAGTGGAATAAAAATATAAAAAATATAAAACCTGAATCTAAACAGGACAGTCTGTGACGTATTTTGTTTTGGAATGCTCGAAAACAAAAAGATTAAATAGGCGACGAATGTTACTATACTTGATTAGAATCACGATCATAGATAAAAATACTATGGGCGGAATCTCGCGCTTTTTGGTTAAGAGGAACATCCAGAAGTTTCGCACAAGCGCAAATCGGTCAAATTTATATAATTTTTAAGTTACAGATGGCGGTCAGTGTACGATTTTATTATTATAAATTTTTCCACATAGGAAAGATTTTGTACCGATTATGTTTCTTTATTTCTGCTTAACCTTGATAGGTACCACTTGATCTTGATGTAATATTGTAAATAATCGGATGTTACGAATACGTATGAGTTCAACATTAGGATTAATTAAAAATCCGGATTCCGAATCACTTTATTATTTACTTCCTTTTGTAATACATACTCTGGGTGCTAATACGGATTGATATAGATGCCAGGGCAGGGGCCGATCCAGCCGCTCTCTTTGGGGGGGGGGGGATATCACAAAAGTACAGTATGGCAAGCGAAAGCAAGTTGTCGACGGGGGGGGGGGGGGGGGAAGAAACATTCCCATTTCTAGTGCAAAAGACAGGGTCGGGTATACTTTTCTGAATTTAAAGCTCTTGGAGAGGTGGGGGGCGATTACAAGAAAAAACAAGTCGCCGATAGGGGGGAGGATGCGAACAGTACACATACACATTCCTAGTATAAGAGGCAGAATCGGGTCTATTTTCCTGAACTCAAAGCTCTTGGAGGGGGGGGGGTTATCGCAAGAAAAATAAGTTGTCAACGAGGGGAAGTGCCAGCAGCATACACATTCCTAATATAAAAGCGAGAATCGGTTCTATTTTCCTGTACTCAAAGCTTTTGGATAGGGGAGGGGCGATTGTAAACATACGCATTCCTATATTCTATTCAAGAACTAGAGAGAGTAATAAAACTGTTACCGAAACCTCCCCAACGTACCTGCTCCAGTACCGCAGGTAACTGAGGACTGCCCTAAATCTAATTATATTTAAATATTATAAGATTTTAAAAATTTACTGAAACAAAATTTCTAATAGATCAATTTGATTTCTGTCAGCGAGCAAAGTACATCTTACAGTGTCCTTAGTGATTTATATTGTTCGTGCTTGTTTTTATATATTATTTGAGATTAATGAGATACCCAAAAGATATGGCTTTCACATCTATATTTATTCCAAAATCGTTAAAGCAGGGCATTTTTTCCTCAACGAAAAACTTTTTACGATGAACGTTTATGATACCTTAAGGTATTAATATCTAGATAATAATGTTAAAAGCTCTGTTGAGATGTGTTCCAACATAACAGGAGTTGGAAAATCTACTATGTACCGAATACTGAAGGAGAAGAAAACGACTGGAATTGTTAGTACTCCCAAGCCACATTCGATCACAGGGAGACGAAAAACCTCGTCGGAGGAAGAGATGAAAACTGCAATAAAAGAAGTTGTCCATACATTTTATTATTAGAGGCAGGTCCCAACTTTCGACAAAATTCTAACTAAAATCAATGAAGATCAGAATTTACCTGAAATTAAAAGAAATGAGCTCTGGAAATTGCTCAGAAAACGTAATTTTTGCTGGGAAAAATCAGATAGGAAATCTGTTCTTATAGATCGTCCGGAAAATGTTCGTTGGAGAAGGAAATATCTCTCTCAAGTAAAAGGTAGAGTTGATAGGAATAACACAACTTACAAAATTTGTAATTTAACTGAACTTTTGAAAGATTTTTTTTTGAATAAAGTTACTGCAGAAAATTGGGAAAAATCCATATAATAAAAGAATATACGAAAATGTGGAAACTCGATCTCATGATCGGTGAGATAGAGGAACCAATTATAATTATTTTGAGCGAAGATAGCTTCACTGACTTTGATTACGAATTAGATACATAATGTTTACCAGCGTAAACACAATTTATTATTTAAATTTTCTGTAACATATAAAAATTAATTACATTTTAAGCCCTTTTTAGTGTTTAATTGTAATTCTGCAGATGGTTTAAGAAATAAAAAAACTGAAACGTCGAATATCCTAAAAATGTTTTTAATTAATAATAAAATGACCGATAGCCCAAAAAAAAATTAATATTATATGGACAAATTTATTTTTTTATATATGTTTAACTTCTTGTATTTTTGACAATGGGTATTCTGTAAGTATTTAAATTATAACTTGGAATTTTTTGAGAGTAAAAGGCTACGTTTTAGTCTGAATGTGCCTAAAACGGTTCCTATGCTAAAATTAAAAATAATAAAAATACAGTTGTGATTTGTGTTAAATATCATAAATCATAAGAAATAAAATAATATTATAAAAACTTTTTATTTTAGGTTTATTACCGAAATAATATTCTATGCCATAAATATTAATAATAAACCTCCTTCCGACGTCTATGACAAGAATTAAAATCCTTTTTAACACTTCACATATCCAAATATCTATTGTTATTCAATAGTCCACTATTATAGACCGGTATTTTTGATTATAAGATTCCTAACCCATTCCTACGAAAAATATATGTGTCTAACAGATTTTGCTGAAGACACCGGACTAAAGAACACAGGTAGTTTGCGAAAAAAAAAAGGGTAAAAAATGATTTATTACTCTCTCTAGTTCTTGAATAAACTATAGTATATGAGGCAAAATCGAGTCTATTTTCCTGAAATCAAAGCTCTTGGAGGGGGGATCGCCCCCACCGCCCCCCCCCCCTTGGATCCGTGCCTGTGCCAAGGCCGTGTCACTAAATTACAACTGTATGGCAACATGGAATTTGAGAGATTTGCGCGACCACTTTGGGGACAGGATACAGGGATTTTTTATTCAGAACTAACTGTATACTTTTAAGTCCATATAACAATATTTAAGAAGCACATTTAGTAATTATTTAGATTAAGTGAAATTTGGGACACTTACCTCCTACTTAGAAATCGTAGAACACAATTTTGGTCTTGATTTCCACTATTTTTTCTTACTTTCCCGGAAAACTCAAAAAACACCACTTCACAAAGCACTTTCCTTTCGGAAGAAAACACTTATCTTTCGTATTTATTTTGAATGATACTCTTAAAATCACATTTTATGTAATATATTCGAACTATTTTTTGCACAACTTTTAGCTAACAAATTTAGGCAAACCTATATTTTCAACGAAGATGCAAAAATACGTTTCGGTAACATGATCAATCATTATATTACTGAAAGCATCAAATATTCGTTGCAACGATGCCAGATGTGGTATAAACTATAAAATTTATCAATCTTAATCATCAACATAGTTTTATTTTGGTAATATATAAAAAAGGGTAAAATTAATCTTAACCACCCAAAATTTCTGGACAGTTTTAGTTAGTTCAGGTGAGTTGAAATTTAGCTTGGTTTTAGTTAGTGCGGAAAACTGAAACCAATCTAAACTGGCCTAGATTATTTATTTAACGAAGTAGGAGTGTTTTAATTTAGGTTTTCCACGTCAATCACAACCATGTTCCTGTACGGATTTCATGTTTTACTAACGGAATTATTAACCGAATTTTAGTTAATTTTGTCCAAAGGTCTCTTTCAACTATCTTTAGCGATTTTTAGATTTAACGACCTCACACCATTATTGCGTATTTTTTCGTTCTCATCTCCGAGAATATGGACTTATTTAAGCATTTTCCGGGATTATTGGAATGTTTTTATCCTTCAGAAAACGTCGAAGTTCGTTTCCGTCGGGATTAATTTATTTTAAAAATTTTCACATTTCAATTATTTCAACGTATTTGTGAAAAACTTAAGTTTCAACACAAATAAGGGTTTGTTAGTGCGATCCCACCAAACCTCCTGGCTAGACAGAAAACTCTAGCCGCCTCACCTGTCATCTTGCTCACCGGGATAAGAAGGGAATGAGTTAAGCTCAGATGAGCAAAGATTAATTAGGTGAATTAAGTGAATTAATTAGGAAGAGATTATGTAGTAACACTCATCCTAACCTCTTAGTTAACTTTTATTCACTTTCTACTTTTTCACTTTGCCTGACTTTTTAACTGAATTGGGATGTTGACTATTTTTGAGACAGTGTTTCAAACCATGCATAATTACCTAATGTAGCCGAAAATATTTATTTTTTTTACATTTAGTACTTTAAAAATCATAAATTTTAAATTCCGTTTTAAATTTCCCGCCAAAAACGCCAATACTTGTCACTTGACAGATGTGACGTCACCCTGGTAAACTAACAAGTTTATATAAATTTTTTTCGTAATTTTTTTGATATAAGATAGTATTAAGTTATTTTAAGTGTTCTGCGGCGTCTCAGTGTACAAGTACTACAATTAAAACACCTGAAAAGTTATTTATTTAAGTTCCACGTTCGGGAAATTATAGGAAAATATGGCTTCAGCTAGCCCGGCACTACTCGTTTTATTTTAGTTTTGAGGTTATAAATACCGATTATTACTATTAAGTATTCATTATCGGTTGCGGAAATAACAATTATTTATAAATTACTTAAATGGATGTCTTTACATTTCTAAATTCAGCAGAGCAGACGTTACTGTTTGCTGTGAAGAGATTGACCACCATAAAAGAATCAATTCTCGGCAAATTCAAACTATTTGTCTTAATAAATCCACTTTCCTTCGATTTCTTATAATCGTTTTCAAAGGGAAAAGTAAGCAAATTTCGAAGAAATTACATGAAAATGACTATAAAATATGAACTAGGCAACGTAGCCTTTGACAGCGATCACGAATGTGACATAAAACCAAAAAATTTATATATCAAGTTCGTGACAGTGACGTTGGCTGTATTCTTTAGAGTAATTATCAAATGATCAAAGTGAAACTAGTAACTATGTTCTTTTGAATATGCATTTACTTGTCATTAGGTCGAAGTGAATATGATTACTTCAAGTGATAGAAGTGAAAGTAATAATGACTCAAAAGAATAACCGTATTAGGAGGGAGTGCCAGCGATAACATTAGTATGGAGTGATATCATTCACTTTGATTGGTGTTCGTTGTCACGTGGCTCGAAGGAGATTTTTATTATTAAATAAAAATAAAATTTCTTAAAAATAAAGAGAAATATTGTGTTTTTTAGGCTTTTTTTTTTGAAGAAACTACTATTTTGCGGCAAAAATATATTTTTAATTGATTACAGTCAACATCTCAATTCAGCATATTTTCCTGTAGTCAAATTCGAGTTTATTTTACTCTCCAGCGACACATTCTGATTTTATTTGTTACAATCGGTCTTTCATAACTTTATAGCCAACACGAAGCTGTCTATAAGTCGCAATGTCAAATCAGGTTATTTCCGCTCTGTCATGTTCTGGTAAATTTGAAGCCATCTACGTATGCTGTAATATAAGATTCTATTTACAACTTTGAATAAGACTTCGTTTTATTTAAGCTAGGACGCGTTTTAATGGCATTAATTCAACCCTTATGGACCGGCGAGAAATCTATGTTTATTCAACTTTTTTACCAAATATCTTAACGAGATTTAATTTAACACGAACCGAAACGTTTCGAATAGCGAGCTAAATAAGGTTTAATCTCCAAATCCGAACTGTCACGCATCACCAACCTCGCCTTTTTATCGACAGTAATTTAGATTTCAACACCTGGAATTAATTGTCACTATCAAGAATTTCTCGTTATAATTTTTTATTAACAGAAAACCACGAAAGGGAAGAATCTCGTGGCCCCCAAGAGCTAAGCTCAATCGGAAAAGCACGAGTTATTTCAAAAAGAGCAACCCGTAATGACCTTAATTTCGCAGCTGACATTTTTCTTTTTAGTAATCATGACGTCGCGGTCTGAAATCGGGGATGCACCGAATGAAAAGTGCCGACACCGCGCCATTTGATATCTGGCTTTGCCGTCTCGAAACACGAAATTTTCAAGTTTTAACACTGTATTTCCATATTATTTAGTTTATATAATTTTTATTATTTAATTAGGGGTTTGGGGCAATATTAAACCTTTAATGTAATATTTTGTCGTAAATAAGCGTAATAAGATTTATTGATTAAAAAATGTTATTCTCCAGCAAAGACCACATGGAGGCGGAATAATCTCTGCCAAGAAAGGATATTGGGAAAGATCGGAGTTAGTAGGGAAGAGGGTAGTTTAGTATAAAAATATAGTTAGTAAAATTATAAGACCAAAATACAAAAAATGAATTAGGATTATAAATTTGATGAAAGAAGAGTATTGTTTGGCGCTAAAACAATAGAAGAAATAAGAGGCATTAAGAAATATCCACACCATAAACAAGCAATTCAACATGAAAATATCCATCGATAAAACTAAGTCAATTGTAATAATCAAGTGCCCTTAAGATGCAAACTAGTAGTGGATGACAAACCAATAGAACAACTCATGACCTTTAATTACTTAGGAGTTGAGATATCCGCAAACCAAGACAGAACAAGAGAAGTAAGAAACCAAGTAAACAAGGCAAATAGAATCTCAGGAAGCCTGGCGGATATAATATGGCACAACACATACATGAGCAAGGACGCAAAAACAAAAATCTACAAGACCTGTATTCGACCGATAATGACGTACGCAATAGAGACGAGAGCTGACAACACAAAAACAAAATCAATTCTAAGAACTGCCGAAATGAAAGTACTAAGAAGAATATCGGGATACACATTAAGAGATCACATACGCAATTCAACAATACGCGAGGAACATGGAATGCAGGATATAGTAAGATGGGGACGCAAGCGCAGAAGAGCCTGGAATAAACACGTAGGAAGAATGGCGCAAAATAGGATAGCGAGAATCGCCCGAGATGGAACACCGGAAACCAGAAGACCAATAGGTAGACCACCTAAAAGATGGAGAGAGTCCTGGATTTCAACATCAAATGAGATGAATGATTGAGGTGGAAAAAACAGGATGTAAGCCTATAACAAGGGGAAAAAGAAATATCCAATAAAAGTAAATTATTAATGTTCTTCCTCATTCTCATTAGAAGAGGGGGGATAAACTTGTCCCATGTATTTCAAAAATTCACGTTATATGTTTTTGTGGTCGGCATTTTTTTTTTCGAAACAAATGTTCTCCTAAGTGGCAGTGAAAGTGTCCTTCGCGCCGACCAAATGGCAGCACATTTTCACATTAATCCCTCTAGGCCCTTTCAATGTTTTAAGGATGGGTTCCATTACCAAAATCGAGGAAATTTTGTAAACGATTTGCGGTCAGGTGTTGCCAAGTAGTCGTAAGTATTCCAACAATCCGACCCAATCGTAGTTCCCGGCTATATCCAATTTAAAATGATTTCTAAAAAAGTCTCCTTCGACCATTCCGCAACGGGAACGAGAAAGAGACTCTCTGTCCTCTATTTTATCTCCTTTTTCATTCATATATTTTTTTTCTTCAAACTGCCTTCTTGCTTCCTTTCACTTTATTTTAGGAAATTATATTTTAAATTTATTAATTATAAGTTGTCTTAAATAAAAAACGATTATTATTATATGATTAATAATAAATGTATCATATTCTTAAATTTTGTATAGCTCTTAACTTGATTTTACATGTAATTCTGAGATGAATTTTTAAATAAATAAATAAGTAAATATGTACAGAAAGTAAATATATTTAATAATATTTATCACACTTTGACAATAGCTTTCCCAGTGTTTTGTCCCTGTAGCATACCAATGAATGCTCCAGACAAGTTCTCAAAGCCTTTTGTAACAGTCTCGTTGTATTTAATTTTCCCTTCTTGAACCCATTTTAGAAGCTGCAAAATTCCTTCCATCCATCGATGATCGTTCCATCTACTATAAACGAAGCCTTCTACTCTTAACTGTTTAAGTAATATAGGCATTTCAATAAGGGGAGCTAAAAAGGAAAAAAGAATGCTACATATATTACATATAAAAGTAATGTTATTAGGGTCAACAGTTGCTTTTTTCTTTAAGAAATTCTTTCAAAATAAACCAAAAACTATTTTTAATTTCATGTTCAACCGTATATTAACCAACTAAGTGAAAAAAATGTCAAAAAATGATAAAAACATTTTTCGTAGAGGGTTCAATTTCGATTAAGAAAACGAAAATTTATTCGGCACAGCAAGATCCATTATAATAACTATAAAGATACTTCGAAAACTCTATGTACGAAACGGATAAAAGTATTTGATTTAAGTTATTAAATACCGTAGTATGTGCCTTTCTTGATATAGAAGGGGCTTTCGACAACACTCCACATGAGACAGTCAAAAGAGCACTTAATGACAGAGGAGTAGACGAATCGACGTACAAATGGATGGCGCTACCTTTCAACACTAGAATAGTAGAGGCAGAGATTGGAGAGGATACTATCGTCCTCTGTACCACCAGAGAATGTTCTCAGAAGGAAGTAACTTCTCCACTGCCCAACGGCCATTATGAGAGGAATTTCACACCATACAGCTCTACATATACTTGTGGATAGTATGGCGAAAAAGATATTATGTAAGATGATAAGAGATGAAGTCATAAAACTAAGACCAGTCTCTTATCCAGAATTCAACAAATATCAGACATGCCCGAAAATGAAATGAAAAAAAAATTCAACTTTGTGGAAATCTTCAATACTAAGTTGAGTCGCAAAATTGAATGAAATGGAAATACCATTGAAAAGCTTAATAGGAATTCTATTGAATGATATATAGATGACTCCAAAACAACTCGTAAGAAAAGGGGCTGAGACATCATTCCTGGAGCCCGAAACTTTCTGAGGGATCAATAGCAGTGTAATGCTGGAAGAACTAAAGATAGAAGGAGAAAGCGGAAATCCAATTACTGGACTGATCTGCAAGGAATGAGACAAGCGATGATACTTCTTAAGAACTATGCCCAGAAGAGATTCAAGAGATGTATAAGCCTAAGCAAAAACCAACTTAGAGTTCTAACAGGAATCCTGACGAGGCATTGCAACCTGAAGTAACACCTCAAGAAACTCGAATTGGTAGAAAGAGACGAGTGCAGATTTTGCAAGGAAGAGAACGAAACCTCTATTCACATTCTTTCAAAGTGAAACGCTTTAGAAAACCCTTGAATGCGACTCTTGGGAGCACACCAAATAGAAGAAGGGGAATTGCCCATTTTAAAGAAATCCAAAATTCTAAGGTTCCTAAGGGAAATAAGACTGAAAAATCTGCTCTAGTCAGCAAGGTATCCCTAACGACTTTGCAGCAAAATGGGACCACAATAAATCTATTAGGTCGCAGAGTACTGATCCTAACTCCACACACATACATAAATTATTAAATCAAATAGTGACCAGATAATAAGATGATTGTAACTCGATGAAAAGTTAAAAAACACCTAAATTGATTTGTTTTTAAATAGAATTCTTACATTTCGCATTTTTGTCATTATATCCTGATATGACTCCACATATTGATACTCTTCCATAATCGTTCATTTGGTTTAAGACGGTTGCTGTAATCTCTCCACCAACCTAAAATTGCAATGTAATTTTATTATGTAATCTCTATAAAAATATTTATTTGCTATGATTAACATAAAATTGTTTTAATTTTTTAACTGAAGCAGCTTCTTCAATTAAATAATACTAACATTATCAAAATAGCAATCAACACCTTCAGGGGCCAGTTTTTTAAGTTCTGCTTCCACATCTTGTGTTTTGTAATTAATTGCACCATCAAAACCCAAATCCTTAGTAAGCCACTTTAATTTCTCATCGGAACCAGCAATTCCAATCACTTTACATCCTTTTATTTTTGCAATCTGGCCCACGGTACTTCCTACAGCTCCAGCAGCACCAGATATAACTACAGTTTCGCCAGCTTTTGGGTGGCATATTTCAAGAAATCCAAAATAAGCTGTGTTGCTAAAATAATGAAAAAAACAATTAAATATTTAAATTAATTCTGAAAATAACAGGGATAATTATTATGGAGATTCATATTCTAATATGAATAAATGAATTCATTTATTTATTAACAAAAACATAACTTGCGATGAAGTTGTTGTTGAAACAATTATCCCCTAACTCACTAACATGGTCAAACTTTAAAGACAAATAAAAAGCATTATATTTTTTGAGCATATCAGTAAACATGAAAAATTGTTTTTCTTACTAAAGCTTTATCTCGAGATTTTTATATTTAATTTTCCTAAATGACAAAGTTTGTTTCTTGGCATATTTAACTCAAATTATAATTATTATGAAGTAATTTGCAAGGTCAATGATTATTAATTTCGAGCTAAATTGAGTTAAAATAGGGATATAACAGTGTGTGGTTTATCTTCTTCTTTAGGTGCCGTCTTCGTTCCGAAGGTTGGCGATCATCAGAGCTATACGTATTTTCGAGACTGCTGACCTAAACAGCTGGTTATTGCTGCAATTATACCATTCTCTTAGATTTTTTAACCAAGAGTTTCGTCTTCTTCCTACAGATCTCTTTCCCATAATTTTTCCCTGCATAATAGTTCTCAGTAGTTGATATCTTTCTCCTCTCGTAACGTATCCCAGATATTCTAATTTTCTTTTTTTAATTGTAAGTATGACCTCCTTTTCTTTATTCATTCTCCTCAGTACTTCAGCGTTTGTGATTTTCTCCATCCATGACATTCTTAACATTCTGCGGTACATCCACAATTCAAAGGCTTCCAACTTGTTAATATCGATCTTTTTAAGCGTCCATGCCTCCATTCCATAAAACAAAACTGACAGTACGTAGCATCTTGCCAGACGAACCTTTAATTCAAGACTCAGGTCTCTGCCACAGAACACTCTCTTCATTTTCGTGAATACGGCTCTTGCTTTCTCTATCCGGATTTTGATTTCTTCAGAGCTATCGTTGTTTTCATTGATGACGGTGCCTAAATAGTTGTATTTTCTGACGTGTTCTATATTTTGACCCTGTATGCGTATATCTGGGACATTTTGGGTTGATTTGGATATTAACATGCATTTTGTTTTTCTTATGTTTAGTGACAGTCCATATTCTTCACTGACTGTTGCTACTCTATTGACTAAGGTCTGGAGATCCTCGAGTGTTTCTGCGATAAGTACTGTGTCATCGGCGTATCTGAGGTTGTTTATTAAAATTCCATTTATTTTAATACCAACGAATTGGTCAGTAAGTGTTCTATTCATTATGTCCTCAGAGTAAAGATTGAACAAGGTCGGTGAAAGTATACACCCTTGTCTCACTCCTCGTTTTATTTCGACTTCTTCAGTCGTCTGATGCTCCACTTGCACTACTGCTTTCTGATTGTAATAAATATTCGATATAATTCTGATGTCTCTTTTATCGAGGTTCTTTTCCGTCAATAGACTGATAAGGTGATCATGTCTCACTTTGTCAAAGGCCTTATTGTAGTCTATGAAGCACATATATACATCCTGATTTATATCAAGGCATCTTTGAGACATGACATTCAGTGCAAATAACGCTTCTCTCGTTCCGAGTCCATTTCGAAATCCAAATTGGGTATCGCTAATATCTATTTCCAGTTTTTTATATATTCTAGTGTGTATAACTTTTAGAAATGTTTTCAGTATGTGATTCATCAGGCTTATTGTGCGATAGTCGGTGCATTGTTTTGCTTTTCCCTTTTTTGGAACAGTTACAAATGTGGATAAAAGCCATTCCTGTGGTATTATTCCTGTTTTGTAGATATGATTAAAAAGCTCCACCAATGCATAAATCGACTCTTCCTCTATGAGCTTGAGGACTTCCATCGGTAGTTCGTCTGGACCCGGAGCCTTTCCATCCCTCATTCTTCTTAGTGCATACATTACTTCCTCTTTGGTTATATCTGGGCCTTCATCCACTTGTATGCTGTTTAGATTAGGTTCATGTCTTTCATCTGTAAAAAGTTCATTAACATAGTTCTTCCATACCTCCAATTTTTCTTCCAGTTCTGTTATTATTGTTCCGTTTGTGTTATATAATGTATTGGGTTGTTTGCGTTTTTGTGTGCCCGCAAGTTCTTTCATTTTTTTATGGATATTCAAAATGTCATGTTTCATCTGTAGATGCTCTATTTCCTCACATTTTTTTTTATAGAAATTTTCTTTGGCTATTCTGATTTCAGTTTTGATGCCTTTTTGTATTTGTTTATAGCTTTGTTCACACTTGCCTTTGAGAGTTCTTCGATCATCCATTAGCTGAAGGATCTTATCAGTCATCCATTCTTGCTTTTGTTTTGATTTTTGTTTAGTCAGAATAGTCCTTGCGGGTGTCATCAACGCCGTTTTTAATCCCAGCCGTTTGTCATTTGTGCTCTCTATGTTTTGATATTCGCCATTTGCGCACAGTATATTTAGATGTTTATTTGTAACTCCCGTTTGATTTCTGGGTTACTGGGTTTATAATCAAGCCAAAATTCAAAATTGATTCAATTATTTAACGTTATTTTGATTGAATGTTAAAGTTCCAATATCAATCATGATTTGGTAACAGTAAATTTTTTTTACAGTCAAGTTGTGTTCTAAATCCGTCTATAGCAATGGTTCTCAACCCCTGTGTCGCGACCTACACAGACCCGGATCCAAGGGGGGAGCAGTGGGGACTATCGCTCCCCCCAAAAGGCCTTCAAATTCACAAAAATAAATTCGCCTGCCTACTGCATTAGGAATGTGGTGTCGTTGACATTTCCCCCTCCCCATCAACAACTCGCTTTCGCTTGTCATATTGCACTGTCTTGTATACAAACGTGATATCACTACTCCCCCGCCAAAAGAAAAATGTCCCATCCGCCACTGGGTCTACAAGAAGATTTCCTTGTTTTTTTGGGGAGGGGATCGCCGATTATCAGTTAAAACGAAAACTAAATATAAAATTTGAAAATAGGTGATAAACTGATATAATTTATTAAGCAAAAAGCAAAATACTTCTGTTCGACGCTTAGTGATCGAAATAAAAATCGTGAAACATTTGAAAAATGGCATTTTCTGCTACTTCTCGACATGAATAACTTTTGATAAAAGAAATATTTTCAAATTCTAAGCCCAGTAATTGATACTTTACTACAGCAAGTAATTCGCCGAGGTGATGATGTAAATCGGCATTGGGGTATCTGTTGGTGTAAGTGGGTTTTCTATACACAGTATGTGAAAGCAAGCCATCTTCTTTTCTTTTCAGGAATATATCTAAAAAAAGGTCTTTTCTGTTCTATTTTCATGGCGAATTTAATTTTTGAGAAATTTTTGAGATTTTCTTCTCCATGTTGCCAGATAACTAATGTGTTAGGAAGTCTCTAAAATTTTTGATAAATGGAGAGATAGCAACGATCCCATAGGGGTCCCTCGACTTGTTTATATTACTGGCCTTCATAAATAAAATAGGTGTTATCTATTTTTATTAATTAATTACAAACATCTAATCCTAAAATCAACAATACAATAGTATAACGAGCATCTGTTATTATATCTATTTTTAGATGTGATCGTGCGCCACTTCAATTTGTTTTTCATTTTAGTGCTCGGTTTTTAAATTTAGTAAATTTTCGGGTGAAAAAATTTACACAATTTTGTTGAAAATGTGATCTTCAAATAATCGGAAAGCTGAATATAATTTTTCAGAACGTATCCATGATTTGATCTGATGTAAATGAGGATTTCTTTTGCACGATACAATACGTTTGTTAGTATTTATCCCATATTAGAGCGCCTCATTGATAATAAACTACCTAAATCTGACGTCACGCACCTTTTAACCTTTCCAACCCAATCGGTAATAGCCTTAGATATAAAAGTTAAATATATAGTCTGCGGATTCTATAAAAGGTAGTTGGCTCACGCTTCGAAAGAGACGGAACGTTTTCGATCAGTAGGACTTCTTTTTCTAATGGCGGTCAGATGACAAGGGTATCCAATGACGTTTAGAGTATAACGCTTTTCTCCGCCATTAGAAAGAGAGGTACTACTCATCGAAAACGCTCTGTCTTTTTTTAAGCGTGAGCCGATTTTTTTTTATGAGATCTGCAGTTTATATACTTAAATTTTAACTTTTATGTCTATGCAGAAAACTAATACATAACCTCAATATGTTCCAACGATATGAATAAAAGTAAAAAATTATTCTTTAACAATATTTTGTATATAAATCTCCTAAAATGGAAGAACTCTAAATTCTTTTATCTTTCTTACCAAATATTAGTCGATAATTGTATTGAATTTATTTGCATGATTATGATGACTGAATATTATTATCTGCTCGTTTGGCGCGTGTGGTGAGTGAAAATTTTTGATATAAATCAAACGTGGCGGATTCGTAACACTACTGGACTATATTAATATATTACCCCGGCATTCCTAAAATTCCTAGCGCCAAAGATAAAGGCAATCCTCCAAAATCAGGTAAAACCAAGGTTGGAAATGGAGGTACCATATCAGTCTTTCCAGTCGTTACGGTATGTGTTCTCCAGCCAAAATTACCAACAACATATTTTCCTACGGGAAAATCGGGATTCTTGCTTTCTTTAATTCTAAAATAAAAATATATAATTGTAAATGATTATAATAATAAAGCAAGAGTTAATGAGAAAAACAATTACTTCAATATTTATTTGTGATGTGTGATTTGACTGATGTAACACATACAGAGCGTTTCAGTTGAAACCTCAAAAGCGTTGATGTAAATCGAAGAAAAAATAAACGAAATAAAGAAAAAATATTTGTACTATGCATAACTCTCAATCTAATGGATAATTATATCAAAACAAAATGTTAAATATTTTGTTTAATAATATATTTATAAAAAAAAAATTGACAGACTTCTAAAAGTGCGCTAAAAGTGAAAAATAACTATAAATTTTTATATGAAATGAAATTTTTGTGGTCAGCGCCAAACTAATACCTAACAAAATGTGATTCGCATAAACATATCTTATTTGTAATTGCTTTCTTACCATAATTTGTATTAATTAGTAGTTATTTATTTCATTTAGAAATAATTTGGCGCCGACTTCAAAAATTTCTATTGCGTAAAAAAATTTAGAGTTATTTTTCACTTTTTAGCGCACTTTTAGAAGTCAGTTCAATTTTTTTTATAAAAATTTTATTTTTCGATTTTTAGTTTTGAATTCATTATGATATCTATAAATTATTTGAACTATGTACTAATATTTTATACTGCATATTGAGTTTGTATATGCCCCAAGAACCCAGCAATATCAATTTTAGATAAAATCATCCCCCATATTTTATCTTATCAACCTAATAGCTGTAAAAAATTATCTTCATATTCGTAATACACGACCCCGAAAACCCCCTCATACCAAATCTGAAAAAATTCCAATAAGGTAAAATTTTCAACCCACCATATTGAATCCACCATATTGAATTGCAAAAAAAATAATTTTAACATCTTAATCTAATCTAAATCTAAACCCTTCAAAGCCCCCTAATACCAATTTTGGATAAAATTCAGAAATTTAAAATTTCTAAACCGTCACATTGTATCTGACATATTAGATTTTCTTAAAATAATCTTATATTCCCTATTTATATCCTCAAAAAGTCCCAAGTTTAATTAAATCAAAAAATGTAAAATTTTTAGTCCACTATATTGGATTCGCCATATTGAATCATGAAAAAGAAAAAATATTTTTAAATTCATAATTTGCACCTTCAAAAACTCCTTATATCAGTTTTGGAGAAAATCTAAGAATGTAAAATTTTCAAAACGTCAAATTAAATCTGCCAGATGCAGTTTTTTAAAAAAAAAATATTTAAAATTCGTAATTAACACTAACAATAATCCCCCAATACGACATATTGGATATTTTATCCGCCATACTGGATACGCCATATTTAATTTTATCTTAAATAATTTCAGATTTGTAACGTGCGATCCCAAAAACTCCCCCATATCAATTTTGACAAAAATTGGATAAAATTAATTTTTTATCCGCCATATCGAATATTCCATGTTGATTTTTATAAAAATAAATTCAAATTCGTTAGGTGCAACCTCAAAAACTCTCCCGTACCAACTTTGGAGAAAATCGGACAAAACTGATTTTTTTGTCGACCATATTAAATTCGCCATATTGAATTTTTTAAAAATATTTTGGATTCGTTATGTGCGACTCTGAAAACTCCCCCATACCAATTTTGGAGAAAATCGGACAAAATTACATTTTTTTGTCCGCCTTATTGAATTTTTTAAAAATAATTTCTGATTTGTTGGGTACAACTCTGAAAATTCCTCCATGCCAATTTTGGAGAAAATCGGACAAAATTAATTTGGCCGCCATATTATCAGCTTATCTTGGATTTTACTGCACCAATTTCGTCCAAAAAAATATGGGATCACCTCAGCAACTTCCTGAAGATAACGTAAAAAATTTCATACAAGTCGGTGCCGTTCCGGAGTAATCGGTGTACATACATAAAAAAATATATAGTCGACGAATTGAGAACCTCCTTCTTTTAGAAATCGGTTAAAAAGGAAGAGGTTCTATAGGGAATGCTTTCTACTCTCTTGTAAAACACAAATACTTCATATTTTGAGAAGTTTCGAATTTCTGTTCGATAAAATACAAAATTTTAGGCTTAACCGCACAGCCTGCAAGACGCGCGGACCTTAGTTTAATACTCAAAAACCTTCAAAGATCCAAAAATCATTGATTTTTGAGTGCTTATTGACGAAAAATATTAACATAAAACATTTTTATCCGAAACGTTATATACAAAATTGGAGGGTACATTGAAAGGAAGTTTGAAGTGACCTTACAAGAGACCGTTATTATTTTCAGGGTCATTTTCTTTTTAACTGGAAAGACCTACTTTTAATCACAGAAACGAAATGATGAAAGATTTTACATTTGAAAACATATTTAAAATTTTCATATACTTTGATCTTGAGCTGTGATTTGAAAGTTAAGTTGTGCAATATCCTTCTTTTGATATCCAAAATAGATAGACGAAAGTATTTTACGTTCGGAACAACTTTGACATGTAAAGAATGATTGACCTTCATATCAATATGGGTGATATATATATATATATATATATATATATATATATATATATATATATATATATATATATATATATATATATATATATATATATATATTGTCGTAGTATTACGGATCAAAATTAAAAATCACGACGTCTGGTCAATAAACAGTACCACTTATAATCAATATCTTACCGACACGTTCCACCTGATAATAAGTACAAATACAACATCGAAATATATATAAGTACGCGTCAACACAGGGTGTCTGGGTAAAGGCGTCGACGGACCCACTGATGAGTCCAACCGTCGACGTCATGGACGAAACACTGCTGTAAAATAATTTTGTGTCTAATATTTATTAGATTGTATATCGCGTGCGAATACAACAATATATATATATATATATATATATATATATATATATATATATATATATATATATATATATATATATATATATATAGATATATATATTATTCTCCCTTTAATCGTTATATTTTTTGGTAAGTGAATTCTTAAAATGATCGCCCAATTTCCCCTTTTTTATCTCGTATTTTGTTTACTGATTAGGCAAAGTTTTCGCCATACTCAGCTATAAGTAAAACGTCATAGCCAACTAACAACTTAAAATCCGCAGCAACATCACAATATAAAAATATTAAATTGGCAATATTTCGAAAGATAAAAATATTCGTCATGAACAACCTTACACAAACTTGCCCTTATTTTTATTGCTAAATAAGATAAAATTAGAAAATTTTAGGGTTTCTGTTTGCAAAAATTGACTTTTGACAATTCCTTCAATTTTTTTTATTATTTTTTAAACACTCTGTATTATTGGTTATCAAAATATTATAAAAATACAATAAAGTAGGCCCTTTTTAACAAGAAATTCTACTCAAATTAGATAAAAAAGACTTCCTATATTGATAATTATTTTAGGGTCTGCAAACGATATATAATATGTCAAAAACACTTAGACTTAGATATAGGACATAATATATAAAATGTGCCTCGAATCTTGCACAGAATCCAAAAATGTAATAACATGCTTGTATAGGATATTCCACTTAAAATAAGCAAGAAGGCATCAACTTCTGGTATAACCATAAATGCTACCATATTGTAGCCGGGTTGTCCCCATCGACAATAGTATATCGTCAAATTTTCAAAATTTTCCTATATACAGTTTTCCATTTATAGATCGAATTGATTCCCGGTGGACACCCTATATAGTGATATTATTTTCCATCTATGTAATCGGTAGAAACCATTTTTAACTGTTTATAATAAATACAATTGTCATAAATACATCATTTTCCGGCCGTGTTAATAATATCCAGTAAATATGTCTTCCATTTTATCGGTAGAACCAACTTTTCATTGTTAATAATAAATACAATTATTATAAACAATAAAAAATTAAATAATAAGCAGTCTGTATCAATCTTGATCGAAATCGGTTCAGCCGTTTTGAAGATTAGCCCGTACAGACAGACACACTGGCAAACACTACAATTTTATTTCTATGTATTGATGTATAGATTTTATAAAACTTTAAAATAATTTAATGACAACTTGGTGACTGCAATTGAAACGAAACGGTTCTAAATATGAATACTTACAACGCTACTTGTTGTCCAACAAATGTTTCGCCCACTGTAAAATGTGCAGCAAGTAATCTCATGTAAGGATCCACACTGACAAACACTGCTTCCGCCAAAAATTCTAAAAAATACAAACATTTTGAAATAAATGTTTTTCACATTTTATAAATTTTCGTACCTCCTTGTTTTAACGGTGGTAACACTTCTTCAATTATTTTAAAGTTTTCTAGCTGGGGAAATCCTTCGATGCTTTTTTGCAAGATAAAAACTTTCGCTTTCACCATTTTTACTATATGTCTATATTTACTTTTACGTTAAAATATACAGAAGTTGTTCGACTTATTGCCTTTATACTTATGACACTTTACCTTCTATTTTATATGTAAAAAGCAGTCTTGCTGACTGGCATGAATTAACAGATTTGAAGTATATCAGGATGATGATGAAAAATTTCAGTATTAATTTCACTGCATGTTTCCAATGTCTGTAGTGAAAAATAAAATTAAATATTTGTTCCAAATTTAGAAATATATATTGGGTTGGCCCGGTCAATCTGTTTTTTTATGAAAAATCAATATTTATTTCACGCCATTATTTAAATAAACATTTACACACAACTGAGAATAATTTAATTTTTTTAAAATGTATTTTTAGAAAAAGGTTAATATAGTTTTGTGTTTTTTTTATGCTCATTATTTCAATCAAATCAAATAAATGCTGATTGTGCCGTGACTTCTCAGAGATACATACAAGGAAGGTACCTGAAGTGTCCGGCTACGATTTTAATGAAACTTGAATATGTTGTAGAGGGTACAAAAAAAACACGTATTTTTTTATCTGCGGAAATTCATTCTAAGGGGGTGAAAACCTCCCCTAAAGTTCAACTCTAAAAAGAGTATTTTTGAAATATTTTTGGTTCTAAGTGAGATATCTTTACAAAACAAAGTGAAAATTATTTGTTGTTCGAAATGATGTTAAATTATGGTTTTTTCACCTCCAAGAATATCATCCCTTTTTTTATAAGGGTAAACCATCCATTCCCGCATGTAATTTGATTCTAAAAATTACGAAATTTATAAGATTGTTTGAAAATAATTTTTCACCAATACCATAATTAAATTAAATTGACATTCTTGTGGGTTTCAAAAAAAAAACTAGTAAAAGAGGGTGAGTCACCCCAAATACTTGTTTTTTAATATATCAAGTTCTAATTAAGTTAACTCTACTAATGATATTAAACTATGGTATTTTCCACGCCCTAGGATATTATCCCTTATTTTTTATTAGGGTAAACCATATATCTGTGCACGTAATTTAATTGTAAAAGTTACGAAATCTAATGGACTTGTTTAAAATCATTTTTTTCACGAATACCATAAGTTACTTAAGTTGTCGTGTTTCGGGATTTCTAAAAATAAACTAGTAAACGAGGGTGAGCTACACCCAAATACTTTTTTTACATCTCAAGTTTTAATTGAGATAACTTTACGAAACAAATTCGAAATTACTTGTTATATGAAATGATGTTAAACTATAGAATTTTCACCCTTGAGGGTGAAAATACTATAGTTTAACTTCCTTGAGGATATCATTAGAAGGATGCCAGTTTCAGTTGATATGGACGTTAACGAGCTTACTGAAATTTTTTCTTTTAATTAATAAGAAAATATAAACTTATTTCATTGGTTAAGCTTTCTTTTCTGTAAAATATTATAATTCATGACAAATGGTGATTTCTAATTCTGCAACATTCATTGAAAGTAGAATTCGACAATTTTAAGAGTAATAATGTATATATTTTTATAAAAAAATACGAAATAATATCCATGGGAGTGAAAAAAACATAGTTCAATATCATTTAGAATAATACGTAATGTTAATTTCGTTTCATAAAGATATCTTAATTATAACTGGAGATATTATAATACGTATTTGGGGGTAGCTTACAGTCTTTTACTAGTTTATTTTGGGAAACCCGGAAACACGTCAACTTACATTACTTATTATATTCGTAATGTCCAGAATTAAATTATGTAAATGAATTACAAGGTTAACCTTCATAAAAATTAAGGGGTGATATCTATGGGGTACAACCTCACTTCAGTTATCAAGTAATTTCAACTTTATTTTGTAAATATATCTCAATTAGAATTTGAGATGTCAAAAAAACTGTATTGGGTGGTGACTCACCCTCTTTTACTACTTCATTTTTTGAAGTTTGAATTAATTTCGGTATTCATGAAAAAAATACTTTGAAACAATTATATTAAATTTCGTAATTTTCAGAATTAAATTTCGTGGGTTAATAGGATGATATTTTTGGGGTGAAAATAATTTAACTAACATCATTTCAAATAACAAGTAATTTCCATTTTGTTTTGTACTTTGGATTTGAAATATAAAAAAGAAAATGATTTGGGGATGGTTCATCCTCTTTAACTAGTTTATTTTTATATACCCCGGAGTCCTTCAACTTTAGTCACTTATAGTATTCGTAAAAAAAAATAATTTCAAACAATTCCATTAAATTTCGTCATTTTTCGAAATAAATTACGTGCTTAAATATATGGTTTACCCTAATAAAAAATAAGGGATGATATCCTTGAGGGGGAAACCGTAGTTTAACATCATTTCGAATAACAAGTAACTTTTTTAGTTTGTTTTGTAAAAATATCATACTTGGAACCTGAGATATTTCAAAAATATTGTTTTTAGGGGTGAACTTTAGGGGCGGTTTTCTCCCAGTTAAAATGAATCTCCGCAAATAAAAAAATAAGTGTCTCTTATTTTTTGTACCCTCTACAACATATTGAAGTTTCATTAAAATTGGAGCCGGACACTTCAAATACCTTCCTTGTTAGTACTTCTTATATTTTTGGCATTTATTCTAGTTTGAAAATTTTCACTGGTATGTATGTATAAATGTGTGAAAAATTGGGGTACTCCCCACTTCTACTAAGTCGTAAAGAATACCTAGCCAGCCAAAGCAGATCCTCTAGTCCTATTCCTCTCAGGAACTTCAGGATGTTGGATGACTTTAAAGTAGATATCTTCCCTTCTTCTACTTGATGTTCTCCCAAGAACCACACTGATGGCTGCTTGACTATCTGACCTGATGATAATCTCCTGTCCGCGTTAGTTTTTTTCTTTGCTGAATTGAATACATTTCTTAAGAGCATGAAAAATGCTTGATAACTTATCCAAACTTTCATAGAGTCTGATGCTGAGTCCATACACTCCTATTCCAGTCCCTTCTGTTGTTGTGGAGTAATGTTTATACCATTTGATGGATTTCTTGTTAGGTTTCTCAATGGTGTTTCTGTCCTATGTTGAAGTTTTTCACTAAATTGAACTTCTTTTCCATTTCTTCATTCTTTTGATTTTATTTTATTTTTATTTATCTTTTCACATTACAATCGACAGTTATTTTGTGCACATTAAATAAGGTATTTAGTTGAAGCTTAATAATGAATTGTTAGTCCTGAAAGTGAAGGTGCAGAGAGCAACGCGGACTGACCCAGTAGACTGGTGTGGAAATAAAATGGTAAGCAAAGGAAATGAAGTGTTCTCAATATTTATGAAAATATGTCGGACTTATGGAATAAAAATTATAAATATTATTTTAACGTAAATATTATATTCAGTGTTGTTCGCCCAGCACTTACTTTTCTTCTTTTTTATTATTTCTCTAATTAACTACTATGGCTATAGCCTATTTTTACATGCAGCATGGCGCTATAGTAAATATCGAAGTTTTGGCATGGTCGATATCGGTTGTAATTCTGCAAATGCGATAATGGATTTTAAATTAATAAAAGTACATCTGATTTATCTAGTCACGTTGTATTTTATCTTAATTCAATATGTATTTCACCTATTATTCAACTAGATCTTTACAAGTAAGAATGATTTGCTTTTTTTATAATTTATTTTTGGAAAATGATTATTGTTGTTTTACATTTTTGTTGTACTTTATGGGTGTTAATCATTTCAAGGGTTTTGTGTTTTTAACATTTTAACTTTCTCGAATTCTAATAATGCTGTATGTCACAGCTTATAGCTTATCAAAGATGTTGAGTGCTTCTTATATTATGAGGTTATTCAATTCTTATATCTGAACTTATTCTATTATTCTTATTCTAGCTTATTATCTGTTCTTTTTTGTCATTAGAAAATGTTCCACAAAGTTCCTAAAAGTTTCCTTTTGTTTCGACAACAAATGTTGCCTGTTCTCACTTGTTGCCAGTTTCCATTTTAAGTGGTTAACTTCAAATAAAAATCGGCAACACGTGGAAACAAATGCATGTTGCTGCCGCAGTAGAAACGGATGATGCAACTTTTAGTTGTTATTCTAAAATTCATGTCCTCTTTCTGAATTCTTGGTGCTGCTTGACGCAATAGCCAATCGAGATCAGAGCTGAACCTTCCTGAACAATTCTGAACACTACTATTAGTTATTTTTTCCACATATTCGAGGTGTGTTCAGAAAATAACGGAAATTTTTAAATTTCACGGGTTTGGAGAGTCCGATTTGCAAAAAATTTTTTTATTATGTTGGTATGTGTGATCAAATTTTCAGCTGTATTCATTGTTTACTTTGTCTATGGCAGCCGCTAAGGTTAGACGTGTTTTTATGACCTCGGCGATTTTCGTTTGTTCAAAGAAATGGATCAAAAAATTTGTACCAAATTTTGCGTAAAAAATTTAATAAAGTGTTACAAGGTTGGTGAAATGGTAACAAAGACCTATGGCGAGTCTGCTATGACTAAAACAAGAGTTTACGAGTGGTATAAGTGTTTCCAAGATGGCCAAAAAGCCTCGACAAGTGCGGTCAAACGTGAAGGTTATGCTCACTATGTTCTTCGATTTGCATGGCATAGTGTAGGGATGGCGAATCAATGGCACGCGTGCCATTGACGGCACGCGACACAATATTTTGGGCACGCCACTGATCACAAAGTTCACTACGAAGTATTATATTACGAGCAAACGCGAGTGATCCTACGCTACGGATTGGTAGGCGCGGTGCGCTGGGCGGCGACGATATGTGTTTTATGTTCTGGGGCCCTATCCTCGTACTGGGGAACGTAAAGTGAACGGTGAAAAGGTGGCGAACGCGTATTCTTGAAATGTTCATCACTCATATCCTTCGCCCGGTGGAAGGTAAGCGAACGGTGAAACATGTCCAAATGAAATGTCAGCCGCTAAATGACAGATTTAACGCACGGATTTCAAAAAATCAAATTGAATTAAAAATTTTTATTTTATTTTTGGTTCTTCAAAATAACTTGTCAAAAAAAAATAATATGTTGACGAACCGTTTCTTTAAGACGTTTTATTTTTTGAATAAACAGTTGAAACGTTAATTAGGTTGTACCCAGATATTTTTAATATTTTCAAACTTTTTAATAAAATATCCTTAGAAAGTTGAATATGTCTCGCAAATATTAAGTAAATTTGAGATTACAGAAATCTAAAATTATTACAGGAGATTCTGTTCATATTGTATGAGTGTGCTATTTAAAAAAAATTTTCTAGGGCAGTTCTGCTTATGGATTTAACATAAATACTTGTGTCTATAACAGCTGAGTATCTTAGTTTTAAACAGTTAAATCTAACATAATTATTTTCACGACGCGACTTATAACAAATTTGAGAAATCATAATTTGTAAGCTATCTGAAACTTTTATTTATATAAGTAACACATTTTATATTTAAATTATGTTAACTACAGCACTTAACTTAATTAGACTGTGTTAAACACTATACGACACTACAATTAAATAAATATTATGATTGTAATTTATCGAGACATATAAATATGAACCCTACAGACCAACGAATGTCCTTCAGCATAAAAACCTTATTTATGGTACATTTTATCTTCAAGCCTCTACAAATCTTTATAAAATAAATATATATATATATATATATATATATATATATATATATATATATATATATATATATATATATATATTTAAAGTTGAATGTGAGATAGATCCGCCAGTATCTTTAATGGACATATTCTGTTATGCCTTTGGTTTCGGTCCCTGGTCATAAACAGTTTCACTATCTTCGTTGAAGTTTCAGGCTTTCTTTCAAATTTACTTGTCAGGACAGAACATCTTGCAGTAAGAGGCTAGATACTTTGTGAATTCATACAATAAATAACTGATTGGATAGTGTCCATAGTGCATAGGGATGATGGCTCTTAATCATACTCCGTAGAGTGGTAATTTCCACCGTTTCAAGGTTCATCAGTGCTGACTTTCTGCAATTACTGTCAGTATATTACTTTGTATATATGATTGCTGCTTTTTTTGATATCCCCTTTTCTTTATATATTAGAATCTTCAAGTACTTGGCTCTTTGTATGCATTTTTGTTTAACAGTTCTAAGAGTGTCAATTTAAGATAAATTTAATCCAGGCAAAGTACAAATATTGTAATGACAATCAATAACTTCACAAAAATAACAACAGCAGTATTTTTTTTTACTTTTGACGATTAATTTAAAGTACCAAAACTACTTTTTGCCTAAAAAGGCAACAAAATATACTACGAACATTTTCGGTCTGACAGCTCAATTCAATCTGTTATCAATTTTATTTTTTGAAATTCTCGGGTTTTAGCACGTTCATATTTGGCAACATTGGCTTTTTAAGAATACGGCTTTTACTGTCAAAAAGTTCACATCGCCATTCCCATCGCCGTTCACCTCAGATCACACTTACGAGGATAGGGGCCCTGGAACAGAGCAAAAGGAATTAATTGCACGTGCAATGAAAGGCAGAAATAAAGAGCCGACGTCTATGATTAAATATGTTGGCAAAAATTCTCATACGAGCGCGACAAGTTACTCGGCTTCAAATGTCATTGCTCGGCATAGTAAACCTCTTCAAGAAGGAGAGTTTTTGAAGGAAGCCTGGTTAGCATGTGCACCCTCACTTTTCGATGATTTCAATAATAAAGATGAGATAATTCAGCGCATCAAATTTACTCCTCTATCTAGAAACACAATAAAAGAAAGAATCTTAAAACTTGTCGGAAATGTGACAGATCTACAAAAAATTGACATTAACTCCGCTTCTTTTATATCGCTATGTGATAACGAAAGCACTGACATCACTAAATCTGAACGTTTAGCTGTTTTCGCTCGATATTGCGTAAGAAACGTCATTAAGGAAGAATTAATTGCGATAACATCGTTACAACAACAAAGGGCACAGATATTTGTAGAGCTGTTAAAAATTCGCTTTCTGAGAAAGAAATTGATTTGAAAGAATTATTTCGATAACAACTGATGATGCTCCAAGTATGGTGGGCAAAAAAAATTGTTTTATAAGTTTATTTCAAACAGACGTAGGACATTTGATTCTTGACTTTCACCGCATCATTCACCAACAAGCCTTGTGTGCTAAGAGTGGTTTAACATCTCGTGATTATGTAATGGCGGTGGTTACAAATATAGTCAACCTGATTTCGTCACAGGCTTTAAATAAGCGAAAGTTTGATGCTTTGTTGGATGCAGTCAACTCGGTGTATAATGGCTTACTGATGTATAATAATGTTCACTGGTTGAGTCGCGGGAACGTACTTCAAAGATTTGTTGATTGTTTGAAAGAAATCAGACTGTTTCTGCAAAATGAGGGAAAAATTGAACAATACCCAGAGTTGTTGGATATTATGGGGCTTTCAAAATTAATGTTTTTACAGACATGTGCCAAGGTTTCAATGATTGAACGTGAAGTTTCAAGGCACAAATAAAACAATTATCGTCTTGATAAATTTCGTTCGCGCTTTTGACGCTAAGCTGCATGTTTTCAGGAACGATATTATTACATTAAACTACAAGTATTTTCTAAACTTAAAAAAATATATATCAACGATTTAAATGTACATGAGAAACCAGGCGAAGACAAAGTTACTGACGAATTTATTTCTGTAATTGATTTTTCAGTCAAGGAATTTTCAGCGAGATTTTCTCAGTACAAAGAATTATCGGAAACACTCAAGTTTATTATGTACCCTGATGTGACTTCATTTGATAAACTGAACTTGCCCCAATTCGATTGGTTGGAAATTGAAGAATTGGAAATGCAGCTGATTGATTTCCATTCTAGTTCAGTATGGATTCAAAAATTTATTGAAACAGAAAAATTGACAAGCAATATAAGTAAAAATGCCAATAACAATTTTGGAAACATGGAATTTGTTACCAGACACATTTAACTGTTTAAAGAAGCTGGCTCGTGCTGTTTTAACCATATTTTCATCTACCTATGCCTGCGAGACATTATTTTATAAAATGAATAACATTAAAGACTCTCTTAGAAACCGTTTGACAGATGGCTCCAGTTCGGCATGCATTCTGCTAAAAGTAACATCTTACAATCCTAATATAAGTTATTTGTCATCTAATAATATTTAGTATTATTATTTTCCCAATAATCACGACGTCACGTCGGTGGCCTCATTAAACATTTCTTTTAAAAAAATGACACTTTGATACATAAAGGTTCGCCACCCCTGGCATAGTGCATCATGAATTCTTGCCACAAGGTCAAAAGATCAATAAATAGTACTACCTACAATTTCAACGCCGTTTGCGTGAAGCAATACGAAGAAAACGCCCGGATTTGTGGAAAACAATTATTGGCTTTTGCATCACGATAATGCACCTGCTCACACCTCATTGCTTATTCGTGAATTTATGGCCAAAAATAATACGATGGCCCAGCCTCCATATTAGCTAAACATGTCTACGCGTGAGTTTTTCCCATTTCCAAAAATAAAGATCGAGTTTGAAAAGTGTTTCGAGGATTGGAAGAAGCGCTGGCACAAGTGCTTAAAATCTAATAGGGACCATTCTGAAGGCGACAACAGTAATGTAGACGAATGATTAAATATTTTTTTTAAAGAACGAAAATTCCTATAATTTTCTGAACACACCTCGTAGATCATTTTTTAAGCGTGCTACTATATTTTTATTTTTCGTGATGGTTTAGCTTAACCAATTCAGTATTTATGCTTTTTCTTCTACTTTTTTTAATGATAACACACTGTACGTCGCAGCTAATTTTGCTATTTCTTCATCTTCCTCTATATTTCCGTAAACTGCTTCACCACCAGTATAAACAATAAAACGTGCCCACAAATTACCAAAAATATTGACAAATTTAAATTGCTTCAGTGGAAAAAAAATTAAATAGATTGCCAAAAGTTTCTCTATATTACCTACAAAGAGAAAAACAAGGCAGCAATACATTTCTTAATGTTTTTCTAGTGGAAACGTAGCTTTAGACAGAGCCACCGTACAGAGTAAATGTAATTTTGGATTCCTTTGAATTTGCTGGAACTAATTTTTCTCGATAGCTTTGAACCTCCTCAATGATTGGTGGTAAATATAGTGCCAAAACCAAAGTGCAAAAAGCAATCACCCTATGACTTGAAATCTAAGAATGATAAGGCAAGATGTTAAATACAAAAGTCGCAGTAAATAAGAAAGTCATTTCGAAGTGACCATGACGCAGGGGCGGATCTAGCCTCTCTCTTGGAGTGGGGGGGTGATATCACAAAAGTACAGTATGGCAAGCAAAAACAAGTTGTCGACGGGGGGGGGGGGGCAGAGACACCAGCAACATTCCCATTTCTAGTGTAAAAGGCAGGGTCGAGTTTATTTTTATGAATTTGAAGCACTTGGAGTTGTGGGGGGCAATCACAAGAAAAAACAATTTGCCGATAGGGGGGGGAGGATGCAAGCAGCGTACACATTTCTAGTATAAGAAGCACAATCGGGACCATTTTCCTGAACAATGAGGGGGGGAGTGCCAGCAGCATAAACGTTCCTAATGTAAAAGACAGAATCGGTTCTATTTTCCTGTACTCAAAGCTCTTGGGAAAGGCAGGGGCGATCGCAAGCATACACATTCCTATATTTTATTCAAGAACTAGAGAGAGTAATAAAACTGTTACCGAAACCTCCAACGTACCTGCTCCAGTACCGTAGGTAACTGAGGACTGCCGTAAGTCTAATTATATTTAAATATTATAAGGTTTTATAAATTTACTGCAATAATAAAATTCACTTTGATTTCTGTCAGTGAGCAAAGTACACCTTACAGTGTGTCTTTAGTAATTTATCTTGTTTGTGTTTGTTTTTATATAATATTTGAGATCAGTGAAACACCCAAACGATATTGCTTCTACATCTATATTTATTCCAAAATCGTTAAACCAGGGCATTTTTTCTCAACGAAAAACTTATTACGATGAATGTTTATGATGCCTTCAGATATCAATATCAAGATAATAATGTTTAAAGCTCTGTTGAGATGTGTTCCGACATGACAGGAGTTGGAAAATCTAATATGTACCGAATACTGAAGGAGAAGAAAACGACTGGAATTGTTAATACTCCCAAGCCACATTCGATCACAGGCAGACGAAAAACCTCGTTGAAAGAAGAGATGAAAACTGCAATAAAAAGAGTTGTACATACATTTTATTATGAGAAGCAGATCCCAACCATCGACAAAATTCTAACTAAAATAAATGAAGATCGGGATTTATCTGAAATTAAAAGAACTGAGCTCTGTAAGTTGCTCAGAGAACGTAATTTTTGCTGAGAAAAACCAGATAAGAAATCTATTCTTATAGATCGTCCGGAAAATGTCCGTCGGAGAAGGAAATATCTCTCTCAAGTAAAAGGTAGAGTTTCTAGAAATAACACAACTTACAAAATTAGTAATTTAACTTTTGAAAGATTTTTTTAAATAAAGTTACTGCAGATAATTAGGAAAAATTCATATAATAAAAGAATAAAAGAAAATGTGGAAACTCGATCTCATGATCGATGAGATAGAGGAACCAATTATAATTAATTTGAGAGAAGATCGCTTCACTGACTTTGATTACGATACGTAGTGTTTAGAGCGTAGACACAATTTATTCTTTAAATTTTCTGTAACATATAAAAATTAATTACATTTGAAGCCCTTTTGACTATTCAATTGAAATTCTGCAGATGGTTTAAGAAATAAATAAACTGAAACGTCAAATATCCTAAAAATGTTTTTATTTAATAATAAAATGACCGATAGCCCCAAAAAAAAATTTAATATTATATGAACAAAGTTATTTTTAATATATATTTAACTTCTTGTATTTTTGACAATGGGTATTTTGTAAGTATTTAAATTATAATTTAGAATTTTTTGAGAGAAAAAGGCTACGTTTTAGTCTGAATGTGCCTAAAACGATTACCATGCCAAAATTAAAAATAATAAAAATACAGTTGTGATTTGTGTTAAATATGTCAAAATTATCTATATTTTCTAATGTATGTGAATTATTAAGAAATCATAAGAAATAAAATAATATTATAAAAACTTTTTATTTTAAGTTTATTACCTAAATAATGCCATAAATACTTAGTGATATTAAACCTCCTTCCGACACCTATACTTCACACATCCAAATATCTATTGTTATCCAACCCAAATAGTCCATTATGATAGACCGGTATTTTTGATTATAAAATTCCTAACCCATTCCTATGAAAAATATGTGTGTCTAACAGATTTTGCTACAGACACCGGTCTAAAGAGCACAGGTAGTTTGCGAAGAAAAAAACGGTAAAAATGATTTATTACTCTCCCTAGATCTTGAATAAAAGGCAAAATTGGGTCTATTTTCTTGAACTCAAGGCTCTTGGGGGGGGATCGCCCCCACCACCCTCCCTCCCTTGGATCCACGCCTGCCATGACGTCGACCTTCACAGCAACTTTGAATTTCATTCCTAGGTCAAAATAATTTTTTCAGATTCCAATGTCTTTCTTTCATCACAAAAGTGAAACCCACAATCAAAACTAGTAAAGACTGCTCAGACAAGGTAAGGTTTCAACTTCGACAGTGAAAACAAGACTGGAATGCGGCCAGTAAAAGCAAGATCGGAACCCTGCCGGCGAAAGCAAGTCTAAACTCGAAGCTTTTCTTGTGAAAATTGTATATTTCTTTATTAACCCACTATCCTTTGTTACCACATTTTATATCTTAACTCGTACGGGTTTTTGGTTAGAACTAATTGTCAATAATTTTTTATTTTTCCACTAGAAACAGCATCATAATAAAATATTCTAGAATAGCACGAAATTAAGCAATTAATCTTTCAATTTTTATTGTCTAATTTTTTGTTCAGATGGTAGGCACAATTGATAAATTCCCTTCTAAAAATTCGTCGCCGGTAGAAATGTTTCTAAAAAACGTAGCTAACTTCACACAGGTATCTTTGGCATGTGACGTCACAGCGGTCAAGTGACAAGTGTTAAATATTTGGAGCGAAATTTAAAAAGAAATTTAAGATATATTATTTTTAAAGGATTAGTTGAATTAAAAAAATAATTTTAAATATTTTTGGCTACATTGGATACTTGTGCATGGTTTTAGACATTTTCCCAAAAATAACCAACATCTCTATTTGCTAAACGAAACCTGAAAAAATACAAATTCTTTTCCTATCTAAAATCCAAGTGTTTCCTCCTATGAATTACTACACGTTATTTTCCACTGAAATTCTTGAAAAGTTACAATTAATAGTTTTTTTCGCAGAAAGGATTTAGAACCGATTCTGAACTAATACGCATGCGCAGTTGAAATACTAACGTTCGCGGATAACAAAGATCAGAATTTTTAGTTACAGTCCCACGTTCGCGGAGAAAATAATTCGGTTCAAAATCGATTCTGAACCAGTTCTGCTGGTTCTAAGGATAGAACAAGAACTGTAAGTTCGGAATTTTACGCATCGCCAGCTTTCATGCTGCGGCCGCAATGTGCAACTATTTGACAATTGTTTTTATTTTATTTAGGTTTTTCTTTTGTTTATGTCATTTGTTGAATTTGATGTTCCAATGGATATTTTATTATATTATATTGGTTTTATTGAATTAGTGTTAATCTAACTAGAATCTTAATTGATAAATTAAAAAAGTGTTTTTTACTTTTTAGTTTAAACATAAAAAATATGTTTTTAGTGAATATTCCCATTATGTCAAATCATTTATCGTCCTGCGATGAGGACTTTGAAAACACCTCGACACAGAAGAAATTTTAGAGTTATTCAAAATTCCTAAAAGTGCTAATTATTTTGAGGAAATAAAAAGCACAAAATAAAGAGCAAACAGTAGATTTCAGTTAAAATATATATTCTTTACCAAAAATTCTGTTCAGCAAAAAACAATATGTTTTATTCTAAAAGGAACTCTCAGTTAGACTTTATATTATATAAGAACAACAATTATAATTCAATATTTCTTTAAAATAATACAAATAATAAAACCTAATAAGAAACAGTTCTAAGTTATTTAAATTAACAAAAACAACTAGTTTAATCAGTATGTTAAATAATGGGACTCATATAGTAGACGATTTAAAGTTCCAAAATCGTTCGTGGTAAAAAAAATCCTGAACCGGTTAATAACTGGGCATACGTTGTACGACAATCCTGAACTAATTCGGTACTAGTTCTGAATCGGTTCGGAAAGTGACCCGCGAACAAAGCTAATATTTTAAGTTAATACATAATGATATGATTTCGGAATTTGAGGGACAGACTAATTTCAAGATGCTACTGCACTTTCTAGAAAATCTCATACTTTAGTATAGTATATGTAGTTGAGCTATTTAGCAGTAATATTTAGTACTAACAAATATGTACAGAAGAGTTCTTTTCCTGTTTTTAAATATTTTCTCTTGTCAAAATAAAAAGTGAACTTTTATTCATTCGTACGATTTCTAAAATTTTGTAGTCTTTATCGCATTCTTGGTATTTGCTTTTATTTCTTATACTGCAACTATTTTTGAATTAATTTATAAACTTTATAGTAAAGTGTAAACACAATGAAAAGGAAAATATTGGCTTTTGGATAGTTATCCCGCAATTATTAATTACAATTTTATTTTCAAAGTTTCATTTTATTTAAATACATTTTTACAAGTTATTGATCGTAACTTGCTTCTGCTTAAGACATTGCTTTCAAGATCCTACCATGAAAAAAGCTCTGTGAATCGTTGATTTATTTTATATTTAGTTATACAAACGTTATGTGTGGACTCTGTATAGACCACATAATCAAAAGACGGATTCAACGCGTGCAAAATAATTGCTGTTACTTTATTTTTAATCTTAGAAAATATGATTCAATTTCTACAATTTAAGGATGTTTCTATGAATGATATTTAAAAAATTTGTATTACGTCATTAATGCATCGTATGCTTTGCGGGTAGGCCTTCCTAACTCAATATCGGGCTTCAAGAATACTACTCGACATAAAATAACCATGCTTAAATGCTCATTTTTTTTATAGCCGAAAAATTTTCCAATAACGATTTAGAAGGTTTTAAAACTCTTCCTAAACTTTCTTTTAAAAGGAAAATTAAAATATGGACAATTTTTTGATTGTCTAACCGTGTAAATAAACTAATGACTTGCTTGGCTCATAATAATTCTCATTTACTATTTTATGGATTGTTTGCATCGGAGAAGAATGAGATTAGTGTATTTATCACTTAACATATTTTTTTTCTTCGTGTTTCCGTTTTCCCTTCCTGTCCTCTACTTCTTCTTTTTCCTTCATTCACTTTTTTTCTGCAGACTCTGGTGTCTGTCTTCTTACTTCCTTTCAATTTATGTTAAAAAATTATATTCTGAATCTACAAATTATAAGTTGTCTTAAATTATTATATAAACTTGGTCGCATTAGATTAGCTAAAAGTAGCAGATGTAATGCTAAACCTCTCCTCTATGTGTATTCTTTGTTCTAATAAAACACGATTATTATATAATTATTAAATATATTAAATTTTTCTTTAATTTTTCTCTTTCTCCTCCAGTCGGTAGATTTAAGAAAGTTAGTGTAATATAACTCTTAAGTAACATGCTTTTAGATGTAATTACTATTTAAGATGTGTCTAAGATGAATTTTTAAATATATAAATTTGTACAAAAAGTAAATATATTTAATAGACACTAGTAGTCACATATTACAATATGTCATAATTTAATAACATAAATAATAAATCACACTTTGACAATAGCTTTTCCAGTGTTTTGTCCCTGTAGCATACCAATAAATGCCCGAGACAAGTTCTCAAAGCCTTTTGTAACAGTCTCGTTATATTTTATTTTTCCTTCTTGAACCCACTTGAGAAGCTGCAAAATTCCTTCCATCCATCGATGATCGCTCCATCTACTACAAAAGAAGCCTTCTACTCTTAACTGTTTAAGTAATATAGGCATTTCAATAAGGGGAGCTAAAAAGGAAAAAAAATGTTACATATGTTATATATAAGAGTAATGTTATTAGCGCCAACAATTGCTTTTTTTCTCTAAGAAATTTATTCAAAATAAACCAAAAACTATGTTTAATTTCATGTTATACCGTATATTAACCAATTAAGTGAAAAAAAAATAAGAAGTCAGCAAATGATAGGAACATTTTTTGTAGAGGGTGCAATTTCGATTAAGAAAACGAAATTTATTCGGCACAGCAAGATCCATTATAATAACTATAAAGACTCTTCGAAAACTCTATGTACGAAACAGGCTGAGTTCATAAAGTAGATCACTAATATCACTAGATAAAAATATTTGAGTTAAGTTATTAAATACAGTAGTATGTGCCTTTCTTAATATAGAAGTGGCTTTCGACAAAACTCCACATGAGACAGTCAAAAGAGCACTTGATGACAGAGGAGTAGACGGATCGACGTCCAAATGGATATCGCGACTTCTCAACATTAGAATAGCAGAGGCAGAGATAGGACGGGACACTATCGTCCACTGTGCCACCAGAGAATGTTCTCAGAACGGAGTAGCTTCTCTACTGCCCAACGGCCACTATGAGAGTAATCCCACACCTTACAGCTCTACATATACTTGTGGATAGTATGGCGAAAAAAACATTATTTAGGATGATAAGAGATGAAGTCATAAAATTAATGTCAATCTCTTATCCAGAATTCAACAAATATCAGACATGCCAGTAGATGAAATGAAAAAAAGTTCTTTGTGGAAAACTTTAATACTAAGTTGAGACGCAAAAGTGAATGAGATAGAAATACCATTGGAAAACTTAATAGGAATTCTATTGAATGGTATACAGATGGCTCCAAAACAACTCGTGAGAAAAGGGGCTGAGACACCATTCCTGGAGCCCGAAACTTTCTGTAGAGTCAGTAGCAATGTAGTGCTGAAAAAAAGTAGGAGATCCAATTACTGGACGGATCGGCAAGGAATGAGACAATTCAAAATACTTAAAAGCTATGCCCAGAAGAGACTCAAGGGCATTACAACCTGAAGCGACACCTCAAAAAACTCGGATTGGCAGAAAGAAACGAGTGCTGATTTTGCAAGGAAGAGGACAAAACCTCTATTCACATTCTTGCAGAGTGAAACGCTTTAGAACACCCTTGATTGCAATTCTTGGGAGCACACCAAATAGAAAAAAGGGAATTGCCCATTTTAATGCCGTCCAAAATTCTAAGGTTCCTAAGGAAAATAGGACTGAAGAACCTGCTCTAGTTGGCAAGGTATCCCTAACCACTTAGCAGCAAAACGGGACCACACTACCTATCTATTATGTCACAGAGTACTGATTCCAATTCCGCACACATACATAAATTATTAATTCAAATAATGATCCGATAATATGATGATTGTAACTCGATGAAAAGTTAAAAAACACCTAAATTGATTTGTTTTTAAATGGAATTCTTACATTTCGCATTGTTGTCATTATATCCTGATATCACTCCACATATTGATACTCTTCCATATTCGTTCATTTGGTTTAAGACGATTGCTGTAATCTCTCCACCAACCTAAAATTGCAATGTAGTTTTATTATGTAATCTCAATAAAAATATTTACTTGCTATGGTTAAAATAAAATTGTTTTAATTTCTTAATTGAAGCATCTTCTTCAACTAAATAATACTAACATTATCAAAATAGCAATCAACACCTTCAGGAGCTAATTTTTTAAGTTCCGCTTCCACATCTTGTGTTTTGTAATTAATTGCACCATCAAAACCCAAATCCTTAGTAAGCCACTTTAATTTCTCATCGGAACCAGCAATTCCAATCACTTTACATCCTTTTATTTTTGCAATCTGACCCACAACACTTCCTACAGCTCCAGCAGCACCAGATACAACCACAGTTTCACCAGCTTTTGGTTGGCATATTTCAAGAAATCCAAAATAAGCTGTGTTGCTAAAATAATAAAATAAATAAAATATATAAAAACAAAATCAAGCATACATATGAAATAACTCAAATTTTGAAAATAACAGGGATAATTATTATGGAAATTCATATTTCACTTTTTTGTCCATGTTGCCAGATAACTAAGGTGTGAGGAATTCTCTAAAATTTTTGATTCGAGGGGTTCCTCGACTTGTTTATATCGCTGGCCTTCATAAGTAAAATAGGTGTTATCTATTTTTATCAATTACAAACATCTAATCATAAAATAGACAATACAATAGTATAACGAGCTGGTATTATATCTATTTTTAGATGTGATCGTGCGCCACTTCAGTTTGTTTTTTATTTTAATGCTCGGTTTTCAAAGTTAACAAATTTTCTGGTAAAAAAATTAACACAGTTTTATTGTAAACGTGATCTTTAAATAATCGGAAAGTTGTAAATAATTTTTCAGAACGTACCCCTGATTTCATCTTAGGTAAATGGGAATTTCTTTTGTACGATACAATACGTTTGTTAGCATTTATCCCACATTAGAGCGTCTCGTTGATAATGGACTACCTAAGTCTGACGTTACGTGCCTTTTAACCTTTCCAACCAAATCGGTAATAGCCATAGATATAAAAGTTAAATATATAGTCTGCGGATTCTATAAAAACTAGCTGGCTCACGCTTAGAAAGAGACGGGGCGTTTTCGACCATTAGTACCTCTTTTTCTAATGGCGGTCAGATGATAGGGGTATCCAGTGACGTTTAGAGTAAAACGCTTAGCTCCTCCATTAGAAGGAAACGTACTACTCGTCGAAAACACTCTGTCTTTTTTTAAGCGTGAGCCAATTTTCTTTTATGAAATCTGCAGTTTATGTACTTAACTTTGAACTTTTATTTCTATGCAGAAAACTAAAACATAACCTCAATATATTTCAACCATATGAATGCAAGTAAAAAATTACTCTTTAACAATATTTTGTATATAAATCTCCTAAAATGGAAGAACTCTAAATTCTTTTATCTTTCTTACCAAATATTAGTCGATAATTGAATTGAATTTATTTGAATGATTATAATGACTGAATATTATTATCTTCTCGTGTGGCTCGTGTGCTG
Source organism: Diaprepes abbreviatus (assembly GCA_034092305.1). Lineage (NCBI taxonomy): Eukaryota > Metazoa > Arthropoda > Insecta > Coleoptera > Curculionidae > Diaprepes > Diaprepes abbreviatus. The sequence goes on from JASJET010000199.1 coordinate 1,827,999, forward strand.
AGTGAAAATTTTTGATATAAATCAAACGTGACGGATTCGTAACACAACTGGACTATATTAATATATTACCCCGGCATTCCTAAAATTCCTAGCGCCAAAGATAAAGGCAATCCTCCAAAGTCAGGCAAAACCAAAGTTGGAAGCGGAGGTATCATATCAGTCTTTCCAGTCGTTACGGTATGTGTTCTCCACCCAAAATGACCAACAACGTATTTTCCTACGGGAAAATCGGGATTTTTGCTTTCTTTAATTCTAAAATAAAAATATATAATTTTAAATGATTATTATAACAAAGTAAAAGTTAATGAGAAAGACAATTACTTCAATATTTCATTGTGATGTGTGATTTGACTGATGTAATACATACAAAGTGTTTCAGTGGAAACCTCAAAAGTGTTGATGTAAATCAAAGAAAAAATAAACGAAATAAAGAAAAAACATTTGTACTAAGCATAGCTCTCAATCTAATGGATAATTAGATTAAATGAAATTGTTAAATATTTTGTTTAATAAAATATTAAAAAAAAAAGTGAAAAAATAACTATAAATTTTTATATGAAATAGAAATTTTTGAGGTCGGCGCCAAAATGAACCAATGTGATTCACATAAACATACTTTATTTGTAATTGCTTTCTTACCATAATTTGTTTTTATTATTTATTTCATTTAGAAATAATTTGGCATCGACTTCAAAAATTTTAATTTCGTATAAAAATTTATAGTTATTTTTCACTTTTTAGCGCACTTTTAAAAGTCGGTTCAATTGTTTTTATAAAAATTTTATTTTTCGATTTTTAGTTTTGAATTCATTATGATATCTATAAATTATTTGAACTAGTGTTGAGATTAGTGTCCCTTGCAATGACTCCAAGCAGGCAAAAAAGTATCAATTTTATCGAAAGTTGCAAATCACCCTAAAATGAACCACTAAAAATTCTTTGATTCATAGAGTTCTCCAAATATCAGTGAATTTGTTACAAATAAATATTTAGTCTATCATAGTAAATCCACTATCTTAAATTTCAAATGAATTTTAGATTAGTAATTTAGGCTCAGAACCTTCCAATATCGATATCTAAACACTAGAGACGTAAATTTCTTAGCCCGATATATTTTATACTGCATATTGAGTTTGTATACGCCCTAAGAACCCAGCAATATCAATTTTAGACAAAATCATTCCTCATTGTATCTTATCAACCTAATAGCTGGAAAAAATTAACTTCATATTCGTAATACACTGCCCCGAAAACCCCCAAATACCAAATCTGAAAAAATGCAAATAAAGTAAAATTTTCAACCCACCATATTGGATCTGCCATATTGAATTGCAAAAAAATAATTTTAACATCTTAAACTAATCTAAATCTAAATCCTTCGAAGCTCCCTAGTACCGATTTTGGATGATATTCAGAAATTTAAAATTTCTAAACCGTCATATTGCATCTGACATATTAGATTTTCTTAAAATCATCTTATATTCGCTATTTATATCCTCAAAAAGTCCAATCTTTTAACAAAATCAAAAAATGTAAAATTTTTAGTCCGCTATATTGGATTCGCCAAATTGAATTTTTTAAAAATAATTTCTGATTCATTGGGTACAACCCCGAAAATTCCTCCATATCAATTTTGGAGAAAATCGAACAAAATTATTTTTTTGGCCTCCTTATTATCTTGGATTTTACTGCACCAATTTCGCCAAAAAAAAATAGGACCACCGCAGCAACTCCTGAACATAACGTAAAAAATTTCATATAAATCGATGCCGCCGCTCCGGAGTGATCGGTGTACATACATAAAAAAAACATACATATTCGACAAATTGAGAACCTCCTTCTTTTAGAAGTCGGTTAAAAAGGTAGGTTCTATACAGGCGCGGATCCAAGGGGGGGGCGGTGGGGGCGATCGCCCCCCCCCAAGAGCTTTGAGTTTAGGAAAATGGACCCGATTTTTCTTCTTATACTATAGTTTATTCAAGAACTAGAGAGAGTAATAAATCATTTTTTACCCTTTTTCTCTTCGCAAACTACCTGTGTTCTTTAGTCCGGTGTTTTTAGCAAAATTTGTTAGACACATATATTTTTCATAGGAATCGGTTAGAAATTTTATAATCAAAAATACCGGTCTATAATAATAGACTAAAACGTAGGATTATTCTCTCAAAAAATTCTAAGTTATAATTTAAATACTTAAATTCGTCCATATAATAATAAAATATTTTTGGGGCTATCGGTCATTTTATTATTAATTAAAAACATTTTTAGGGTATTTGACGTTTCAATTTATTTATATCTTAAACCATCTGCAGAATTACAATTAAACACTGAAAGGGGATTCAAATGTAATTACTTTTTTTATGTTGTAATTAAAATTAGACCTACTTATTTTTATTTCTATTTTACTGATATCTTAATTTAATTTACTTTTATATATGGAAATACGATAGCCCCAAAAAAATAAGATAAACATGTTAATTCTACACGCTTAAGAAAAAGACACAAACACAATAATAAAGTAATAAAAAACTTACGGCTAATTAGAATTAAATATATATAAAATTAAAGAGTGGGATACACTAAAATAAAAAATATAAAAAAATAAAAAAACATATAAACAACATTAAACAACAAAAACAAAAATTTAAATAATAAATTGTGTTTACACTAGTAAACATTACGTATCTAATTCCTATTCAAAGTCAGTGAAACTATCTTCGTTAAAATTAATTATAATTGGTTCCTCTATCTCACCGATTATGAGATCTAGTTCTCACATTTTGTTTTATTCTTTTATTTTATGGATTTTTCCCAATTTCCCGCAGTAACTTTATTCAAAAAAATCTTTCAAAGGTTTAGTTAAATTACTAATTTTATTAATTGTGTTATTTCCAGCAACTTGAAAGAGATAAACGCTTTATAAGAACAGATTTTCTATCTGGTTTTTCCCGGCAAAAATTAAGTTCTCTGAGCAATTTCCAGAGATCAGTTCTTTTAATTTCAGGTAAATCGCGATCTTCAATGATTTTAGTTAGAATTTTGTAGATGGTTAGGATCTGCTTCTCATAATAAAATGTGTATACAACCCCTTTAATTGCAGTTCTCATCTCTTCTTCCAACGAGGTCTTTCGTTTGCCTGTGATCGAATGTGGCTTGGGAGTACGAACAATTCCAGTTGTTTTTTCTCCTTCAGTATTCGGTACATAGTAGATTTTACAACTCCTGTCATGTTGGAACATATCTCAATAGAGCTTTTAACATTATTATCTAGATATTGATATCTTAAAGCATCATAAACATTCATCGTAATAAGTTTTTCGTTGAGGAAAAAATGTCCTGTTTTAACGATTTTGGAATAAATATAGTGGTGGTATCTCACTAATCTCAAATAATATATAAAAACAAGCGCAAACAAGATAAATCACTAAGAAAAAACTGTAAGTTGTACTTTGCTCAATGACAGAAATTAAATTAAACTATCAGAAATTCAATGTTGCAGCAACTTTATAAAATATATTTAAATATAATGAAATATAATTAGATTTACGGCAGTTCTCAGTTACCTGCGGCACTGGAGCAGGTACGTTAGAGGTTTCGGTAACAGTTTTATTACTCTCTCTAGTTCTTGAATAGAGTATAGGAGTCTGTATGCTTGCGATCGCCCCCCCCCCCCCTCCCAAAAGCTTTGAGTTCAGAAAAATATAACACATTCTGCCATTTATATTAGGAATGAGTATACTGCTTGCACCCCCCCCCCCCCGTTGACAACTTGTTTTTCTTGCCATACTGTACTTTTGTGATATCACCGCCCCCCCCCCCCAAAGAGAGAGGCTGGATCCGCCCCTGGTTCTATAGGGACTTCGTTCTGCCCTCTTGTAAAACAAAAGTACTCCATATTTTGAGAAGTTTCGAATTTCTATTCGATAAAATACAAAATTTTAGGCTTAACCGCACAGCTTGAAGGACGCGCGGAGATTCAAAAATCATTGATTTTTGAGTGCTTATTTGACAAAAAATGTTAACATAAAACATTTTCATCCGAAACGTTATATACTAAAGTTGGAGGGTACAGTGAGAGGTACTTTGAAGTGACCTTACATTAGACCGTTATTATTTTCATGGTGATTATCTTTTTAACTGGAATGGCCGACTTTTGATCACAGAAACGAAATGATGAAAAGTTTTACGTATGAAAACATATTTAAAATTTTCAGTTACTTTAATCTTGAGGTGTTATTTGAAAGTTAAATTGTCCAAAATCCTTCTTTTGATGTCAAAAATAGACAGACGAAAGTATTCTAAGTTCGGAACACCTTTGGCATTCCAAATAAGGGCGAAAAATTTAAAAGAATTATTCTTGAGCAACAAAGTAAAAATTGGTAATATTCTGAAAGATTAAAATATTCGGCATAGACAACCTTACAGAAATTTGCCCTAATTTTTATTGCTAAATATTATAAAATTATTGGTTATCAAAATATTATAAAAATACAATAAATTAGGCCCTTTTAACAAAAAATTCGGCCCAAATTAAATAAAAAAGACTTCCTATATTAATAATTATTTTAGGGTCTGCAAACGTCATTTTGGAAATATAAACGTAAATATGTCAAAAACGCTTAGACTTAGATATAGGATATGATTTACAAAATGTGCCTCAAATCTTACCAGAATCTAAAAATGCAATAACATGCCTGTATAGAATGTTCCGTTTAAAATAAGCAAGAAGGCATCAACTTCTGGTATAACCGTAAATGCTACCATATTTTAGTCGGGTTGTCCCCATCGACATTAATATTTCGTCAAATTTTCAAAATTTTCCTATATACAGTTTTCCATTTATAGATCGAATTGATTCCCGGTGGACCCCTGTATAGTGATATTGTTTTCCGTCTATTTAATCGGTAGAAACTATTTTTAACTATTTGTAACAAATACAGTTGTCATAAATATATTTTAATTTTCCGGCTTTAATAATATCCAGTAAATATGTCTTTCATTTTATCGGTAGAACCAACTTTTCATTGTTTATAATAAATACAATTATTATAAACAATAAAAAATTAAAAAATAGGCAGCCTTTATCACTCTTGATCGAAATCGGTTCAGCCGTTCTGAAGATTAGCCCGTACAGACAGACACACTGACAAACACTACAATTTTATTTCTATGTATTGATGTATAGATTTTGAAAAACTTTAAAATAATTTAATGAAAACTTGGTGACTGGAATTAGAACGAAACGGTTCTAAATATGAATACTTACAAAGCTACTTGTTGTCCAACAAATGTTTCGCCCACTGTATAATGCGCAGCAAGTAATCTCATGTAAGGATCCACACTGAAAAATATTGCTTCCGCCAAAAATTCTAAAAAATACAAACATTTTGAAATAAATATTTTTCACATTTTATAAATTTTCATACCTCCTTGTTTTAACGGTGGTAACACTTCTTCAATTATTTTAAAGTTTTCTAGCTGGGGAAATCCTTCGATGCTTTTTTGCAAGATAAACACTTTCGCTTTCACCATTTTTACTATAAGTCTATATTTTGTTTTACGTTAAAATATACAGAAGTTGTTCGACTTATTGCTTTGATACTTATGACACTTCGCCTTCTATTTTATATGTAAAAAGCAGTCTTAGTGACTGGCATTTTTTTAATTTCACCTTGAATTAACAGATTAGAAGTATATTCAGATAATGATAGGATGTCTCCAATGTTTGTAGTGAAAAATAAAATTAAATATATGTTCCAAATTTAAAAATATATATTGGGTTGTCTCGGTCAATCTGTTTTTTTATGAAAAATCAATATTTATTTCACGCCATTATTTAAATAACCATTTACACACAACTGAGAATAATTCAATTTTTTTATAATGTATTTTTAGACAAAGCTTAATATAGTTTTGTGTTTTTTTATGCCCATTATTTTCGATTTTTTTAAATTATACTTTTTCAAAATCAAATAAATGCTGATTGTGCAGTGACTTCTCAGAGATACATACAAGGACGGTACCTGAAGTGTCCGGCTCTGATTTTAATGAAACTTCAAGATGTTGTAGAGAGTACAAAAATGAGAGACGTATTTTTTTATCTGCGGAGATTCATTATAAGGGGGTGAAAACCTCCCCTAAAATTCAACCTTAAAAAGAGTATTTTTGAAATATTTTAGGTTCTAAGTGAGATATCTTTACAAAACAAAATGAAAATTATTTGTTGTTCGAAATGATGTTAAATTATGGTTTTTTCACATCCAAGAATATCATCCCATTTTTTTTATAAGGGTAAACCATCCATTCGCGCATGTAATTTGATTCTAAAAATTATAAAATTTAATAAGGTTGTTTGAAAATAATTTTTTTACGAATACCATAATTAACTTAAATTGACATCCTTCGGGCTTTCAAAAAAAACTAGTAAAAGAGGGTGAGTCACCCCAAATACTTTTTTTTAATATCTCAAGTTCTAATTAAGTTAACTCTACTAAACAAAATGAATTTTTTTTTTTCGAAATGATATTAAGCTATGATATTTTTCACGCCCTGTGAATCGCTAATTTTTTCTATATTTAGTTATACAAACGTTATGTGTGGACCCTGTATGAACCACATAATAAAAAGACGGATTCAACGCGTGCGAAATAATTGCTGTTACTTTATTTTTAATCTTAGAAAATATGATCCGATTTCTGCAATTTAAGGATGTTTCTATGAATGATATTTAAAAAATTAATCTTACGTCATTATTGCATCGTATGCTTTCGTAAGCCTTCCAAACTCAATATCGGATTTCAAGAAAGAAATACTCGGCATAAAGTCGATAATAGATTTCCACATATGTTGAACATTCCTCGACATAAAACTACCATGCTTAAATGCTTATTTTTTTTATAGCCGAAAAATTTTCCAATAACGTTTTAGAAAATTTAAAAACTCTTTCTAATCTTCCTTTTAAAAGGAAAACTAGAATATGGACAATTTTTTGATTGTCTAACCGTGTAAATAAACTAATGACTTGCTTGGCTCATAATAATTCTCATTTAATATTTTACGGATTGTTTGCATTGGGGAAGAATGAGATTAGTGCATTTATTACTTAACATATTTTTTTTCTTCGTGTCTCCGTTTTCCCCTTCTGTCCTCTACTTCTTCTTCTTTTTCCTTCACCTATTTTTTTCTTCTTACTTCCTTTCAATTTATGTTAGAAATTGAATTTATAAGAGTAGCAAATGTAATGCTAAACCTCTCCTCTATGTGTATTTTTTGTTTTAATAATAGACAATTATTATATAATTATTAAATATATTAAATTTTTCTGTCTCCTTCAGTTGGTATATTTAAGGAAGTTAGTGTAATATAACTCTTAAGTAATTTGCTCTTAGATGTAATTACTATTTAAAGTGTTTCGAAGATGAATTTTTAAATAAATAAATTTGTACAAAAAGTATATATATTTAATAGGCATCAGTAGTCACATATTATAATATGTAATAGTTTAAGAATATAAATAATAAATCACACTTTGACAATAGCTTTTCCAGTGTTTTGTCCCTGTAGCATACCAACGAATGCCCCAAACAAGTTCTCAAAGCCTTTTGTGACAGTCTCGTTATATTTAATTTTTCCTTCTTGAACCCACTTGAGAAGCTGCAAAATTCCTTCCATCCATCGATGATCGCTCCATCTGTTATAAAGGAATCCTTCTACTCTTAACTGTTTAAGCAATATAGGCATTTCAATAAGGGGAGCTATAAATGGAAAAAAAGGATTTTATATATGTTACATATAAGAGTAATGTTATTCGGCTCAACCGTTTTTTTTTGTAGAGGGGGTTTAGTTTCGATTAAGAAAACGAAAATTTATTCGGTACAGCAAGATCCAATACAAAGGGTTATTCGATAAGAGCAGGTCGATGTTGGCAGCCTGTGGAGGTCATGCTGTGCCCGTTGCGTCTTTTTAATCTGTTGTTTATTATTCTGTTACAGATGCCAAATTACCATGACAAGTTACACAATTGAGCAGCAAGTCCAAATGATAAAATTTTATTATCAAAATGAGTATTCGTTAGTGCAAACGTTGCGCGCGTTGCGATCATTTTACGGCAGACGCGATGGTCCTTCAAAGTCGACTCTCCAACATTTGGTGGCCAAATTCAAGACGACTGATTCGGTAAACAATCAGGTAACACCCGTACGTTAAAGAAACGCCAGGGCCCCTATCCTCAAAAGTGTGATGTGAAAGGTGATGTGAATGGCAATGGGAACGGCGATGTGAACTTTTTCACAGTAAAAGCCGTATTCTTGAAAAGCCAATGTTGCCAGATATGAACGTGCTAAAACCAAGGGAGTTGGAAGGGGTAAAAGTTCCTTTGCTAAAACCCGAGAATTTCAAAAATAAAATGAATGACAGATTGAATTGACCTATCAGACTGAAAATGTCCTTTTTGTTGCCATTTTAGGCAAAAAGTAGTTTTAGAACGTTAAATTGATCGTCCAAAGTACAAAAAATACTGCTGTTGTTATTTTTGTGAAGTTATTGATTGTCATTACAATGTTTGTACTTTGCCTGGATTAAATTTATCTTAAATTGACAAGTACTTGAAGATAAAGATAAAGAAAAAGAAATATCAAGAAAAGCAGCAATCATATATACAAAGTAATATACTGACAGTAATTGCAGAAAGTCAGCACTGATAAACCTTGAAACTGTGGAAATTGCAACTCTACGTAGTATGACTAAAAGCCATCATCCCAGTCCACTACGGAAACTATCCAATCAGTTATTTATTGTATGAATTCACAAGTGGTCCAGCCTCTTACTGCAAGATGTTCTGTCCTGACAAGTAAATTTGAAAGAAAGCCTGAAACTTGAACAATGATAGTGAAACTGTTCATGACCCAGGACCGAAACCAAAGGCCAGACAGAAGAGATACTGGAGGATCTCACATTCAACTTTAAATATATATATTTTGTTTATTTTATGAAGATTTGTAGAGACTTGAAGATCAAATGTACCATAAATAAGGTTTTTATGCTGAATGACCTCATTCGTTGATCTGTAGGGTTCATATTTATATGTCTCGATAAATTATAATCATAATATTTATTTATTTGTAGTGTTGTATAGTATTTAACACAGTTTAATTAAGTCAAGTGCTGTAGTTAACAAAATTTAAATATAAAATTTGTTACTTATTTAAATAAAAGTTTCAGATAGCTTACAAATGGTGATTTCTCAAATTTATTATAAGTTGTGTCATGAACAGAATTATGTTAGATTTAACTGTTTAAAACTAAGATATTCGGCTGTTATGGACACAAGTATTTATGTTAAATCCATAAGCAGAACTGGCCCTAGAAAAACATTTTTAAATAGCACGCTCATACAATTGAGTTATGAACAGAATCTCCTGTAATAATTTTATATGTCTGTAATCTCAAATTTGTTTAATATTTGCCAGACATATTCCACTTTCTAAGGATATTTTATTAAAATATTCGAAAATATTGAAAATATCGGGGTACCACCTAATTAACGTTTCAACTGTTTGTTCAGAAAATAAAATGTCTTAAAGGAAAGGGTTCGTCAACATATTATTTTTTTTAATGCGAGTAATTTTGAAAAACCAAAATAAAATAAAAATTTTAATTCTATTTTATTTTTTGACATTCGTGCGTAAAATATATGGCGAACGAGGATATGAGTGATGAACATTTCAAGAATACGCGTTCGCCATCTTTTCACCGTTCACTTCATGTTCCCCAGTTCGAGGATAGGGCCCCAGATCAGCCGAGAACATCGTCGCGGTCCATAAAAGTGTGCAGGAAAACCGGAGGCAGTCAGTTCCTCGCCGTATACAAGAACTCCGCCTTACGCAGATTCCAACCTAGCGAATTTTGCGTTGGGGCATCGGCCCACACCCGTACAAGATCCAATTGATCCAGGAGCTCAAAGTTAATGACAATAGACAACGCCGTTTGCACGCTTACTGGACTTCAGAGTATTTGAAAAAGGACCACAATTTTGGCCGAAAAATCATTTTTAGTTACAAGGAGCATTTTTGGATGAATGGTTATTTTAACAAACACAATTGCCGTATATGAAAGGACGCCAAGCCACACAAGGTTCACCAGGTGGTAATGCATTCACGAAAAGTTACTGTTGGGTGCAGATTTTGGGTTGCATGAACAATTTGAGGGTATGGTTATCTCTCGCAGAGGTGACATGAATTGGCCACCAAGATCGTGCGATTTGACCTCACTAGACTTTTTCTTGTGGGGTTTCCTGAAGTCGCAGGTCTATGCCAATAAACCGCAATCGACCGATGCTCTTAATTTATTAACTATAAAAACACTTTGAAAACTATATGTACAAAACAGGTTGAGTTCATAATTATTATTTTGATTAAGTTACTGGATAAAAATATTTAAGTTAAGTTATTAAATATATGCCTTCCTCGGTATTGAAGGGACTTTTGACAATACTCCACATGAGGTAATCAAAAAAGCGCTTGATCACAGGGGAGTAAACAGAACGACGTCCAAATGAATGACGCGACTTCTCAACACTAGAACAGGAGAGACAGAGATAGGACAGGACACTATCGTCCTCTGTACCACCAAAGGATGCCGTCAGGGGGGAGTTGCATCTCCACTTATATGAAGCCTAATTATAGATCGACTCCTCTGTAATCTGACTGCACGAAAAAGAGGTAATCAACAAAGCTACAAAAGTCTTGATGGTCTGTGGAAACTTAGCGGGACAAAGCTGGAGCTCAAACCCAAATGTTATGCATTGGATGTATACTGCAATAGTGAGACCAATCATCACATATGGAGCGGTGATCTGAAGTAAAAGAACTGGCCAGGCCAATACAAGAGCCAGCCTCTCGAAAGTTCAGATTGGCCTGTGCGTGTATAAATGGAGTAGTGAAGACCTTCCCAATGGCCGCTACACCTTACACCTTTACATATACTTGTAACGAAGGCCCAATCTCTTATCCAGAAATCAACAAATCTCAGATATACCTCAAGATGAGATGAAAAAGAAATTCAACACTAAGTTGAGTGGCAAAAGTGAATGGGACAGAAATGCCATTGAAAAACTTAACAGGAATTCTATTAAATGGTATATAGATGGCTCCAAAAACGGAGGAAACTGGAATAGCAATGTATGGAGCCAAATCCAGACACCATAAAAGCTTGGATAAGTTACCAGGCATCCTTCAGGCAGAAATACATACCATCAGGAAATGCATTCAATTCAGCAAAAAAATAACACGTACATAAGATTATTATCATATCGGAAAGTCAAGCAGCTATCAGTGCGCTGAGTTCTCAAGAAATCAGCTCTAAGATAGTTTGATAAGGTCAGCTTCCTGTGGATACTGGGACACATCGGGGTAGGGGGAAATAGTAGAAAAACTCGCGAGAAAAGGAGTTAAAACACCGTTTCTGGGGCCAAAACCATTCTGTGAAATCAGTAGCGGTGTAATGCTGGAAGAACTAAAAAGAGAGGAAGAGAGTAGGAGATCCAATTACTAGACGGAGCTGCAAGGAATGAAACAAGCGAAGATACTGCTTGGGAACTACGCTCAGAAGAGATTGAAGGAATGCATAAGCTTAAGCAAAAATCAACTTAGATTTTTGACCGGAATCCTGGCAAGGCATTGCAACCTGAAGGGACACGTCAAGAAACTTGGATTGGCAGAAACAGAAGTCTGCAGATTTTGCGAGGAAGAGGACGAAACCTCTGTTCACATCCTTTCAGAGTGCAGAGCTTTAGAAAATCTTAGAATGCGGTTCTTGGAAGCACACCAAATAGAAGATGTGGAATTACCCACTTTAAAACCGTCTAACATTCTAACGTTCCTAAGGAAAATAGGATTGGAGGACCTGCTCAAGCCGGCAAGGTATCCCTAATGACTTGACAACAGAATTGGAACACAATAGATCTAATAAGTCGCAGTATACTGATCCCCAATTCCACAAACATACAAAAGTTATTAAATCAAATAACGAACTGAAAATAAGACGATTATAGCTCAATCAAAATTAAAAACCACCTAAATTGATTTGTTTTGAAATGAAATTCTTACATTTCGCATTTTTGTCATTATATCCTGATATCACTCCACATATTGATACTCTTCCATATTCGTTCATTTGGTTTAAGACGATTGCTGTAATGTCACCACCAACCTAAAATTGCAATGTAATTATAATACGATATTTCCATAAAAATATTTACTTGCTATGGTTAAAATAAAATTTTTTAATTTCATAATTAAAGCTGCTTTTTTAACTGAATAATACTAACATTATCAAAATAACAATCAACTCCTTCAGGAGCTAATTTTTTAAGTTCTGCTTCCACATCTTGTGTTTTGTAATTAATTGCACCATCAAAACCCAAATCCTCAGTAAGCCACTTTAATTTCTCATCAGAACCAGCAATTCCGATCACTTTGCATCCTTTTATTTTTGCAATCTGACCCACAATACTTCCTACAGCTCCAGCAGCACCAGATACAACTACAGTTTCGCCTGCTTTTGGATGGCATACTTCAAGAAATCCAAAATAAGCTGTGTTACTAAAATAAATAAAATATTTTTAACAAGAACAAACACACACAAAATTGATCGAATTTTAAAAATAACAGGGAGAATTATATTAAATGAATTAATTTATTAACAAAAACTTTACTTTCGATGAAGTTAAAAATCATTGTTCTTGAGTTTAGACCGTGTCAAATTGGATTATCCGGCGTTTTGTCCACGATTGCATAAGACATCTTCAAAAATCTTTACTCCAAGAGATTAGGACACCGAATAACCATCAAGGAGCAACAGCCCGGTATTTATCCCTACCGGTGCTCAGTGAAACGTGATCCAGCATTACGATCGATTTCCACGTGTAATGTAGACTGTAACCTGTATTTCTAATAATATTATTTGTATATTTATATCTTCAACGCAATATCCATTGACTCTCATTAGTCAATTTTTCTGTTTCTGATTATAGTGATTGTTCGTCACATATTGAAAGAGCTCTATATACCAAATAATTAATGACGAATTGCTTTTAAGAAGGATGATGAAGCGTTAGAGTATCGTTTTCGCCGCAGTGCCAGCATCCCCCTCCCCACTGCCCCACACTGACTCTCGCAAAAACTGCAATTTTGAAATAATCACATCAACAATTTCCAATAAACGATTCGAAAACTTCCGCATACGATAGTTTAAGCAATGTCCCGTCAATTCCTGCTAAAATAATTCCATTATCTTACGAGGTTTGTCCCAAAAGTATCGAGCCTGCATTCATATCTCCGCGTCAAAACTTCCGAGCGACCTCTGTGGGGCATGGGCGTCACCAGTAAATCTTCTCGAACTCGTTGGTGTGCGCAGTTACCGACTGGATGTGTTAGTTCGTGAACGGTGAGCGTTTGTTTACAGTGTCTTTTTTTCGTTCGTCGCATTTTGTTATTGTAAAAAATGACGAAAAAATTAGATCAACGAATTTGCATCAAGTTTTGCTTTAATCTTGGAAAAATCTGCTCGGAAACAATTAATACGATGAATAAGGCATTTAGAGAAACAAAGCGACAGTCTTCACAGTAGAAGCTTTCTGAATCGCCAAGACCAAAAAAAGCACGTCAAAGTCAGAGCAAAGTGAAGACAATGTTGACTGTTTTCTTTGATTATGAAGGTGTTGTGCACCACGAATATGATCCGAGAGGTCACACGATCACTAAAGAATACTACGTTGAAGTATTGAAAAGATTGCGTGACGCAGTCAGAAGAAAACGGGCACAGCGTTGAACAAGCGGTGATTGGCTGCTTCACCACAACAATGCGCCAGCGCATTCATCGAACTTTGTGCAGCAATATTTAACAAGGCACCAAGTCCTACAGTTTCGCCAGCCTCTGTACAGTCCCGACGTAGCTCCCTGCGACTTTAGCTCTTTCCCAGATTAAAAAAGCCGCTCAATGGACACCGGTTCGATGACAAAGAGATGGTTGAAACTAATGCGATGAATGCACTGAAGGCAATTCCGAAAACTGACTTCCAGGACTGCTTCAGGAAGTGGAAACACCACCGGGAACGGGTTATTCAATTAAATGGGGACTACTTTGAAGGATGTCAATCAGCGGATGATAAAGAATAACACCAATACGGAGATATGAAGGTAGACTCGATACTTTTGGGACAAACCTCGTATAAATAACGCCACAGTGATTTACAAAAAAATCTCTCTCGATTTCTATCGATCGTAGAATCTTTTTTTTTAATTTACATAAAAATATTAGCTATCACGTCCAGTTATCGGCGTTTCGATATCGTTATTTGTCGAAATGATATTCTATTTGAAATAAAATGCGAAACAGTGAATGCAAACTTCGCTCCATTATATCCTTTCTGTGTTAGAGGTTGCACAGTTAGAATAAATTGTAATAAAACACAATTCATCCTATTCCACCACCATCGAAATGGTGGCCCACCTGTACCACCACACCGAGAATAAAGTCAAAGCTTACCCTCCCCGCCACAGTGATACTGCAGAGATACATGTTTCGTCTCTCACTAGACTCATCAGGGTACCGACATGCACCTGGCTGTGCAAAGGACAGATCGGAAGGAAGCATGCAACACTGAACGCGGCTTCGCCAACCTCTCGTCGGATGGTTTATATATGTTTATACGGCTTTTCCGGATTCCTCAGTGTGAGATGCATTAGCAGTGGTTATATCCACATTATGCTGTTGTAGTGCTGAAATCACATTCAGCAAACGTACAACTATATGCAACTCCGTATGTAAGTGAAATAAAATGCGAAACAGTGAATGCAAACTTAGCTCCATTATATCCTTTCTGTGTTAGAGGTTACACAGTTAGAATAAATTGTAATAAAACACAATTCATCCTATTCCACCACCATCGAGATGGTGGCCCACCTGTACCACCACACCGAGATATTCTATTTGTTTATAGCGAAAAAATGGACGCTAATTTTGTTAATCTAGTTCAACAAATTAAAATCAATACTTCCTTTTTTTATTTTTTGATACTGCGAATATAAGCCTCGAAATTTGATTTGCGTACCCACAAACCGCCATAAGACCTCCCAATCGCTGAAAATAAACAATTAAATTCAATTCCAAAAGTTATAAACAAATTTACTGTGCAAAAAAACTATTGAATATTTTTATTGAAATTTTGCATGCTAATTTTATGTCACAAGAAGCAAGAGCTCATTTGCTGCAGTATGAAATATATGCATTATTTTTTCCATTATTTATTAACAATTGAAAAAAACATCCATTATGGCATATTTTTCTGCAATAACTAATGAACAAATATTTCGATTTTGATGTTCTTTTTATTTGTTTTGTAGGCGCATAAATTTTATTTGGAACTTTTTTTCTAAAAGCAAAAGATTTTCTACAAAAAAAACTGTTTTTCACAACTTCTGTTTAATAAAAATTTTGCCCAAAAAAAAAATGGAAGCCCAAAAAACCATGAATTACCACCATCATTCTGAGCATCCTCACGCCGATTTATATCTAGAAACACTAAATTTTTTCCAAATTTAATTCGACTGGCCTAAACTTTTACTTTAACATAATATAGCATAAAATCATTCTTTTATCTTCCTTATCATATACTAGTCAAGAATTGTTCTGAATTTAATTGCAAGATTATCACTGAATATTGTAATCTGCTCGTATGGCGCGTATGGTGGGGAAGATTTTTAATACAAATCGAACTTGACGGATTCATAGCACCACTGGACTATATTAATATATTACCCCGGCAATCCCAAAACTCCAAGCGCCAAAGATAAAGGCAATCCTCCAAAGTCAGGCAAAACTAAGGTTGGAAGCGGAGGTACCATATCAGTCTTTCCAGTCGTTACCGTATGTGTTCTCCAGCCAAAATTACCAACAACATATTTTCCTACGAGAAAATCGGGATTCTTGCTTTCTTTAATTCTAAAATAAAAATATATTATTTTAAATGATTATTATAATAATATAAAAGTTATTACTAAAAAAATTAAAAGGAGGAGCAATTACTCCAACATTTACTTGTGACGTTAGGTCTGACTGATGTTACTTATACATGATGTTTCAGTTGAAATTTTTAAAGCGCTCGATAATGTAAATTAAAGAAAAATACAAGTAAAATAAAGAAAAAATATTTGTATGTCTCCCCAGTGTCTCGCCGAAACTATATCTCAATTTTAGATGTAACGCTGGCAACCACAGACACCAAAAATTCCATAACTGACTGGGAAGGGAGTGATTAAGAATGCCTCAGTGACCATAGCTACATCACATTTAATATAGGTGAAGAAATTGAATTAACGGCTGGAACATCAAAAACTTTGATAAAAACAAGCTAGACAATGCCATAAAGGATGAATGTTTCAAGGAAGCTTAAGGATATATGCGATAAACCAATGCCAAAAAAAATTTTCTGACAGGAGAAGACCGGTGTATTGGTAAAACGAGGAAATAAAAGAGCTCCGAAAAACGTACATTAGCAACAGAAAACGATGGACAAGAGAAGCGAAAAAGACTCAAGGACAATAGAACCTACAGCAGTGGGACTCTTACAAGGAAGCCAAGAAACTACTACGAAATAGAATAAGATCAGCGAAAATATCATGCTGGAAATCAATATGTGATTAAGTAGATTGTGATATATGGGGAAATGGATATAAGATCGTAATGAGAAGCCTAGTGGGTTTTCCTCCAAAGCCAAAAATGATGATGGAAATGACGGAAAACGTCACAAAGCATCCCTTTCCTGAACATAAACCTGTGATATTTGACTATGATTTAACTGTGATATTCACAAAATTCAGCAAAAAAAAAGCAACAAAGCACCTGGACCAGGGGGATCTCTACTGAAATAATTAAAGAACTGGCTGAAAAAAGACCAGAGAATGTACTATCCGTATATAATGAATATGAAATCAATGGTATTTTCCCAAATGCGTAAAAGAAAGTGACCTTAGTGCTGCTTCATAAGGGAGATAAACCCGTAGATACCCCAAGTCCCTACCGACCGATTTGTTTTCTGGATATTGATTGAGCAGTTAATTCTAGCCGGACTAAACGAACAGGAGGCCTATCAGACAGTATGACTTTAGAAAAAAATAGACAAACAACAGATGCTATAATGGAAGTACAAGAGGCAGCATCATACTCCCACGCACATAGACGCCTATGTGTGGTCATCACCCTAGATGTAAGGAACACCTTTAACAGTGCCTTATGGCAAGCTATACTGAATACCTTAAGAGACAAGGAAATGAATGAAGGGCTAATAAACCTAATAAGATAATACCTGTCTGATAGGGATACAATTATGGAGGCAGACGTGAGAATAGCTCACAAAAGAATAAACAGTGGAGTACCGCAGGGTTGCTCAGCCCTACTCTAAGGAATGTGATGTACAATGGCCTACTAGAGTTGGATCAACCAAAAGGTGTGAAAGTAATAGAATTTGCAAACGACATCGCTGTAGTGGTGGTAGTAAAAACTTAAGATACTGTGATGAGTGTCGCAAATACGGCACTCTTGAGAGTGGCCAACTGGCCAAAACCCAGGAGTCTGCAGCTTCCTCCCGAGAAGACTGAAGCTGTACTATAACCAGAAAAAGAAAGGTAGGCCAGATCAGATTTAGCGTTGAAGATTTAGTTAGGTAAAGCCATGCAATACCTTGGTGTATGGTTGGATACAACACTGAGCTTTGTGGGGCACACCAACAATGTGATCCATTCACAAACACTCTACGCAGCTCCTGCATGGTGTAGAGCTATAGAAAATAAAAAGCTTCTCCAAAAGATAAACCAAATTCAAAGATTTCTCTACATCAAAGTGTGCAGCGGTTATCGCACAATATCCCTGTTCAGAGCGCAGATTTTGTCGGAAATACCACCAATAAAACTTATGGTTCTGGAGCGTAAGGAGAAATCAGGATTAAAAAACTAGAAACCAGGAATTCCCTGCTCAGGAAATTGGAGCAAAAGTGGAGAAAATATGCATTTGGACGATGGACCTATAGTCTCATTCCCAACATCCAAACCTGGCTAGAAAGTGCCTTTGGGGAAGTGTAATATTTTCTCAGCCAGGCACTTTCAGGGCATAGGTGCTTCAAAAAGTATCTGAAAGCAGAGTCGGACAAATGTACATACTGTCAACAAATTGATGACGCAAACCATACACTGTTCTTTTGCAAAGGATAGGCGGAGACCAGAGAGGAATTCGCCAGAAATACGGGCAAGCGCTTCGATGCTGCAAATATGATAGAATGCTTAACACTATCCGAAGTCGGATTTTAAAACCATAATTAAGTATTACCATTGTTTGTTAGATTAGTTTAGTTTTGGTTGGCTTTCTTAATAAGATTATATAGGTCTTGGACAATAAAGCATATTTAATAATAATAATAATCCCTTAATTTCTGGATTATTTAGTTAACCATGAATTTTTGGACAGGAAACTGTAGTTGATCACCTTCAAATCAATATATAGATATATAAATATATAAACCAAGAATAGTAGGTGGCTAAAATTCCAAAAAGATTATACGTATGCATCTTAACATGAAGTTCAATCTTTTCAAAAATGCGAAATGTGATCTGAACATAAAATCTTTTCGTCCATCACGTTAAGATTTTGAGATATTTGAAGTTATATACTCAAACAATGTTTTTTTTTGGCCATAGACATAAAATAGATATAATATAAAGATACTTGGCTCGCGCTTAGAAAATAACAAAGAGTTTGCAGTAAGTAATACCTCTCTTTCTAATGGCGGAGCTAAGCACTATGCTCCCTCCAAACTTCATTGGATACCCCTACACATGATCGAAATTAGAAAGAGAGGTACTATTCATCGAAAACGCTCTATCTCTCTCTAAGGGTGAACCAATATTCTCCTACAGGATCCGCAGTCTGTATTAAATACTATTAATTACTCTTAAATCTATGTTTTTGAATACTTTTGAGGTTATGTGCAAGATACACAAAATTTTTGGTCTTTTTTTTTAAGTTGCATTATTTGATACTACCAAGTACAAATTTTCGAGAAAAACATGTACAGTGGAAAAATACATGTCACAATACGTTAATCGGCAAATTACTTCGGAGATTACCCCCAGCTGACCAACAATAGAACTTTGCAGACCTGTGTTATCGATAAAAACTATTTTTAATTGTTTATAACAAAGTTCAATTGTTGTAAATAATATTTAATTGTCAGAACAAATTCACAATGGTTAAAAATCATATTTCGTCAATGTTAATTATATTTCGTGATAATTTATTCCATCTATCTAATCAGTATCAATAATTTTTAACTGTTTATAGTAATTAGAATTGTTATGAACTAAAACAATTTAAAAAAAAGTTTGAAATATTTTAATAAAAACTTGATAACTGAAACGAAAAACACGACGTTTCTAAATATGAATACTTACAAAGCTACTTGTTGTCCAACAAATGTTTCTCCCACTGTAAAATGTTCAGCGTGTAATCTCATGTAAGGATCCACACTGAAAAACACTGCTTCCGCCAAAAATTCTAAAAGATACAAACATTTTTAAATAAATATTTTTCATATTTTAGAAAGTTTAATACCTCCTTGTTTTAACGGTGGTAACACTTCTTCAATTATTTTGAAATTTTCTGGCTGTGGAAATCCTTCGAAATTCTTTTGTAAAATGAACACTTTCGCCTTCACCATTTTTTATTATAACTCTATACTTTGTTTTACTATAAAATACAGAGAAGTTGACCGACTTATTGCCTTTATGCTTATAATAATTTACCTCCTATTTTATATTTAAAAAGCAGTCCATGTGACTGGCATGTTTTTCTACATAATATAATTATTTCACCATGAATTAACAAAAACATAGTTTTATTTACAGTGTTGAGGTATATCAGGATAATGACAATTTATAAAAATTTTTCGTGTTAATTTGACTGCATGTTTCCAACGTTTGGAGTGATAAATAAAATAAATTGTTTATTGAACAGTATTAGTACTGCGAATACGATAATATGTTCCAAATTTAAAAATATATGAGTAATTCCCGCTAATTTTTAAAATTTGAGCTCCTAAAAAATTTTTAAAAATATCAGAAGTGACTTTTTCTTTAAGTAAACGTACATTATGCTCGAAAAAAATTGCCGTTATTCGTTTTTTTATCAAGTCTTTTCGGAAAAATTTTTTTCATTGTTTTTACTAGTATAGGCAAATGAATTATTCTTTGTTGTATTATACGGATTCGCAAAAAGAAAAGAGTTTACACCAACGAAAGAGACTTATGTAATGCCAAGTATTTTTTCAAGTCTGAAAATGAAATTGAACTTTTTGGATTGCTATTCGATCTCAGAGTCGAATTGATTGTGAAATTTATAACAAACCTTCAAAATAGGGTGAAAAGTAGCCCCAATTATCAGAAAGCTTATGAAACTATGAAAAAAGCTTCAAAAGTATTTTTTTTTAATTTACAAAGAACTATATTTCGGATGTAGTAGGAGCAGGGGCGGATCCAGCCTCTCTTTTTTTTTTTTGGGGGGGGGGGGCGGTGATATTAAAAAAGTAGAGTATGGCAAGCGAAGGCAAGTTGTCGACGGGGGGGGGGGGGGAGACACCAGCAATATTCCCATTTCTAGTGAAAAAGGCAGAGTCGGGTCTATTTTCCTGAATTTGAAGCTCTTGGAGAGGGGGGGGCGGTTACAAGAAAAAATAAGTTGTCGAGAGGGGAGGGGAGGATGCGAGCAGCATACACATTCCTAGTATAAGAGGCAGAATCGGTTCTATTTTCCTGAACTCAAAGTTCTTGGGAAGGGGAGAGACGATCGCATGCATACACATTTCTATACTCTATTAAAGAACTAGAGAGAGTAATGAAACTGTTACCGAAACATCCAACGTACCTGCTCCAGTGCCACAGGTAACTGAGGACTGCCGTAAATCTAATTATAATAACAATAAAATTTTTGATAGTTCAATTAAATCAGTGAGCAAAGTACACCTTACAATGTGTCCTTAGTGATTTAAATTGTTTGTGCTTGTTTTCATATATTATTTGAGATTAGTAGGATACCCAAAAGATATGGCTTCCACATCTATATTTATTCCAAAATCGTTAAACCAGGTCAGTTTTTCCTCAACGAAAAACTTATTACGATGAATGTTTATGATGCCATAAAATATCAGTATCTAGATAATAATGTTAAAAGCTTTGTGGAGATGTATTCCAACATGACAGAAGTTAAAAAATCTATTATGTACCGAATACTTAAGGAGATAAAACGACTGGAATTGTTAGTACTCCCAAGACACATTCGATCACAGGCAGACGAAAAACCTCGTTGGAAGAAGAGATGAAAACTGCAATAAAAGGAGTTTTACATACATTTTATTATGAGAAGCAGATCCCAACCGTCGACAAAATTCGAACTAAAATCAATGAAGATCGGGATTTACCTCAAATTAAAAGAACTGAGCTCTGTAAATTGCTAAGAGAACTTAATTTTTTCTGGGAAAAACCAGATAGGAAATCTGTTCTTATAGATCGTCCGGAAAATGTTCGATGAAGAAGAAAATATCTCTCTCAAGTAAAAGGTAAAGTTGCTAAAAATAACTTACAAAATTAGTAATTTAACTAACCTTTTAAAAGATTTTTTTGAATAAAGTTACTACAGAAAATTGGGAAAAATCCATATAATAAAAGAATAAATTAGAATGTGGAAACTCTATCTCATGATCGGTGAGATAAAGGAACCAATTATAATTAATTTCAGCGTAGATAGCTTCACTGACTTTGATTACGAATTGGATACATAATGTTTACCAGCGTAAACACAATTTATTATTTAAATTTTCTATAATAAAGGGTTTTCCAATAAGAGGTGTTATTTTGATATTCAAAGAAAAATGCCATTTTTTAAGATAAATGATCGGATATTTATTACATTATAAAGAGGAAGGTATGCCGTTAATGATGGAAAATAACATCAGCCAAATGACCACCACGACCATGTCTACAGGACCATATCCTTTTCATGAAATTTTCCATAACCAAATCGCAAAGTGGCTGCCCTATGTCCTCGATAGCCTCACGAATTCCATCTTTGAGGTCTTGAATCGACGCTGGGCTGTTGGCGTAGACCTTGTCTTTCACGTGGCCCCAAAAGGAAGAAATCGCAAGGTGTCACATCACAAGATCTCGGTGGCCAATTGTGATCACCTCTTCGAGAGATAACACGGCCCGGAAACTTTTCCCGTAAAAGATCAATGGTTTCGTTGCTTGTGTGGCACGTAGCGCCGTCTTGTTGAAAGTAAACGTGGTCCAGATAAATACCATCCAATTCCGGCCATAAAAAATCATTAATCATCTCTCGATAGCGCAATCCATTCACCGTAACTGTTGCTCCAGCCTTATTTTCGAAAAAGTAAGGTCCAATGACCCCGCCGGACCATAAACCGCACCAAACAGTCACACGTTCAGGATAGAGAGGCTTTTCAACAATAACTCTTGGGTTTTCCGAGCCCCAGATGCGACAATTTTGTTTGTTGACGAAGCCACCGAGGTGGAAATGGGCCTCATCACTGAAGATGATTTTTTGATGGAATTCCGGATCATTTTCATGCATTTCAAGAACCCAATCAGCAAAGGCACGACGTTGTTGATGATCGGCCGGCTTGAGTTCTTGCGTTAACTGAACTTTATAAGCCTTAAGACCCAAATCTTTATGCAAAATACGGTGTAATGACGTTTGTGGAATCCCTAATTCCAAAGAACGACGAGGAATGGACAAACCTGGGTTTTCTTCAACACTTTCGGCTACAGCAGCAATATTCTCGGCTGTTCTTGAGCGACGTGCATGGGTTTTCTTCTTCACATAACTAACTTGTCCCAACAGCTCGAATTTTTTCACCAATTTCTTTATTGCGCTCCGACAAGGTGCTTCATGACGACCCAAAAATGTTCGAGTTTTACGAACCGTCTCTGCCAAATTTTCACCATTTTTATAGTGAATTTTAATAATTTCAATGCGTTGTTGAAGCGTGTATCGTTCCATCTTTATTTATGGCGCAGTTTCTACTTGTCAAACGTCAAAAACTTACAGTTTCAAAAGTGACATCTACCGAAATAGCGGGCTTTTCAAAATGACACCTCTTATTGGAAAACCCTTTATATAAAAATTAGTTACATTTGAATCCCTTTTTAGTGTTTAATTGCAATTCTGCAGATGGTTTAGAAAATAAATAAACTGAAACGTCAGATGCCTTAAAAATGTTTTTAATTAATAATAAAATGACCGATAGCCCCAAAAAAATTTTAATATTATATGGACGAATTTATTTTTTTGTTTCACTTCTTGTATTTTTGACAATAGGTGCTTTGCAAGTATTTAAATTATAACTTAGAATTTTTTGAGAGAAAAAAGCTACATTTTAGTCTGACTGTGCCTAAAACGGTTTCTATGCCAAAATTAAAAATAATAAAAATACAGTTGTAATTTGTATTAAATATGTCAAAATTGTTTTTATTTTCTAATGTATGTGAATTATTAAGAAATCATAAGAAATAAAATAATATTATGAAAACTTTTTATTTTAAGTTTATTACCGAAATAATATTCTATGCCTTAAATACTTAGTGATAAAATAAACCGCCTTCCGACACCTATGACAAGGATTAAAATCCTTTTTAAAACATACTTCGAAATATCTATTGTTATCCAACCCAAATAGTCCATTATTATAGACCGGTATTTTTGATTATAAAATGTCTAACCCATTCCTATGAATAATATATGTGTCTAACAGATTTTGCCAAAGACACCGGACTAAAAAACACAGGTAGTTTGCGAAGAAGAAAAAGGGCAAAAAACGATTTATTGCTCATTCTAGTTCTTGAATAAACTATAGTATAAGAGGAAAAATCGGATCTATTTTCCTGAACGCAAGGCTCTTGGGGGGGGGGAGGGCGATTGCCCCCGCCCCCCCCCCTTGGATCCGCGCCTGAGTAGGAGTAGTAAAAAAACTGATTCAAAAAAACTACGAAACAAAATAAAAAGAATCCACAGTTTCTAACTACATTTTGACAGTATAAAAGGATCCATCGGCATCTCGGAATTTTCATTGTTGTTGAACATTAGTCAATAGATCCTTTAAACAAGTGCAAGTGGCCTTGAGAAGAAAAAAGAAACCATCCCTTTAATAAACACATAAGAAAAAAGGATCATTAATACTTATTATTTAACTCAGTCTTTTTTGACAGCGAATTTCTTTTTTTTTAATACAAAACGATCATAATTATAGATAAAGCATTTGGATATCATTAGTTTTTATAGATATTGGTTAAACCATATACAGTTTTTAGAATTAAGCTTTGATGACAAAAATAAACTTATTTGAACAAATTATTTAATAAAAAATAAAGAAAATAACACAATATTGAGTCATTCAACTCGAATGAAGTAGGAGTTTTCAAATGATTATTTGTAAAACAATGAAATAAACAGTTTACAGTATTGTACATAGATAAAAATTATTTTCTTCATGATTTCTGCCTCAAAAAATGTGTTTCAGAAAATCAGTTACGTTCTGTATTGCTATTTTAAATCAAGAACAAAATTTCTCAATAAATAGGAAGACTTTTCTAGTTTAGCTAGATTTATTTGTTATTTCAAGCATTTCACATTATGTAAATGAATTCACAATAGCAAATCAATTAGTATCCATTAAATATATTCATGAAATGTTCCAAAATCTAAAAGTACACATCTATACACAAAATTTCTCAAGAACACAAAGCAAAATAAAGGTACCATATAAATTTCAGACTTTTAGAACAATCGTCTTTCAGTTATGAGGTAAAATAATTATTTTTTTATGCAGTATCCATCGCGGTAATGTGAAAAATCGGCATTTAACGTCACTGTATTCAAAAGACTCCTCTTAAAATAGCTTCATAGAAAAGTTCTGAACCTTTTGTACCGTAACTAAGACTATGTTCCTTTTTAAAAGTGTACTGTCTAAATTGGCTGAGCAAACCATCAGTACCTTAAATTTTAAAAATCAGCGGGAATTACTCAAGTATCGGGTTTGCCTAGTCATCCTTTTTTTTATGAAAAATCAATATTTAATTCACGCCATTATTTAAATAAATATTTACACATCATTGAGAGTGATTTAATTCTTTTATAATGTATTTTTAGAAAAAGAATAATATTATTGCATTTTTGTGTTTCTATGTCAATTGACTCAAAGATTTTCCGTTTTTAAAAATTTTAATTTTTCGAAATTAAATAAATGCTGATTGTCTGTGCCGTGGATTGTCATAAATAGTTAGTGCTCTTGTATTTTAAGTGTTTATTATAGTTTTAAAATCTTGGTTGGTTTATTCAACTCACTTCATGCCAGTTTAACCAATATCCAATGTGTTCCACGACAAACTTCCACAATCGATTTCTCGAAAAATAGACCTGGAAAAATTTTTAATATTTAACAGTTAATTGAAATCGGTGGGTGAAATTCTGCTAGAATATTTTCTACCAGAAGCTGATGCTTTCTTGCTTATTTTAAACGGAACACCCTATACGTTATTTCATTTCTAGATTCTACGCAAAGTTATAGACATATCTAATGTATAATGTCTACCTAAGTCTAACTGTTTTTGACATATTTATAATTTTATGTCTAAAATGGCGTTTGCAGAACTACATATAACCATAAATTTATCCTACATCAAAGCCTCTATTATTTAATTGGAGTTGGTTTCCTTCTAGAAGGGGATCTACTTTAGTGTACTGTGTTGATATTTTAATAATAAGTATATACAGGATGATCAAAAGTAACATTAAATATTAACTTGAAAAAATCGTTAAAAGTCAATTTTTTAAAATAAAAACCCCCTATATTTATAATTTTACCTTATTTAGTACTAAAAATAAGGGTGCCTTTGAACAGGGTTGTCTAATCCAGAAATTTGCAATTTTTGAAATATTGGTAATTTAACATTTTTGTATTGTACAAATACTAAATCAAGAAATAGACGGGTTTTGTATTTCAGTGTATGTTTTATTAATATCGGCCATGCGCTTTCGGTCTAACTTAGACCATCCTCAGCCCTGAGGTATCAAATTTTTTTTCAAAAAAACGTCATTTTCCTATCATTTCACTCTACGAATTTTTTCCAAAAATTATTTGGAATCTTTTTGTTGCTTTCCAGTAAAAAAAACTTTAAAACCCCAATTTTCTACTAAATCCGAATCGTCACATCGAATTTGATCGTATTTTTGACGCAGTTTACAAAGTTCTTCGTAAGCATTTTTAAATAAATTGGAAGCCTGCACAATATTAAACATTTTACTTTGAAGAATCCTATAAACTATGTTTATAGAATAAAGAATTTTGGAAAACAATAAAATAAGCAATAAAAATTCAAAATTTTCCAACTTTTTTTTGATGGTTTTCTGTAAGGCGTTATAAGCGCCGCTCAAACCAGGAGCACCGTTAAAGACCTGTTCTCTAGACTTTTTAATAGAGATGTTTCTTCTTGAAATAAATTGAAAACGAATTTTTTAAACCTTCATCGCTTTGATCATGTTATGGATAAAACCCAATAAACAAATCTCCACATTCAATCTGTATGATTTTGTTATTATCATTTTTATGAAAAAGAATATAGCGCAAAACAACACTCAACTGTTCTATTTTAAATATATCTTGTGTAGTGTCTAAAATTGTAGTATAAAGTGGAGCTGCGCGAATTTCGTCAAAGACTTTATGTTCTACCTCGGTTCCCAACATATGAATAAACTCATTTTGAATGGTTGGGTTTAATATTTTGTTCAACCTTTTGAAGGTTCCAGTAACTTTTGTAAAATGCTATCATAATGCGATAACAAGTGTATTATTATTAGAAAATTGCCCTGTTTGTAGTCATCATTATCATGTTCAGAATGGCCTCTAAATGGTAGATTACATAGAGACAATGTCAAAGTAACATCTAAAACGCTGTGTAAAACTATGACTTTTTTATATTATTTGTCAAAATTTTGATCATGAATATTTTTAATACGTTTCCAGGCGTCGTGAGTTACACAAGGGACAATAAGTATACTGCCAGTTTCCTGTTTTATATGCTTAAAGTTTTCTATTTAGATATTCCATTGACCCAACTAAACTTAAGATGTTGGCTGCATCCATCACCAAATAGCTAACAAGATTCGCAGTAACAACAGTCTAGCTTAATAGAGTAATACAACCACTTATGGTCAATAATTAACCCACATTTGAATTTTGAAGTCGCAGCAGCACAAAATTACCTACCATTAGTTTTTAGAAAAACGATTGTTTTTGGTAGGCCAGGCCCGTAACTTAAAATACAGTTTTTAATTGCGTCACTTTTAACAATGTTTTCATAATGACCTCTGTAAGATATTTTTGTTTTATTAACGTTTCTAGCATTTGGTTGGTCTTCATCGACGGTACTAAAACATTTCATTTCTTGCCAGTTATGAAGACACTTCCAAAGCATTTAAATTTACTTTATCGTTTGCCAGAAGTTCGTCTAAATCTAAACTATCTGAAACTGAACCTTCTTCTATTGGCGTTGAAATTTCCGAACATGACGCTTCCGTTACTCTCAAATCTTATTTTGAGAACGTTCAAAAATAAGTTTTAATTTTTGGCAATTTTATTTTTTTTAATCAAGAAGTTTATCTTTTTATTATAATTATTTTATTCATTGCAAATGCCTTAACAGAAATTCTATTTAAAATGCGAGTTGTTCAAAATAATTTTCTATACGCACCTTATAATATTGATAAAGAAATAGTAACTGACTTGTCAGTTCGGGTTGAAATAATAACACAACACCAGCACGAAAATTTTAAAAATAGCATAAACTTGTTTTCAATATACTGCCTAGCAACGGCCCTTTACAATGAAGCTTCCTTAAGTATAACTACAACGACAAAAAATGTAAATGTTTTTTTCATGTAAATTATTTGTACTTAACTTTATACAGAGCCCGATTAAACCTCTTATCTAATAATATAATATAGTTATAATGTAGTATATTTAGTATTAAAAATAACAGTGAAGAGGTCGTGAGATTGAAACATCTTCTATACATTAAACTGATGGCCGCTACCATAAACCAGTTAGAACAAATGCTTAAATTTGTAAAGGAGTTCCCCGGGGATGTAGAAATACAATTTGGACTTGACAAGTGCCGAATTTTAAACATCGTTAAAGGAAATACACAACCAGGGGCATTTGAGATGCAGACCGGTGAAACTATAGCTGCAATGGGAGCAGAACAAACATACAAATACCTAGATATGAAACAGGCTAAACGAATTGACCATCGCACTATGAAGGCTGAATTGACAACCAAATTTGTCATGAGGATAAGCCGTGTGTTACGAACTAATCTAAATTGTAGAAATTTGTTTAAGGCACTCAACACTTACGCATGCTCTGCGCTTAGTTACTCTTTTGGAATTGTAAAATGGAGGAGGACGGATATCCAAAACCTGCATAGAAAAATAAGAACACTCCTAACAAAAGCACAAAAACATCACCCTCGGAGTGCTATTGAACGTACAATGCTTCCAAGACATCAAGGAGAAAGAGGATTGGTTGATATTGGTAAGCAGCTCGACCAACAAATAATAAACTTACGTTCATATTTCCACAGGTTAGCGAACTCTTCCAAACTACATGAAGCAATATGCGAGGCAGACGATTCAACGCCGCTACAGCTGCGGGAACAGGATATTGCTTCTCACCACTCAACAGACCAAGAGAAGTTACAAACCTAGCTACAGAAACCACTTTATGGACGGCATCTAAATGAGATCGATCAGGACAATGTCGACAACTTGGCATCGAACTACTGGTTAATTTCAGGACAGATGTTTCTGGAAACGGAGGATTTATTGTTAGCTATCCAGGACCAGATTATTTCAATGAAAAACTATCGGAAGTTCATCATCAAAGATGCCGCAATAGCAAATGACCAACGTAGATATGGCTGTCGAACATCAGAGGCAATCCAGCACGTAACTGGAGGATGCCAAACGTTTGCCGTAACCGAGTATAAGGAAAGACACGACTCAGCCGATAAGATACTACACTAAAATAGACCCCTGAGCCTATTCTTGAAAACAACGAGTTCAGGTTATAGTGGAACCGAACGGTTGCGCATAATAGACCAGACATAATACTAACAGATAAAATTTCTAGACGAACTACACTGATTGACATTGATATACCTAACAATAACAACCCAAGACCAAAATACAATGAGACGATCTCCAAATACAGAGATCTGGAGGTGCAAATTCGAAGACAATCGGCAATGAACAGCGTCCACACGATTCTTATAATTTTATCAACAATTGGAGAGGTACCTTCTGTAGATCAAGGGACAGGGCTTCCGTGAGCATCTGTATAAACCGAGCCAAAAAGCAATTCTCCTTGCAACTGCGCGGACCATCTGAAAGTTTGTAGGAAGTACAGCAGACCACATCACCTAGGAACCGATAACATGGAAAGGGTCCCTATAAAGCTCCATACTTTTGGTATTTTTGTATACCTAGTATGAGTCAATAATCGCAGGAGGGAGTGCGAAGCCGTTGGACTTATAAGTCTATAATGAACTCTAAGTATAAACAATAAAGTTGAACAGTACAACTAAAAAAACAGTATTTTTGTACGTTCATATATTGATTGTAATTTATAGACTCTAATTTGGTTATAGTAATTAATTCAATGAGAAAATCCCCACCTGGATTTTGGTGGGGAACCCGGTATAGTTTTTAAGGCCATATAAGAGAGATTTTTTTACGCCGCTCTTACTATTGTGGGATTATTTATACGACACTGACAAGAACCGATTTTTTACGCCGCAATTTTAACGAATGGATTTTCTTCACCGCACTTATAGTGGAGTGATTTTCTTCCACCTATTTTTCATGAAGGAATATTTTACTCCGTACATAATTTAGTTGAGACGTTCTTCGTAGCCACCATCGATATAGTTGTGTCCGTTAGTTGTATTTCCATTCTGCTTTCCATTTCAATAAGGCTTCTTCGCATACATCTTAAATAATGTGAGTGAGATATATGCTACTCCCTATCTTAAACCTTTGGTGATTTTAAAGAATTTCAATAGCTTGCTTCCCATTTTAATTTTTGAAATCGAATCTGTATAGGTTTTGTACAACTCTAATTGGTGTACAGGGTGAGTCAACGATTGGATGAAGTAGGTTTGTGCCTTTTCGGTGAAATTAACAAAGAAACTATATTTATTGTTTGATACAGTTTATTTTTACGCAGATTTTAAAAATATTTGGGACTCTACAGGGTGAGCCAAAAAACTAGGACAGCATAAAGTTGTATTTTTTTAAATAGAACACCCTATATACGAATCGTATTTTCAATTTAACTTATAATTTTAAATCTTTTTTATTAAGGGTTTACTATAACAAAACTTTATAGTTTCTGAGATAATTAAGTTTAAAGAAAAAAAGTCACATTTTCAAGCATCAATTCAATGTTAAATAACGTTTTCAATTTTGTGACAAATATATTCAAATTTGGAATTTAGCAAGGTCAAGGACAAGTTAACATAATTTTTACCTAATATTTGTAATAAAAGCTACAGGGTGTTGAACACATCGGCTCAAATTTGAACAAGTTTAAATGAATAAATATCTTTTTTTTAAATGGTACACCCTGTATATTTTCATGTTATTTAATAGAGTAATAAAAACCCTAAAAGTTTTGTTTAATATATCCTATACCTATTTGTAATAGTTTTTGAGATATTTCAGTTTTTCTTATTTTCCATACTTTTTTACAGAAATAGTCTTCATTATCATAGTAGCCATGTAAAATAATAAAAAGAAACTACAGAATGTGGTTAAATATGATGAAATACATTATTCGTTATATTACAACAGCAATAGTTTAATTAAACATAATGTGAAAAAATTAACACAACAATAACGACAAGGCAAATATATATTTACTTTTATACTAAATTGAAACAAAAAAATTACCTATTAAATACTGAGATTAATTATTTCTTTTTAATAAGTGTTCGAATGAACGACCCTCTTGTGCAATGCACAAATTTAGTCTTTTTTGCAGATTTTCTCGGACCCTGGACCAAATTAGTGGCGTTATTGTTCTACAGGTATCCCTAATCCTGTTTCGCATATCTTCCACTGTTGTTGGTGGATTAACATACATCTTATTTTTAATATAACCCCATAGGAAGAAATCTAATGGGGTGATGTCGCAAGACCTTGGTGGCAACTCAATGAAACCCTCACGTCCAATCCATTTTTGCGGAAATCGTTGGTCCAAAACCGCACGAACTTCAGAATGGTAATGCGGAGGCGCACCATCGTGCTGGAACTACATACTGTCGAGCTCATCCCTATCGAGACCTTGAAGCAGTTGGGGTAGTTCTTCTTGTAGAAAGTTCAGGTAACTATGGCCATTTAGTGGTTCATTAAAAAAGTGGGGTCCAATAATTCGATTATGATGAATACCACACCAAACATTTAATGACCAGTGGTTTTGATATTGCACCTCTCTAATCCAAAATGGGTTTTCTGTGGCATAATAATGCATGTTGCGTCTATTTACGGCACCGTTACTTCTAAAAGTAGCTTCATCACTAAACATTACCTTGCATAATAAATTTGAATTTAATTGAATCTCCGCATTTATTGTACGACAAAAGTTTACACGACTTTCAAAATCCTGTCCATGCAATTCTTGGTGTAATTCCATGTGATATGGATGATACCTATATTTCTTGGTAGTACGATTAGCGGTGGATTGTGATGTTTCACATAATACTGCTAACTGACGGCTACCAATATAAGGATTTTCCTGAACATTTAACAATACTTGTAGTATTTTTCATTAGTTACTGGTTTGTTGACCACTTTACGTTTTGGATAATCAACAGTACCAGAAGAATCAAATTTTTGCATTAAGTTTTGAAAAGTATGGGTATTAGGCTGGCGTCGATCAGAATACTTCATTTTGTAAATTCTTTGAGCAAGAAGGCAATTTTTTTGAGCTCTCCTATTGTATAAATCATATCTATTAACTCATTCTTTGGAAAATTCATTTTACAATATAAGATGAATGCAAAAAAAAAAACAAACTACACTACATAAAAACCAAGAGAAGCGATTGCGGTTATAAATTTGACACACAGAAAAATATTCTTTTACATTGTTTTTGCCATGGCTACTATGATAATGAAGACTATTTTTGTAAAAAAGTATGGAAAATAAGAAAAACTGAAATATCTCAAAAACTATTATAAATAGGTATAGGATATATTGAACAAAACTTTTAGGGTTTTTATTACTCTATTAAATAACATGAAAATATACAGGGTGTACCATTTAAAAAAAAAGATATTTATTCATTTAAACTTGTTCAAATTTGAGCCGATGTGTTCAACACCCTGTAGCTTTTATTGCAAATATTAGGTAAAAATTATGTTAACTTGTCCTTGGCCTTGCTAAATTCCAAATTTGAATATATTTGTCACAAAATTGAAAAGGTTATTTAGGATTGAATTGATGCTTGAAAATGTGACTTTTTTTTTCTTTAAACTTAATTATCTCAGAAACTATAAAGTTTTGTTATAGTAATCTCTTGATAAAAAAGATTTAAAATTATAAGCTAAATCGAAAATACGATTCGTATATAGGGTGTTCTATTTAAAAAAATACAACTTTATGCTGTCCTAATTTTTTGGCTCACCCTGTAGAGTCCAAAATATTTTTAAAATCTGCGTAAAAATAAACTGTATCAAACAATAAATATAGTTCCTTTGTTAATTTCACCGAAAAGGCACAAACCTACTTCATCCAATCGTTGACTCAGTATAGTTAAAATTTTTATTCGTCATCGTTTCCCACACTTTAGTAATAGGAATGTTATCGTAGGCGTTAGTTAAATCTATAAATAATATACGAGTATCTTGATTTGTGGCGGCTCTTTTTTTAATTATATGGTTCATACAAAAAATGTTATCATTACAGGATCTACCGCCACGAAAACACCGTTCTTCAATCGGTAGTAGCGACGGGCGGTGTGTACAAAGGGTAGGGACATAATCAACGCGAGCTTATGACTCGCGCTTACTGGGAATTCCTCGTTCATGGGGAACAATTGCAAGCCCCAATCCTAGCACGATGGAGGTTCAACGGGTTACCCAGGCCACTCGGCCAGGGAGGACACGCTGATTCCTTCAGTGTAGCGCGCGTGCGGCCCTGAACATCTAAGGACATCACAGACCTGTTATTGCTCAATCTCGGGCGGCTAGAAGGAGCCTGTCCCTGTTTGTAAAGAATTGATTAAATCTCAAAAATGACCCACTATTGTATAGAGAATTAAAAGAGCTTTCCAATGATGTGTAACTCGATTATTCTATCTATTTAAAATTATTCTATCTATTTAAAATTTTGAATGGTATGCATCCAATTCGTAGGGACTTGCAGCTAGAACTAATTTGTGCACGCTGAAAGATGTCCTCCTCCGTTACACGTTCGTTGAGCCACCTTTTATATATAATAAACAGAATTTGATATACAATAATACAAATATGTCCCCCAATATAATTGACAATTATCGTTGAACCTGTGAGTTTGAGTTTTTAGTAATTTTTTTAATAAACCAAGATCATATGAGACTTTACTTCGCATATAGAGCTATTGGCGAATGCACCACTAAGTGCCTTATAATAAGTTAAACTACTCTTTATTTCTCACATATACAAAAAATAAATTTAATTTATAAATAAAAATCTTTTGTAGATTGTAAATGGAACATTTTAATATATAAACAACAATTCAGACTTTCACAATAGCTTTCCCAATATTTCCCCCCTTTAACATATCTACAAATGCATCGAACATATTTTCAAAACCTTCGGTAATCGTTTCCCTATATTTCAGTTTTCCTTCTTTAACCCATTTTAGATTCTGTGAAATTCCTTCCATCCATCGGTCCATCCATCTGGCGGCAGTGAATCCTTCTATTTTTAACTCTTTAACTACTGCGGAATATTCATCAATGGGAACTGAAAATGAAAAAAGTTGCAGACAGATATTTACATTGTAATATTTTGGTTATGTGATTAGTTTCTACCCCTAAACATATAAAATATTTAATATTATTTAAAAAAAAAAACAACTAATACTTCAAAAATCATCAGCCTGATTCACTAACACTATGAGCTCTCCTAAATTGACAGCAAAGTACTCTCCTTAATTCACAGCAGAGTACTTAAATTGACAAGAACAACAATAAGTCAAGTAAGTTTTAATCCCTACCAATACAAGCATAAATAAATTTTTTATAAAAAAATTGAACCGACTTCTAAGAGTGCGCTAAAAAGTGAAAAATAACTATAAATTTTTATATTAAATTGAAATTTTTGAAGTCGGCGCCAAACTAATACCTAACAAAATGTAATTTGCATAAACAGATAAAAAATACTTTATTTGTAATTTCTTTCTTACCATAATTTATATATATTAGTAGTTATTTATTTTATTTACAAATAATTTGGCGCCGACTTCAAAAAGTTCAATTTCATATAAAAATTTAAAGTTATTTTTCACTTTTTAGCGCACTTTTAGAAGTCAATTTTTTTATAAAAATTTTATTTTTATATTTTTAGTTTTAAAATTCATTATGATATCCATAAATTATTTGAATTAAGTACTAAACGAGATTAGTGTACCTCGCAATAATTCCAAGGTGGCCAAAAAGTACTGATTTTATCCAAAGTTGTAAATCAACCTAAAAAGAAACCACTAAAAATTCTTTGGTTCTTAGAGTTTTCCAAATACCAGTAAAATTGTGTCAAACAAATATTTAGTTTATCATAGTAAATCCACTATCCTAAATTTCAAATTAATTATAGAATTTTAGATTGGTAATATAGGCCCCAAAACCTTCCAGTATCGATGTTTAAAGAACCTGAGATATAAATTTTCTTAGCTCGATATATTTTATACTGCATATTGAGTTTGCATACGCCTCAAGAACCCCACAATATCAATTTTAGACAAAATCGGAATATGTAAAATTTTCTGTACGTCATAGTGTATCGTATCAACCTAATAGTTGTAAAAAATAAAAGATTTTAAATTCATAATTAACACTAACAAAAACATCCCAAAACTGATTTTAGACAAAATCGGGAGGTGTACAAGCTTTACTCCGCCATCTTGGATCGGTCATATTGAATTTTAAAAAATAATTTCAGATTCGTTATGTGCTACCCCGAAAACTCCCCCGTACCAATTTTGAAGAAAATCGGACAAAATTGATTTTTTCGTCCGCCAGATTGGATCCCCCATATTGAATATTTTCAAAATGATTTTAGATTAGTTATGTATGAC
Organism: Diaprepes abbreviatus; assembly: GCA_034092305.1. Taxonomy (NCBI): domain Eukaryota; kingdom Metazoa; phylum Arthropoda; class Insecta; order Coleoptera; family Curculionidae; genus Diaprepes; species Diaprepes abbreviatus. The sequence goes on from JASJET010000199.1 coordinate 1,863,507, forward strand.
CCTGAAAAGTCCCTCGTACCAATTTTGGAGAAAATCGGGCAAAATTGATTTTTTTGTCCGCCATATCGAATTTTTAAAAATATTTTGGATCCATTATGTGCGACCCCGAAAACTCCCCCATATCAATTCTCGTAAAAATCGGACAAAATTGATTTTTTCATTCGCTATATTAGATCCGCCATATAGAATTTTTTAAAAATATTTTCAGTCGTTAGGACCATCGCAGCAACTTCCTGAACATAACGTAAAATTTTTTTTCAAATCGGTTCAGCCGTTCCGGAATAATCGGTGTACATACATAAAAAAAAAACATACTCAACGAATTAAGAATCTCCTTCTTTTAGAAGTCGGTTAAAAAATCGCTTTGTTTTATTAACGAACTGGCAAAAATGGAGAATTTTAATTACTTTCAGGATCCAACTATTTCCCTTACATATTTCAAGGCTTTTTCCCAATTGGGAGACTGTTCCAAAACAAAGGAGTAAACTAGAATTTATAGACCAAGAATCAAATTCTTCGAAAGCTTGATCATATCACCAAGAATTTTCCAAGCAGAGATCTGTGTGATTATAAATTGCGTTCAGTTTAATAAAAAAAAAATTAGGGCATACATAAGATCATCATCAACATCAATGGGACATTTAAGCAGCTGATAATACGCTGAGTTCTCGAGTAATCAGCTCCAAACTTAGAAGAACCAAACGAACTAAGCAAAAACAACATGATTAGCCTCTCGTGGGTGCTGGAGCACACTGAAGTAGATAGAAATGAAATAGTAAATCAACTCGCAAGAAAGAGGGTCTAAATCTTTTCTGCGAAATTAGAAATAGCTCAATACTAGAAAAACTAAAACGGAAAGAAATGTCATATAACCAGAAGACATTCAAGGAATGTATTAGCCTAATTAAAAACCAGAATTCTAAAGCGAATCATAACAGGGGTATCTTTAAAAATTTGGACTGATTTGAATCAGAGAGAAAAGAATGGAGTAATAAATTAAAAATATATAGACAAAAAATGTGCCATTTTACTCGCTTTACTATAATAATTATTCTGTAAATTGCACACATGTTGTGTCATATGTAATTATTATTTAAAATATTCTTACTTCTACTACTTTGACCATTATACGATGCTATTGCTCCACATATTGATACTCTTCCATATGTGTTCATTTGATCGTAGACGATTGATGAAATATCACCACCAACCTAAAATTGCAAAATGTTAATTATTATCAGCAAGAAATATATATCTACATATATATATATATATATATATATATATATATATATATATATATATATATATATATATATATATTTATATTAAAAATAAACAATTTCACTGTTTATATTATTTAATTCTCCTTACGACTGTTAAGAAAGGGTACAGAGAGTATATTCTCTGCAAATTCCACTCTGGTGCTCTCTCCATACTAGTTTCGACCACCTAATGGTATCATCAGTGGAGCTGTAACAAGCCAAATGCACAAAAAACAACTGCCTCCATATCGTAAAATATCGGCAGTATATTACTCGCAGAAACTTCGAAACTAGTATGGAGAGAGAACCAGAGTGGAATTCGCAGGGAATATACTGTCTGCACCCTTTCTTAACGGTCGTAAGTAGAATTAAATAACTTTTGTATACATATATATATATATATATATATATATATATATATATATATATATATATATATATATATATATATATATATATATATATATATTTTATGTCGTATATTCTCACGGGTCTGATGTGTGATCGAAAGTTTTCGGGCATCCCGTGTATATGCTGAGTCCCACTCAAGACTGTAAGGCAGCTGACGTTTTCATGAAATCTCATTCACCATTTTTAAAGCTCCCGTACGGCGTCCACGAGCGAACTGACGCCCACAACTCGGGTGCTGTCGGGCGCATTCATTTTGCGAGACCTGCTGCGTGTCATCGGCCCTGTTGCCAGTGTTTGGGGTTACATTACCACCCCGCCCAATTATTTGCAGTAGTGAAATCACTTGAGTTTCGATTGCAGTCCCTTACAGATCAAGAAAATAACCACAAAGAGATGAACATACTTCAAGGCGCCCTAACAAAAAACCTGAGCAAACCTGAACTTTCCTGTACTAACCTGAACTTACCTGAACTAACCTAAAGCAACCTGAATTATGTCAGTGAGTTTTAGAGGTCATTGATTTCAAATCCGCTCTCAGATTGCGAAAATTCAAAATGGCGGATCCAATATTGAGGACCACAAACCAAAAAAGGGACATTTTTATTATTTTTTTTTTTTGAATTTTACGTAGAATTCTGAGTACACTCTCTTGTACTTTTTCGATTGGACCATTATCGAAGAAAAAATTCATGAATAATCGAAATATTGACCATTATAGTAGATATTTTAATTTAAAATAGATTGATTTCATCAATAAAAGTTTTTTGGTATATATACAAATAAATAATACTCACATTATCAAAATAACAATCAACACCGTCAGGAGCTAATTCTTTTAGAGCTTCTTTCACATTAGGTTTTTTGTAATTAATAGCACCGTCAAAACCCAAATCATCCTTGAGCCATTTTAACTTCTCATCAGAACCAGCAATTCCAATAACTTTACATCCTTTTATTTTTGCAATTTGACCAACAATACTTCCTACAGCTCCAGCAGCTCCAGACACAACTACAGTTTCACCAGCTTTTGGATGGCATATTTCAAGAAATCCAAAATAGGCCGTGTTACTAAAATCAATAATTCAATATGCATAAAGTAAATAAAATTTTAAAATTAATTAGCAACAGAAATGAATTTTATCTATAAAATTTAAAAAAACTTGTTATGGCTCACTCTTTATTACAAAATTCATCTTAAATAAATTTTTTATGCATTAGGTTTGATACTAAAATATTCAAAACAAAACATTTCCCAAAAAATAAAAACAAATGATAATCAATGAGACTACAAGTTAACGTATTAAATTGAAAATTTCGAATACTTTTTTGGACTTGTATAAGATACAGCATCTGAAATTTCATTGTTCTCTATAAGTGTATAATTAATTTCATAAACTTTAAACACTGTAACGAGGACTACTTAAATATTGCCCTGTCTTTATAGAAATACCAACTCAACTAGTTATACTTGTTAGTAATGTTTTTAGTGAGATTCTAGACGTTCAATGAGAAAATATAATAGAGAAAATCGTAACAATAGATTACCCAGGCACTCCCAATACACCCAATCCGTAAGATAGAGGTAGTCCTTCAAAATCAGGTAAAACCGTTGTCGGTAGTGGTAGTGGAAAAAGATCTCCTCCATTGGACACCGTATGGCTCCTCCATCCAAACATTCCAATAACATATTTTCCAACAGGAAATTCAGGGTTCTTACTTTCTTTAATTCTAAAAATGATGCAAGTGGGTATAGTTTGGGCTGGTGATATACAGTAAGAGATTTCTTTGAAAGAAAAATTACTTTATTAATTTACTAGTACAGTGTAAGTAATAGACAGAACTTATTTTTTGTTACTTATACTAATTGAATTTTTAATATGTTGAACCAACTATCATCCCATAGAACATATATATATATATATATATATATATATATATATATATATATATATATATATATGAAGCAAAATGCGAACAGTAAATGCAAACTTCGTTCTAACCATATCCTTTCCGTGTTGGACGTTGCACAGTTGAGATAAATTGCTAAAGAACACAATTTATCCTATTCCACCACCATCGAGATGGCCTACCTGTACCACCATACCGAAAAGAAGGTCAAAACTTACCCTCCCCGCCACAGTGATACGGCAGAGGTACATGTTTCGTCTCTACTAGACTCATCAGGGTACCGACGTGCACCTGGCTGTGCAAAGGACACATCGGAAGGAAGCATGCAAATACTGAACGCGGCTTCGCCGACGTCCCGCCGGATGGCGTATACATGTTTATGCGGCTTTCACGGATTCGGTATGGTGGTACAGGTAGGCCATCATCTCGATGGTGGTGGAATAGGATAAATTGTGTTCTTTAGCAATTTGTTTCAACTGTGCAACGTCTAACACGGAGAGGATATGGTTAGAACGAAGTTTGCATTTACTGTTCGCATTTTGCTTCATTCATATACGGAGCTGCATATAGTTGTACGTTTGCTGAATGTGATTTCAGCACTACAACGGCATAATGTGGATATATCCACTGCTATTGCATCTCACACGGGAGGAATCCGTGAAAGCCGCATAAACATGTGTACGCCATCCGGCGGGAGGTCGGCGAAGCCACGTTCAGTATTTGCATGCTTTCTTCCGATGTGTCCTTTGCATAGCCAGGTGCATGTCGGTACCCTGATGAATCTAGTAGAGACGAAACATGTACCTCTGCCGTATCACTGTGGCGGGGAGGGTAAGTTTTGACCTTCTTTTCGGTATGGTGGTACAGGCAGGCCATGATCTCGATAGTGGTAGAATAGGATAAATTGTGTTCTTTAGCAATTTGTCTCAACTGTGCAACGTCCAACACGGAAAGGATATGGTTAGAACGAAGTTTGCATTTACTGTTCGCATTTTGCTTCATTTCATATACGGAGCTACATATAGTTGTACGTTTGCTGAATGTGATTTCAGCACTACAACGGCATAATGTGGATATATCCACTGCTATTGCATCTCACACGGGAGGAATCCGTGAAAGCCGCATAAACATATATATATATATATATATATATATATATATATATATATATATATATATATATATATATATATATATATATATATATATATATATATATATTTATATATATATGTATATATTATTTGGAGGGTTTTCTTGGGGTTTTAGTCCCTTTTTTATAATTAAAATACAACAAAACACAACAAGTTTTCTTAGTTGAGAACATATATTCACACGTCAATGTAACACTTCGGCTGGAACATCCCTAGCTTTTTTCAAAAATTGTACATTCAAATTACTGCAAGAAAATATTACATTTGAAACCACCTGCTATTATAGATATTAATTAAAAATTAATCCTACCTTAATTTGGACCCTCACATCAAAATGAAACAAAACGGGGACACAACAAAACACTTTAAAACTATAAATTATACTGAACTTTTCTGCCGGAAGGTTAATTTTTTTCGATAGTGTTTTTACTTCTCGCATTAATAGATAAGGATGATATACTTAAAGGTGACAAAAGGGTGGCTGTTTGCTAAAATATGTGGATAGTTTATATTTAAATAAATTATTATATATTTTACTTAATTGACACGAGTCAGTTTTTGAGTTTACAGCGTTTTTATTTTTTTGGGCTCATCTCATAGAGTTCTCGTTTTTATTATGATTTTCGGTTCTTAATATTTTGATTCTTGTATTTATGATTAGTTTGCGTTATGTGGTTAGTTAGGGCTATTTAATTTTTTTGTTAAATTTATGTCCATTGACTTTATTTTTTATATATTGGCTTGTTTGCCCTATATACACAGAGTCACAGTTGTTGCATGGAATTTCATATACGACATTACTCTTTTTGTCATTTGGAATTTTTGTTTTTAATTTGGAAAAATTATTTTTCAATAAGTTATGAGCTTTGTGACATAGAGTAATATTTTTAAATATGTTTTGTATGTTATGCGAAAGTTTTGGAATGTATGGAAGCGTTAGATATTTTTGGGTATTATTTTGTTTCTATTTATGAAATGACTACCTTTATTATAAAATATGTTTATTCTCTTTTTAAAAATTGACTCAATTAGGTTGTTTGGGTAATTGTTTTTCAGTAGTGCTTCCTTTGCTTTTTTAATGGGATTTGATCGAAACTCAGGATCAGGAACTTGTTTTGTTTTATTTTGATGTGAGAGTTCAATTTAAGGTAGGATTGATTTTTAATTAATATCTATAATAGTAGGGTGTTTCAAATGTAATATTTCCTTGCAGTGATTTGAATGTACAATGTTTGAAAAAGGCTACGGAAGTTCCAGCCGAAACGTTACATTGACGTATGAGTATATGTTCCCAACTAAGAAAACTATGTTTTGTCGTATTTTAATTATAAAAAAAGGAACTGAAACCTCAAGAAAACCTTCCAAATAAAATATATAAACCTACACTCCAAGAAATTAACCACACAAGTATATATATATTATATATATATATATATATATATATATATATATATATATATATATATATATATATATATATATACCAAAAACTAGTGACTATCCCACGAAATATTGTAAATACTAATCAAATAATTAAGCTGTTTTTCCTGGGTATCCCCTAAGATGTACAACTAGTCAAAGATCGTTTTTGGGCAGCCCAAGGACTTTTGCATTCTTTGGCGATAAAGTTATTATTCGTCTACCTTGTAGTAGTTCAAGGATGTTGTTCCACTATATCTTTACCTCATTTTATGTTGTTTATGACTGTTCCCGTTCTTGATAATTCAATGAAAGATTCTGGACCAAGAAAGGGAGTTTTAGAATTATTTTCTTAGGTTCTAGCAAGCTTGGCAAAAAGTACCTATTCTTTTAGCGGCCTAATAGAACCGGTACGAGGTTTTTGCTCATTTTTTCACATTTACAGTTGTAGTGAAATATCCATACTAGTTATACTTCCTAACATATTACACAAATTTCTCACTCTTAGCTGGAGTTATGATGAAACTAACTAGAGTAAAATAGATAATATTTAAGTATTCTATTACCAGGGTAGAAAAAATACTCCAACTTTAATTTATTTGTCTAAGCTAACGCTTTTCGATGAATAATATTACTTTATAGCCAATTGCGACTATAATGTAAAAGGCAGTCTTTGGTTGATTCTTGGTCTCTAAATGCGAAAATGATGGTAAAAACTTCCTAATACGTAAGATTTTCAATTGATTTATTCAGCAAAAATGAAAAATATTTTAATCACATTATTTTAAAAAGTAATTTGTAATATATCGGAAGGCGACGTTGCTAAATTTACGTTTTCCATAAATTAGGTAAATTGTGCACAATCTGGCAACACTACGTGGGGGATGTCTAGGGATGACATCTTCCAATAAGTTATTTAAATTTTCAGACGTTTATTTTTATCATAACTATGTACATGTTTTTTCTAGTATCCCCATTGACATGGGATGATCCCAAACTCGAATAATACTCTGTTTGGTTCTATGTTCTGTCTATTAGATAAAAGGGAGAATAGAGCTTTCAATCTTCCTTCCTTCTATGCACTGTGGGAACGGCCGACATTGGAGAGGATCAGTCTATTATATTGTATGTCCCGAACACAGTATACAGAAAATACAAATTTTATACTTACAATGCTATTTGTTGTGCAATAAAAGGTTTTCCTAATGGCAAAGTTAAAGAAAACATTCTCATATAAGGATCCACACTCAAATACACTGCTTCTGCCAAAAATTCTGGAAATAATGTGCTCATTTAAATATATGTTTGGACATTAATCAAATTTTTATACCTCCATCTTTTAACGGTGGTAATTCTTCCTCAATCAGCTTTAAATCTCCTGGCTTGGGAGGTCCTTCACACCTTCTTTCCAAAATAAATACTTTTGCTTTAACCATTTTGCAATGAATTATTTAACACACCTTTATTTAAATCGAAAAAATCTTCTGCTTTGTTAATTATATTCCTACATAGAAATCGCGATTATTACTTAATTTTTTTTATATATATATTATATATACTTTTTGTTTATTGTCACAACACATCTTTATCACATTCTTAAATTATCTCATGTCGAGATAGATAACAAAACACAAATCAACAAAATTCACTTTACCATGTTTATTTAAATAATGACTTGTATTAACTGCAAAAAAACTATGCAAACATTTAAGGAATCAGTGGCGTAGGTAGATCTAACATCGCAGGTTGGCAAGAGTTACTTTGGCGCCTTAAGTCTTAAGAAAAATCGCAATACAGTACAAATACCTAATTTTTTTACTTACGTATAAAAAAATTATACCAACTTGTTTTAATTGATGGTCGCATAATAATAAAAATTTAAGACAAGTTAGGTAATTCATATTTTTTAATTATAAAAAGTATTCAAACCTTAAAAACTTAATTTTTTTAACAAAAAGACATAATCTGTCAACTTAGGTTCTTAATCTTTAGTTTTACATTGCGGTGGATATTACATATGTTAGAATACAAATCAGTTTTCACTGAAGATATACTAGTACGTCCCACGGCATATCCGAAATGGGTAATTTATTCGGATGGCAGTGCTAGGGCAACAGGTTCGTTAATTTGGTTAATAGTACTAAAAATTTAAAATAGCCCAAAAAATTAGCCTAAGCGAGCCGCCAATCCATGACAACCCATTATCCAATAAATCGCCCATCTTGAACATGGCCTTGCGCGTACTAATACGTACTAAACACTAACATTTTCTATAGCATAATACATATTAGAAATACTTTTTGCTGTTCTTAATGCTTTCAAAAACGTCAATTACTTTATCAAAGTCAATTTCTTTTTAACCGACTTCTAAAAGAAGGAGGTTCTCAATTCGTCGACTATGTATTTTTTTTTGTATGTGCACTGATTACTCCGAATGGCGGTACTAATTTGAATGAAATTTTGTACGTTATGTTCAGGAAGTTGCTGCGGTGGTCCCATATTTTTTTGGAAGAAATTGATGCAGTAAAATCCAAGATAGCGCTGACAATATGGAGGCCAAAAAAATTAATTTTGTCCAATTCTCTGCAAAATTAGTGTGGGGAAGTTTTCGGGATCGCACATATTGAATCAAAAATATTTTTAAAAAATTCAATATGGCGGATCTAATATGGCAGACAAAAAAATCAGTTTTGTCTGATTTTCTCCAAAATTGGTACGGGAGAGTTTTCGAGGTCGCACATAATGAATCTAAAATTATTTTTAAAAAATTCAATATGGCGGATTCAATTCAGACGAAAAAATCAATTTTTTCCGATTTTCTCCAAAATTGGTGTGAGGGATTTTTCGGGGTCGTACATAACGAATCTGAAGTTATTTTAAAAAAAATCAATTTGGCAGATAAAAAATTAATTTTGTCCATTTTTTTTTCAAAATTGATATGGATGAGTTTTTGGGATCACACATTACAAATTTGAAACTATTTAAAAAAATTAAATATGGTGGATCCAAGATGGCGGATTAAGGATTCCACATCTGTCCATTTTGTCTAGAATCAGTATTGGGGGATTTTTGTCAATGCTAATTACGAATTTAAAATATTTTTTTAAAAACTCAATCTGGCGGATTCAATATGGCGTACTAAAAATTTTACATTTTTCCATTTTCTCCAAAACTGATATAGGGGGTTTTTGATGATATAAATTGTGAAATAAAAAGTACTTTTTCAGGATTTAATATATCAGATCCGATATAGCGGACTACAAATTTTAAATATTTCAATTTTGTTCAAAGATAGGTCTAAATCGTTTTTAAAGATGTAAATAGCGAATATAAAATTATTTTTAATAAATCTAATATGTCAGATGCAATATGCCGGCCTAGAAATTTTAAATCTCCGGTTTACATCCAAAATTGGTACTGGGGGGTTTTGAAGGGTTTTAGATTTAGATTAGATTAAGACGTTAAAATCATTTTTTTGGAATTCAATATGATGGATTCATTATGATGGGTTGAAAATTTTACCTTATTCCCATTTTTTCAGAATAGGTATTAGGGGATTTTCGGGATCCTGTATTACGAACAATATGAAGGAGTGAAAATTTTACACTTTCCGATTCTGTCTAAAATTGATATTGCGGGGTTCTTGGGGCGTATACAAACTCAATATGCAGTATAAAATATATTGGGCTAAAAAATTTACGTCTCAAGTTCTTTAAATATCGATATTGGAAGGTTTTGGGGCCTGTATTACCAATCTAAAATTAATTTAAAATTTAAGATAGTGGATTTACTCTGACAAACTAAATATTTCTTTAACACAATTTCACTGGTATTTGGAGAACTCTCAGAATCAAAGAATTTTTAGTGGTTCATTTTAGGGTGATTTACAACTTTGGATAAAATGGATACTTTGCTGCTACCTTAGAGTCATTGCGAGGTACACTAATCTCGATTAATACTTAGGTGAAATACTTTATGGATGAATTCGAAACTAAAAATCGAATAATAAAATTTTTTTGAAAAAATTGAGCCGCCTTCTAAAAGTGCGCTAAAAAGTGAAAAATAACTATAAATTTTTATATGATATTGAAATTTTTGAAGTCGGCGCCAAACTAATACCTGACAAAATGTCATTCGCATAAACATATTAGAAATACTTTATTGGTAATTGCTTTCTTACCGAAATTTGTTTATATTAGAAGTTATTTATTTTTTTTGAACAATTTGGTGCCGAGTTCAAAAATTTCAATTTCATTTAGGAATTTACAGTTATTTTTCACTTTTTAGCGCACTTTTAGAAGTCGATTCAATTTTTTTATAAAAATTTTATTTTTCGTAAAAATATACATATATATATATATATATATATATATATATATATATATATATATATATATATATATATATACATATACATATATATTCACCACACTTTACCTTAACTTGACAATACGCAAGACAAAACTTAATGTAAGAAAATAATAAAATTATTGCATATCTACCCAATATGTATTCCTTCTAACTTTTTAACACAAAAATAGGAAATATTCATAAAAATAATTATCCACTGCCCGGTTTTCGCGTCCCCCCTTTACCGGCACTTCTAAAAGAAAATAGGCGCTCACCGCAGTGTCGGGAATTTACACATGATGCGGCGCCGCGCTGTTTATTGAAATATGAAGAATTTTGGCCGTTAAAAAATCCTACTTTTTTCTTTAGCATTAGGATAACTACATAAACTTAAAAAAAAAATAATGCTTCTACTCACTACATGCATAGACTGATGATTTTTGATCATTTTAAAACATTTTTTCTTTATTTATTTTCATATATCCTTAGAACAATATATATACTCTAGCTTACAAAATTAATTTGCAGTAATAAAATAATAGGATTGGAACGACGCCTGTGACATCAAATGTGACTCAGCGCCGAGTTGTACCCCGATAGCGATGCCACAGTAAGGAATGACTGAGCAAGGTTACAGAATTACTACCTTTCTCTCACAAATACAAAAAGTTTTGACATATAGGGTGTCTCTAAAAGGTCTGTTGAAAAGCTATCGTAAATTCTTGAGGCTAAAATATAAGGATCTAGTCCAATTTACTTTAATCCAAAAGTCGATATTTTCCGAAATACAGGGTGTCAAATCTATTAAATATTTATGCTTGATAATCAAAATTTGATACTTTGGATTTTTTAGAATAAGAAAGCAAGATATCATTACAGTTTCGATGTAAATTGCAGAGGGCGCTACTAAACTTATTTTTTAAAAAACACTTCATAAAACAAATAATAATGTACAAAATATCAAATTTAAGAGAGGTTATCACTAATAAACTGTACTAGGCAACGGGCAGAGATTTGTTTACCATGACTAAGTACATGTTTTTTTAGTATCCCATAAACATATGATGATTCCAAACGCGGAAAATACTCTATATTTGGTTCTACGTTCTGCCTATTAGACAAAAAGGAAAATACGACTTTTATTATCCTTTCTCACTATGCACTGCGAGAACGGCCAACATTGGGGATGCGCAAAAAACAATGTAGCAACCCCAAAACAAGAAAGTTATAGAAATGTTGCAACCATGTATTTGAATCGACACAAGGTCGCCCCTTGGTACAATAGGCAATCTCACTCACAGAAATGTGTGTTGAAATTGCCTAATTTAACACCTAACATAGAACCCTGTTTTATCGGCTTAGATACTGATTCCCTCTCTTAGGATAATTAACTATTTGAAACCCGCAATTAATTTAAATATTTTTAGCAGCTTCCAAAAAAAAAAGACATTTAAAAAGGATATGTTTTAAAAATGGTATATATTTATTTTCAATATATTATTCAAGTTTTTTTTAACAAAATATTCTATTAAATAAATTCTTTCTACGAATATGCTAAAAATAATTTAAACTTACAACGAATGTCTTAATTTATTATTTAAGACTAACTAAAAATACCTAATTAATGGAATGATTTAAAACAGTAATTATTCCTAAAATATTAAGTTAATTTAGTGTTTTTATAGGTGCAACTCTAGAAGGTGTCCGGTACGTACCTATTAACTTCTTGGGAGCATATAGGGAAACTCACTTTAGGAATTTTTTTTGATAAAGTAGGATTATTTTGACCTCTCCTCTATGCTCTCGAGAAACTAGAAAGTACTTACCGGACACCCTGTATAAACACAAAGGAATTTCCTAAATAAAAATTGTTTTTATTTGTATCCGAGAGGGCGAAAAACAGCTGATGTTTACCCATTTCAATGCATTTCACTTAATTTTTACATTACGTCATGAACATACAACAAATAATTTTTTCCCTACATAGCAGCTAGTAGGCGAACATTTTATCAGAGGATGCAGAATGCGGTTACAGAAATTAGTATTGAGTGGCCTATCTATTCCTCCCTCATCTAACCTATGGGTCACGCTACTTATCGAATTACCGTTGTTAATGGTTTTCAAGAAAAAGTTTAGCCATACACACTCATGTCAGATTCTATCAACTATTATCCATTGTTAGAAAACTCAAAAAAATAAAATTGAGGTTTCAGATAATATAAATGGTATAGCCAAGAAGCCAATGAATTACATCTGGAAGCACTTGAATTAGATGAATTGAATTTAGTCATAACCAATGAATTATTAGAAACAAGCTCTAAGGTCGCCGCGAATCAACAACAAAAACAGTCTAAAATTAGCAGAAAGTCCCAAGACCTGTTAAGGAAAAGACGTCAACTTTTTAGTGAAAATAAAAGAAACACAGTGGAGTTCGCAGAATTAAACAAGACCATAAGAAAACAAATAAAAGCCGACTTAAGAAAATACCAAGAAGAACGCATAGAACAAATAATAAAAAAGAACCGAAGTCTGAAGGGAATGAAGTCTAAAGTAGGAAAGAAGAAGATAATTCTGCTAAAGAACCGGGGCGATGAATTAAGAGATAGAAAGGAGATAATAATGATAACTGAACAATACTATGAAGATCTATATAGCCCAAGAAACCCTCCCTGGGCTAATACTATAAAGAATTTAAAAAAGACCTGCCAGATATTACAGAGGATGAAATAAATAAAGCCATACAAGATACGAAAAGAAATAATGCGCAGGAGATGACAAAATCTTAATAGAACTTCTTAAGGAAGGAGGAAGAAAAGTTAAGGAATATTTAAAGATCTTATTCAACAGATGTCTTGTCGAAGGTAGGATACCCAGTGGATGGAACCACGCTAACACAATTTTGATATATATGAAAAGGGCGATCCGGCGACTCTGGACAATTACAGGCCTATATCCCTTCTCTCCCAGTTATATAAAATCTTCATTAAAATCATAACTAGCAGATAGACGAACAAATTCGACACATAACAACCTATTGAACAAGCAGGATTCAGAAGGGGATATGGAACATGCGACCACCTGCATACACTAAAAATATTAATAGAAAAAGCCAACGAGTATAATCTGCCTCTGTACATGGCCTTTGCTGAGAAGGCTTTCGACAGCGTAAAACTATGGGCTGTTGAAGAAGCTTTGGTAAATAGCAGAATAGACTCGAGATACAAAAATCTATTGCACAACAGTACAACTTGATTACGAGCTAAAGACGAACCGCATCCCAATCAAAAGAGGAGTAAGACAGGGAGATACAATCTCGCCCAAATTATTTATAATGGCCCTGGAAGACTTGTTGAAATCATTAAATTGGAAAAATAAAGGGATCAACATTAATGGTAGATTCCTAAATCATCTAAGATATGCAGATGATATACTCTTGATCGCATCCGACTGGGAAGAGCTGCAGTCAATGATAAACGACCTCCAGGAAACATCGCTCCAACGAGGATTAAAGATGAATCTCAGAAAAACAAAAGTAATGTCAAACTCAGACGAACAACAAGTTATAACAGTAAATGCAATGCGAAATAGAACAGGTGAATGAATATATATACTTATGCCAGGCCATAAGAGCGAGTAAGGACAACCAGACAGCCGAAATAACACGAAGAACTCGGTTGGGATGGACGACGTACGGAGAACTCTCCTATGTTTTGAAAAATCACAAAAATTCCCTTATACCTAAGAACCAAAGTATTTGATTGTTGTATATTGCCGGTTCTAACATACGGAGCGCAGACGTGGACCTTTACAAAATTAAATTCGGACAGAATCCGCAAAACTCAAAAGGCTATGGAACGACACATGTTAGGAATATCACTCAAAGATAAAAAAACGAAATGAGTGGATAAGAAGAAAAACCAACGCAGTTGACGCTATAGAAAGAGCAGCATCACTAAAATGGAAATGGGCAGGCTATAACGAACGAATAAAAGACAACCGTTGGAATCCAGAAATTGAAAAATGGCGCCCATATGAAGAGAAGAGATCCTTAGGCAGGCCACAAATGAGATGGAAGGATGACATAGTCAGACATGCCGGCTTGATGTGGCAAAGAAGAGCCCAGAATAGAGAGATTTGGAAACAAACAGGGGAGGCCTATATCCAGTTTTGAAAGGATGAAAACTAGGCTAAAATGAAAATCGTATTCTATTTAAATCAAAATCTAATGCCACTAGAAAAAAAACTTAATACGCCAATGAATATTACGTAAAAACTCTATTATACCCCAATTTTACTTTTTCATTAACTTACATATTAACTAAGATAGAAATGGGGTTTATGGGCAAAATTGTCGAAAATTACACACCCTGTACGTTACCTAAATTATGTCTATGATGTATAGTAGAGTCCAAAGACTTAAAATAATTATAGAGTTGATAAAACCAACCCTAGGACACACAAAATACCCTATATTTACAAAAATATTTTAATAAAATATTTTATTTAAAATAATAATAAAGTACCGTACGTGAGTTATCCTGTATATACTCATAAATAGGACGACTAGCTAACGATCGTAGACAATAATATGTGTTTTTGATGACACACCATGATAGACGGTTATTACTCAATGTAGTAAACAAGTTGTGAACTAAATATACACACTTAACGAAAAAAGAGCAAAATAGTTGATTATTTAGATTCATAGTGTCATCTCAAAACAAATAAATTTTAGTGATATATTAATGATATTTTAAAATTAATTAAAGGTAATATGGAATTGCATATTATAAGCGTAAACTTCAGGTCTTTGATACGTACTTGTCTGATGACATACCAGATAGGTCAGTTGGATATCTGGCCTCTGAAAATGGTACGGAGATCATCGGCCTACGGAGAAATTTTTGCCAAAGTAATACCCAAATAACACACTTCAATCCACTGGATATCCATCGTTTATTCAAAGCTGGACATACTGGGTATCCATGGGATGTCCAGAATTTGTTTACTCAACATCCTATGGATATCCACTGGACTATACGATTGTCCCACTCATGGATGTCTTTTTGGATTCCATATATTGTTCAGGTATGGATCATTTTTGGATATTAATAGGACTAATTTTGGATGTCCATATAATGTACATTCTTGACCCGATTGTGGACATATTATCCGATGGTATTGTGCTTTTTGGATTAATAGGTCATAATCTATTATTCCTTCTTCTTGACGTTCCGCTAACGTGAATTGTAGATATTTTCAGAATTTGCTTAGGGTCTGAGAGCTTACAGTACCTAACTAATCTGCACTTCTGAAGATACAGACCACTCATGTCATCAAAACGTCGATAACAAGTAACCATAGAGGCCCTATTAGTTCCAAAAACTAAACAGATATAAATTACATTAGCGAACCAGGTAACAGGAACTGGATCCACATATTACACTTATTGTTGCAAGTGCTACAAAATATAGTTTCAATTAATTTAAATTATTCAAGCTATAGAAGGATCACTATGAATAAGGTATCTGGTTCCATAATAATAGGTACAATTTCAATTGGGTAATAGAAAATATACCAATTATTTAAATAAAGACTTTGTTACAATGATTATTTTTTCTAGATTTATTTCTGTCGTTTATTCTCTTCAGCCATTGTCTAAACTCGTCTTCGACTGTTTTTTATCGGCCCCCCATTCTTCTGCCGCAGCTGAAAATTAATAAGGTTTAACGTTAGTATTTTATGGCTTTGTATAGTTAACAAATTCCAAGTGTCGTATTTAATCTTGTTCGTTGGGGCTGTTTCAAGCCTTAATGTTCCATAGTAATTTTCCATAACAAAAAACATTAAACTATAAGAAAGTCACAAACAATGATAACGATTACAACAGAAATATTAATTTGAAAACTCAAGATCCTATTAAAGTCAGAGATGTTTGTAGAAATTTGAAATGAAATTTAGATTTTACTTATAAAAGAAAGTTTTCTCTCTCTCTCTCCCTCTCTCTCTCTCTCTCTCTCTCTCTCTATATATATATATATATATATATATATATATATATATATATATATTTATATATATATATATATATATATATATATATATATATATATATATATAAAACCAAATGCATCGTAATTGCTTAGAGTGCTTAAACCAACAGACCAGAAACAAAATGTCAAATCTGACACCCAATTTATTCTTATTATTTACGAGTATGACAAATAAAACAGAGAGATTTTTTTTCATCAAATTTTTATATTTAAGTGGTAACTTACCTACAAATAGTGAACATTTAAAAGGCACTTTACTGTTCCATCATATGTATAATTCTTGGAAAGGCTATCTGTCATTGTTACAACAAAATATCTTTTAATAAGTTCATAGGTATACTTTCCTCCAATTTTCGCTAATTGTAAAACCTAAAATTATTATGGAGATAATTAAACGTTAATTCCACATATGCTAAGCTAAGAATATTTTTGACTTTAAGAATCAAAGTAAAAAATATATATAAAATAATCCTGTAAAATGAAACTGATTTTAGTATTGTTTCCTCATGTATGGAAAAAAACCTTATTTAAATTCCCCACAGGTAAGTAAGTTCTTATGCCATTTTTAAAAACTTCCAAATGGGCACTTCTTAAGTAAAAACTTTCTGTTTTTTCAAAAAATTAAATTTTTTTTTATCAATAGACTCATACACATAAAGAAGCATTACTCGAATAAGTTTCAACTTTTATTTCAGGAGAAGTGTAATAAACTTACTGCATCTTTAAAGTTTAAATTGTCCTGAAGATCTTATGTAACTTGAGGCAGCTGATTATTTTCTTCGATAAAAGGATAGTTGAACTCCTGCCGAAAATTCTTTGTAGATACTTGTTGTTTTTTCCCTATTTAAGATTACCTGAATATCTTGTCTAATTTGGTACAAATTGGCTTTCACGTAGGAATTTTATTTGGACCAATCTTTGGAAAATTAATCTAAAAAATAATTAAAATAAATTAAATTATAAGTCTAAACCTAGAGTCGAACTGTCAAACCTTTATTATATATTTTTTAACAATTATACTGAACAAAAATACACATCAATGTAAACTTGTACTAGCGTTTAATCCAAAATAGTCATAAAAAAATTAATATAAGTATTCAAATTTGCTATAGCTTTTATTCCATTATAAATTTTGATAACATTTAATAATGCCAGAAAACTTATTAGACTGATTACTCAATAATGACTTTGTCAGAGAGAATTTTCTCTAAAATTTACAATTTTATTATTACACAAATTTACAACTCTATCTATGCTCCATTTTAACCAACAAGATACAAAATTCAGTATTTCCAGTAATTTCCATTTAAAATAAGTGATTGTATGAAAAAGTATACCTACAAAAGCTATATTTTAACATACGTGTTTTGATACTGAATATTTTGTTCACTTTCAAATTTGTGCGAGTTTGATATTAAATTATCAGCTTTTCGTCGGGCATGTCTGTAGTTTCGTTCGGTAATTTTTGGTATAACTTAAAAAAATTAAATTAAAAATAACTATACTTACCTTTAACGGTTGCATCTTCTTCAAATAAAAAGTACACTTGGTTTTAGCTCAACTAAAACTCCAAAGGTCTTTTTGAGCGGGATGTCAACACAATAATGGGCACAAAATATCTGAAGGGATATTTTGTGATAATGGCGGGCGGCTGGTTAAGAAATGACAATTCTACAGGCCGATATTACAGTATCCGATTTTACCGACAACCCAAAATTTAAATTATTGAGGGGAAAGATCTACGTTGAACCAAAATTTTATTAAAATCTTTAGGAGTTAGTTTTAGTTAAAGTTGCAATATAATTATTATAATCGATATTCTACAGTTCAGTAGTTATTTTCCTTTGTATAATTAAGCTTTTAATATAATATAGCTTTACAGGCCCAGTAGTATGGCTAATTTTCAATCAATTTGTGAATCTGCCGAAAAAAAAAGAAAAATGAGCTATGTATGGTTCTGAGATACAATTTTATTAATTTCAGGAATTTTTTTAAAGATAAATTAATGGACGTCTGATGGACTTACACTGGACATCCAGATATGGACGTCCATATAGATTACATGTCATCACATCTAATGGACATCCATAAACGGTCCATGGACATATAGGACATTATATGTGCCTATTCTGGATATCCATTGGAAATTTTGTGCTATCTGGGTATTAATTTTAAAGACGTCATGTCTCAGGAAAATTGGAATAGTTTATATCTAGTTCCAACACTATTGACATGTCTGATAACTTTTACGGTGCTCTTAAAGAACATTTCAGTTCTTCATTTCCGATAATGAAAGTGCAATTGAAAAACCATAACAAGCAAGTATGGGATGTAAAGTGGCACATCACATACTTGCAGGCTCTTCATGACCAATTGTGATATGAACTATTTTTGGAAAAGTGTTTAAAACCATGCATAAGTACTTAATGTAGCTCAAACTATTTAAAAAATTTTGTTGCTACAACTAATACTTTGAAGATCGACTAAATTTCAAAGTGTGTTCTTGAACTGGTCGTTTACGAAGAAACACTACTCATATATCGTTCATTTATGAAATTGTTGTTGGACGGTGCGCTATTGTATTTTTTTACGTTTTGCGTTTTGGTTTTGGTAAAAACAAAAATGAATTCGGTTCAGAGTTTAATTGTAAAGCTATTATGTGATCGGTCATTAAGTGATAAGGCTGAAATAAAAAGGTTGGGACGGCCTACTCCAAATTTAAAAATAGAACAATCCGTGTCTAGCAAATAAAAGACTTTTACTAGGACGTTTATAATTAACATATCTGAATTAATGTTTGTGAAATTAGAAATGCCCTATTTTGTTGTCCTTGTTTATTATTTGGAGCAAGAACTTCTTGGTCAAAAGTAGGTTTTACTGAATTAAATAATTGTGTGCGTTACTGTGTAGCTTTCGAACTCGTGTTACGAGGACATAATGAATCTACGTCTTTCTCTAATCCCGCGATTTTTCGAGGTGTAATAGATTTTAGTGCTGAGTTAGACAGTGCTTTGAAACAACATTTGGAAAAAGCATCGGTATTTAAAGGAACGTCAAAAAACATTCAAAATGAAATTTTAGAAGCAATGTTTATTGTATGTCAAGAGGAAATTTCTAAAGAAATAAAAGAAGCTGATTATTTTTCTATAATAGCTGACGAATCTAGTGACGTGTCAGATATCTTTCAAATGGCAATTGTCTTTAAATATATTGTACGGGGCAAGACGGTTGAGTGACTTTGAGATTTTTTAATGCCTTTAGAACATGACGCGAAAACTTTGTCTTCTGTTATATATAAATAACTTGAAAAGCACGTCAAAAGTAACACAAACAAACTTAATGCTGGTAGCCGTTACTGTGTGGCAGTTAATCATCTTGGGGAAATGTTTAAAAAGGAACTACTATGTTTTATACCACTAAATTTATTAAGAAAACAGTGACTGCAGTTTCAACTCACAGAGTCATTTTCAAACTGAATTACAAAGGTAAACTAAGTATTCAAAACAGAAACATGAGAAAATTTAGCAATAAATAAAAACTACCTGAGAAATTACATTATTACAAAGGGGAGGTACTAAATTTTGGGAACTAATTATTATTTGACGACTACAAATAACGGGAAGTTCTGTCGGGTCATTAAGCAAATTTACATTTTTATTTTTACTATGTCTATATATTTCTAAAGATTCAAGAATATTTAACTTTTAGTCCTTTGTTGTTTAATGTAATATGTTCGTGTTGCTTAAATTAGGAAAACTGTGGCTGTGTTCTAAGCAATGGTTGGCAAAGCTCGAGTCTGTTTTTTGTAGTCTATATGATCGGTGGTGTTCTGAAAAGCGAGTTTTAAAGCTTCTACCACTTTGTCCAATATACAAACTCTTTTGTGGACGTTAAAAGTTTCGTAACCCTTAACTGGAGTGCATTGCAGCTAACTTTTTAACTTTGTTAGTTACAAAACAAGTTCTGACGCACTGTATAACGACTTTATAAACCACTGATATATTCTTCTTAACTTTTTTGATTCCTGAAACGAAAATGTTTTGAGTATATTACAGTATAGTCATAAAAATGACAGTAAAATTCGTAAAAGTAAAAAAGTAATAAGTTAAAAGTTATCTATATCACCAATACACTACTAATCTATCTAGTACGAGGCTAGTTTTAAAAGTTTGTGCAAAGTCAGTGAGATGGAACTACTGGTACATATTGAGGTTATTTTCAGTTAGTAGCATCTCTTGAAAGAATACACACCAAGTTTAAGCCGGCTCGGTCTATCTCTTTGTGTTTGACATTGGTCTGAATCGATGAGGTCGAGTTATTCTCCAAAAATGGACGAAAAAGAATTTCATGTGTTGATTAAACATTACTTTACGAAAGCCAAAACGCCTCAGGAGACTAAACAGAAGCTTGATAAACATTATGGTGACTGTGCATCTTCGATTAGAACAGTTTATGAGTGGTTTAAAATTTTTCGGAGTGACGATATGAGCAGAAAAGACGCTGAACGTTCCGAACGCCCTGTTGAGGTTACTACTCCAGAAATCATTGACAAAAACCATAATATGGTGATGGATGACAGAAGAATGAAGGTGCGTGAGATTGCTAGTGCTGTAGACATCTCGAATTAATGGGTACATAATATTTTACACCAACATTTGGACATGAAAAAGCTGTCAACAAGATGGGTGCCGCGATTGCTCACGATTGACCAAAAACGAAATCGTGTGAAGTGTTGCAAGAACGGTTTGCAGTTGTTCCAATGAAATCCTCAGAACTTTAAGCGTCGTCACTGTGGTTGAAATATGGATAAAGCTCTATACTTCCACAGAACATCTAAACAATGGGTTGCCAAAGGGAAATCTGCACCAAAAAAGGCGAAGACCATTGCTTCGGCTGGGGAGGTTATGTCGACTGTCTTTTGGGATTCGCAAGGAATAATTTCCATCGACTATCTGGAAAAGGGTAAAACTGTTACAGGTGAATATTATTCACCGTTACTGGACCGTTTGAAAACCGAGTTTCAAGAAAACGTCCACGATTGGCCTACAAAAATGTCCTTTTTCCATCACGGCAACGCACCAGCTCACGCCTCAGCAGTTGTTAGAGTTCCAACTGGTTTCACATCCTCCCTATTCTCCTGACTTGGCTCCTTCGGACTATTACTTGTTCCCCAATATGAAGAAATAGTTGACCGGAAAAAGTCTCTCATTCAAACTAGGAGGTGATTGCAGAAACGATTGGCTATTTTAGAGACTTGGACGAAATATATAAGCCTAATAAGAAACTGTCGAATAATAAAAAAAGTTTATCCAAAATAATTAAATCGTTTTAATTTTTGCACGGTCTTTTCAAACGATCCTCGTATTACATGACTTACAATAAGTCACCGTATTCACTATTTTACGCATCAGTCCTGTTAAGCGAAGAACTTGTTGACAGTTGAAATTTTGCATAGACTTTTTACGAACGTTTACCATGTATGTGTAATAAACAGAATTTGATATATTACAAGCAGATCAGGGGTAGAGCTTAACAATCAGCCATCTCAAAAATATTACTTATATTTTGAATCTATATAAAAATATAGATGAATGACATCACGAGTATAGATTGATATTAGTATGTTAATAAAGAAAAGATCACATGAGACATTGCTACTCATGGACAGCTATTTAATAAGGAAAAAATTAAAAAAACAAAAATAAATAAAATACTTTTTATTCTAGTTACATACGAACTCAAATTAAGCTTACAAATTTAAATATTTAGTTGATTACAACTTGAACATTTTAACGTATGAACAAGAATTCAAACTTTACATTAGCTTTTCCAATGTTTCCCCCCTTTAACATATCTACAAATGCATCAAACGCATTTTCAAAACCCTCCGTGATGGTTTCCCTATATTTAAGTTTCCCTTCTTTGATCCATTTTAGATTCTGTAAAATTCCTTCGTCCCATCGATCGACCCACCTGGTCACAACGAATCCACCTATGTTTAATTGTTTCTGTATTACAACAAGTTCACTAAAAAGACCTGCAAATTAAAATAAAAGTTAATGCAATGAGGGATATTAAAAAATCCATATTATGATAGAAACATCTAGTTCTGTGTTACCTATGCAATGCAACAACATGTTGCCAAGAAGTTGCGATTGAACCTGTTTGAGCTTATTCCTGTATATTAAAAAAAAATATGCAAACCATTCTCAGATGATTGAAGAATTCAGCGAAAAAATAGAATTCCAAATTCGTGAAATCCAGTGGTCCTTATTCCATAACGCATTCCGAAATTTCTTTAAAAATTGTATAACTACCAACGGAGCTACGATGGCCGTTTGACTGACATTTTATTTGATATTTAATGCAAAAGTTACTCTGTCTATTTTAATAAAAAATTATGGGATATTCATTAAAGTAATGTGTTTCTTATATTTTTTTCAAATTCATATTCTTATTAAAACATCCTTAATATCCGTACAACCATCACCAACTTAGAACAGAATGTATGCACCAAAAAAATACTGAAGTGAATTCTGGTTAGATCAACAAAAATGTTCAATACTTTAATTTTTAACAAATGGCCTCTCAAGGTTTTCATTATTGATCAAGTTGTTTTTTCAAAATAATAATAAAAATATACTTACTCTTAGTTTTTTGGCCATTATATGTTGATATTGCCCCACATAATGATATTCTTCCCAATGACTTCATTTGACCAACGACGGCTGATGAAATGTCACCACCAACCTAAAATTGCAAAATGTTGTTTACTGTCAATAGAAATATACCAAGTGCGTAAAAAATCATAAAAAGATTTGTCAAATAAAAGCATAGTTCCTTCGGAAAATAATAGATATTTTGTATATATATATATATATATATATATATATATATATATATATATATATATATATACGAGGTATGTCCAGAAAGTAAGGTTCATTTTGTATTTACCGCCATTGCAGCGATGCTATCGCATGCGCGGCAATAACCTTGTATCGTTACGAAGCGATTGGCGCCATTTTGAGTTAGTTTTCTGTTGTTGTCGTGTCGCAGTGCTTGTTTATAATGGCGAAGGTAATTGAAAATCCCGCCGATTGTGAGATTAAATCAGTGATTCGGTTTCTCAATGCGAAAAATGTGAAACCAGTAGATATTCATCAACAGCTCTCTGAGGTGTGTGGACAGAATGTAATAACTTATTCCATGGTTGTGAGATGGGTGAACAATTCAACAATGGCCGTGTAAACGTGCACGATGAAGGAAGAAGTGGGTGTCCATCACTGGTTAATGATGAACTTGTTCATGCAGTGAATGAAAAAATTAGAGAAAATCGTAAGTTTACGATTTCTTTTCTTTCTATGGAATTTCTTCAAATTTCACGATCCCTTCTTCATGAAATTGTTCATGACAATGCTCGACCCCACACTGCAAACCTGACACAGCAACTTTTGACTCAATTTGGACCACCCACCGTACAGTCCGGACCTTGCTCCCAGCGGCTTTTTCCTGTTTTTACGTCTTAAATCGAACCTCGCTGGCAAGAACTTCAATGACGACGATGAGATTAAAGAACATGTTACAACTTGGTGACGGTCACTGGGGTCAACGTTTTATGACGAAGGAATACAAAAATTAGTGCCACACTACGATAAATGCTTACAAAATGGTGGTAATTATGTTTTAAAATAGTTTTAAGTGAACTGATTCTTTTGCAATAAATTATTTTTCTCAATATACATTTGCTTTATTTTACCGGTAAAAATGAACTTACTTTCTGGACGTACCTCGTATATATATATATATATATATATATATATATATATATATATATATATATATATAGCAGGCAGCAGGGGTCTAACGTTAATAATACCCATTGTGTTTGCTTTCAATACAGAAACTGAAAACATCGTAAACCATACCTTTTTAGACAACTATCTCGAATTATTGAAAATCGTTACTTTTTCGCGTGGGAATGTAGAACCTGATCTAATTAATCTGGACCAAGTTCTCTCGAATCACACTCTTACAACGAACATTAGAGATACACTTGGTGGGACAGATGCTTTACAGGACAACAAAATAGCAATAACATTTGCGAATCAAAAAAAATCCATATTCGGAATTTATCAATCTTGTCGTTATAACAAAGTTTATTATTTCAAATGTTATACCGGACGAAGAAATGGATAGGCGGTCTCAAAGGCAATACTAGCTAGTCTCAGTTGGATTTAACTAAGCAAAAGAAATTCACCTACATTTTAATTTTGAATTTAATTCAGATTTTTAAAATCGATAAACGGCGACCTTCTTGTCGTCGCGACCCACCGGTTGGAAACCAGTGCTATAAAAAGGTGCGTATAAATATGGCGAGTCGAGCTCGAGTCGAGTATGCCTCGAGCTTCGAACGAGACTCTTTTGAAATTTTGTCGATTTCTATTGTTATCGAGGGCCATCGTCGGCAAATTTGAAATGAGGTAATAAATGCAGTTGGGTCACAAGAAGTCAATATTTTTATAGTTCTATTGTTTTCGAGTAGCTCGACCGAGACTCTCAGCGATCCATTTTCTGTCGGTTTTTTGGAGCGAACTCAAAGGGTTTTTTTAATCTAGTGAGACGGGTTTATGAAACGCTTTTTCGAAAAAATTTACTTTGCAGTGAGACTGAAGACACGAGATTTTCTTATTTTTTTGTTAATGAAATGAAATTTATTTGGCACTTGGCATTGATTAAAAGGTGTTCATAAGTGAACATGGAGTGATCTCAAGAAAATAGATGGACCTGAAAACAATTCCAAAATTTGTGAGGTACGGACAAAAATTTTAGAGAAGAAAAGAAGTAAATGTGTGAAATGAAATTACGTCAGAAAATTCGCAGAGACCAGCGAGAAGAAAATTTCGAGTGCGTCGGCCATATGGAAATGGGCCGCTGATAATATATTTTTCTTTTGGAAATGACTGGATAACGCAAGGGGTAGATATTGTATGTGTCTGAAGTATGTATTTGAGGAAAGAGTTGTATACTTAAAAGATAATTAGATTTAGAAGTATACATCTCAATTGGGCAATTAACAGTAATGACATTTTTAAGTATAATACAGATGTGAATAAGTGTAAGGCCTTGCTATGTTATTATCTTACAACTTTCAATGCTAGCTATTGAAAATTTCTACTTTTACTCCAAAACTTAGCGAATCTACAATTTATAGGTGAAGTAAGGAAAGGAAAAGTGGAACTGTGTGCTAGCCTAAACCGTACCCTAGAAGAAAAAAATATAAGAATGCTTCAAAAACATACTAAGAAGACACGTTAACGAATTAGAAAGTTTTTAGTTAGAAAATAAAAAGCAAGTCTCGATAAAGTTTTGAAAGTTATGAAACAAGAGTAGAATGTGAAAAACCAATCTGTAAAAAGTGCTAACAAAATGAATTTCTCGTAGGGAAAGTGAAAATAGAGGTGATACAGAGGAAATACTTTTAGAGAAAACGGTATTTGCGGGAAATTAGAAAATACGACAAGGAAGGCACCTGGATGTAATCTGTCTCAGTACAGGAAACATAGTACAAGAAATGTATGAAGATAAGAATATAGCAATTTTTCGTAAAGCATTCTTAGACGGGTTATTGACAGATTTAAAACCCTTATCCGCTCAGGGCCACAAACTCATTACAACTCATATTGGAGGGAATTTATAGGAGTTTTGCAGCAGTTTGAATCGAAATCTACCAAAGATTAACGTGAATAAATGACGGCGGATATCTTCCCAAGATATTTTTATCAAATGATACGATTGATTCAGGAGAGGTCAGTTGTAGATTTGGATAACGCCAGTTATCATTCTAGACTGGTGGAAAAGTTGCCAATAACATAGTTGAAAAAGCGATATTACAAATTGGTTATTAAAAAAATATATTTCCTCTATGAACGGTTTACTAAAGAAGGAACTTGTAAAAATTGCAAATTAGAAAGAAAGACAATTTAAGAAACATGTGATAGACGAATGGGCTGAAGAACTTGGAAATGTTGTGCTTCGAACACATTAATTAAAATCCATTAAACTTATATGGGCACAACTAATTCGTAACTCGGGATAACCCAAAATGTAAACTATAAGGAATACGTTAATTTCTTACATACATTAAAAAAAATTATCAGCGAGGACTGGTGAAACAGCATTAACTATGTTATTAAAGAAAAACTTAATTGAAGTTCGCATCGGTGCAGCCACACTCGCCGCGACAATCATCGCCAAATAAACTAGTAAATAAACCGGTTAAATTTCGTTTTTTACTTTGAAATATTAAAGATAATTAGAAAATAACACTCCTGAAAAAAGTAGGTTCTTTTTTAGCAACCTGAAACCGCCATATTGAACCGTGAACAGATTACTGACGACCTACGTATAAGCTAATTTCGAGATTACTTAAGTAATATTTCGATAATAGGAAAAACTACCTCTTATTTATTTCGGAATATAATGATATAAGGAAAATATGATAATAAAAAAATTTCAGCCAATTTGACAGCATGAGGTATTGTAATAATGGCCAGTGAACGGGAAAACACAAACTCATGTAAAGGCTGATTTCCAAGATTTATTAATAGATCTTGTAAAAGTACAACAAAAAGATATCTTTTTTATTTATAAATATAGGAGATAATATTTAAATAAAATCACTTAAAAAATTAGATTTATTTCTAATGTCCCGGCACCACAGTTATGTTGAACCCTACATAAGCTGATTTCGGGATTCATTATTAAATATTTGGAAAATAAGAAAAAATTAACTACATTTCATTTCGGAATATAAAGAAAATAATCAAAACTTAAATATTTTTTTTCTTTACCCTTTATTGGTTTACAACGTCCAGATGCAATAAATCTCTTTTGCCGCCGGGCGGCGAAAAAGGGTTCGAACCGACAAAGATCAGTTCGTTGGAAGCTCGACTCGAGCTCGACTCGCCATATTTATACGCACCTTAAGGCAGTTAAAATGTGATCCGGTTAACAATTTATACTAAACGTTTAAATTTTTAACAAAGACTAAGATTACTCCGCTAGGTTGTCAGTATCTTCTAATATTGTAAATAAATCTTAAACCACCTATTATACTACATAAGTTGTAATACTCGTTCAATCTACATTCGAACTCTATCCTAGAAAATATAAATACAATGTTAAATGAAAATGAAGGAAACTATCATTCAGTACGTTTATATCGACTGTTCCGAGTGCGCTTGAAGTCAAGCGCCTTTTAAAGCAGCTTAGAAATGACGAATTGAACGAGCGAGATTATACTTGAAGCCGGCTTGGATTTTTTAAGTCAAGCCTGAAACGATTTAGGGTTGACTTGACCCAAGCGCGCTTCCAGTGTGAAATAAACACCTCAAGCACTCTTGAAATCAGCTGTTTACTTCTGAATGATTACATCATGCGTCAAATGAGCATCAGTATATTATTTCGAATTATTTTTAATTTTTAAGAACACCCAAATTAAAGGCTAAATGCAGAATAAAATAATCTACCCCTCACAATAGCCAACAGTTGGTTTTTAAATATAAAAATATCAAAACAAGGTGTTATTTTGAGGTTAGGTACAGACAAGACACCAAACTTTTGCGAAAATGATTTGAAGCCAAGGTCAAGTCATGTTTACGTGTGTGAAATAAACGCCTAGATTTGAAGTAAGATATGAAGAGGCTTTGGTTTGAAGCTGGCTCGAAAAACGTCGATTTAAACGAAGTCATTAAGACATTGCTGACATCAAAAAACATTACAGAGGCAAATTGGGCGAGAATTGTTGGTTAACTACTACTGTTGGACTATCTAAAAGTTTTTTAAGCTTAATAACTAATGGTATATAAGCAAATAAAGTTTACTTACATTATCAAAATAACAATCGACGCCCTCAGGAGCTAATTTTTTCAATTCTTCTTCCACATTCTGTGTTTTGTAATTAATAACACCATCGAAACCCAAATCATCCTTGAGCCATTTTAATTTCTCATCAGTACCAGCAATTCCAATAACTTTACATCCTTTTATTTTTGCAATCTGACCTACAGTACTTCCTACAGCTCCAGCAGCACCAGATACAACTACAGTTTCACCAGCTTTTGGATGACATATTTCAAGAAATCCAAAATAGGCCGTGTTACTAAAATCAATAATAGACGGTAAAAGGCAACACTTATAATTAAGTCGGAAAGAAAGTATTTTTGGTTATCACGCGTAGAAAATATTTAATTGTTTTGAAGGACTTCTGTCAGTGTTATAGTTTTTTTCCTTATGACATTTGGTATCAGTCATGTTTAGGTTACTTTAGAAGCAAGTTGTGCGTAATTTTAACATGAAGTACACAAACTAATATTTTCAGCCTGTTTTACTTGTTTATTTCCGTAAACAAACGAAAACTGCTGGGGCTTGCAAAGACATAGGTGAAGTTTCTGGTATTGATTGCATAACAGATCGCATGTGTAACAATTGTTTAAAAAATTCCGATTTTTGACACAAACTATGACCAACGTTCTGATCGACTTATTGAAATTGATGATAACCAAGTCAAAGCCATAAATGAAGAGAATCGTCACGTAACTGTTCGAGAGATTGCAGAGATGTTAAATGTATTGCACACAATAATTCAAAATCATTTAAAATGTCTCAGACTCGATACGAAAGAAGTTAAAATTTCTTAGAGATTCAGGTTAAAAATCATAGTTTTTGGGTTTAGATCGTGTCAAATTTGAACTATTATCTGACGTTTCAGCTACGACTGCACGGGGCATCTTCAGAGATCTTTACTCGACTAGATTAGAACACTAAATGACTATCGAGGAGTAACAGCCC
The DNA here is from genome assembly GCA_034092305.1 of Diaprepes abbreviatus. NCBI lineage: Eukaryota > Metazoa > Arthropoda > Insecta > Coleoptera > Curculionidae > Diaprepes > Diaprepes abbreviatus. Next base: position 1,892,919 of record JASJET010000199.1, read on the forward strand.
TGTGTTTATACCCGACTAGTGCTCAGCAAACCGTGATCCAGCGTTACAATCGATTTGCACGTATGATGTAGACTGTAACCTATATCTCTATTAATATTATTTGGATATTTAAAATTTTCGATTGATTCTCTAATTTAACGTTTAAAGGTACTAGACACTGATGCTAGCACGTTAGTTTATTTTACAGTGATGTAGAATCTCTGTATACAAATGTTTCTATAAATAGTTCAGTTTCCATAATATCGGACATATTACGAAATAACAACATGGACTCCACTCTACTAGAATTAATTAGAACATGTCTGATGTCTACTTATTTTCCTTTTCAAGGAACTGTCTACGAGCATACTTCGGGAGCAGCCATGGAATCTCCTCTATCACCTGTGGTAGCCCACATCTCCATGGAAGCTTTCGAAGAAGACGCCTTGTATTCTGCTAGTCCAAAACCTAAATTTTGGTGCAGATATGTAGATGATACGTTCATAGTTTTGCCGCATGTCCCAGATAACCTCCATAATTTCCTGGATCATCTAAATCAACAACCTAGCATAAAATTCACTATGGAAACTAAATCAAGGGGTGCCCTTCCCTTTCTTGTTGTACTAGTACAAAGAAAAGATAATAGCAAATCAGGACATTCTGTGCACAGAAAACCAACACATACAAATCAGTATATCAATGGAACGTCACGCCATCATTCTTCTCAAAAACAATCCGTCATAAACTTTTTGGTACATAGAGTCCTTTCAACACAACGTCATAAATGTACCTCCTATGGACAGTGTTGTCTTACCTTACAAACAAGGAACCACCGACAAGATTGCCAGATTGCTCTGAAAATCAAACATTTGGACGCAATACCATTTCAAACAGAAGATGTTTACAAGATACCTTGCTCTTGTGGTAAAGTGTAAGTAGGTGAAACAGGACGGTCTATATCCACTAGGCTGAAGGAATATGAAAGATGTATAAAAAGAAACAAATTGTACAGTCTGCAGCAGCTGAACACCAGGATTGCTCAAGTTACACTTTTAATGTAAAAGAAACTAAGGTGCTTTCATCAGTGTCTGCTTAAAATTAGAGAATTAATGGAAATTTGTAAATATCCAAATAATATTAATAGAGATGTGGATTACAGTCTACATCACACGTGCAAATCGATTGTAAGGCTGGATCATCGTTTACTGAGCACCAGTTGGGTATAAATACCGGGCTGTTGCTCCTCGATAGTCATTCAGTGTTCTAATCTTATGGAATAAAAATCCCTGAAGACGCCTCGTGTAATTATAGACGAAACGTCGGATAATAATTCCAATTTGACACGATCTAAACCCAAGATCCATGATTTTTAGCTTGACCAAAGCCGTGAAAGTTTTCGTTTTTTATTATGAAAGAGATTCCATATGCATATCACGCACAATGAAACCGACACTTTTTTGAAAATAATCATTACTTCTTCTTCTTCTTCTACGTTGACTAGGGATATCCCTGTTTGTCATTCTATCTACACCCGCCTTATTCTGCTGATGAAGAGAACCAGCTCTGGGCCCATCTCTTTGGTGGTCGTCCTGGTAATCTTCCTCTTGGTCGTCCATACATACAAACTTTGGCTAGTCTCTCTTCATTCATTCTCTCAACGTGTTCTTTCCATCCTCTTTTTCTTTCTTTTGTCCATTTGACCACGTCCTGTACATTACATTTTTCTCTGATTAAGGTATTTGTCATTACTGGTGCTAAAAAATGGGCAAGATGAACCAGCACAAACCACATCTAAAGCTGAATTGCATCCAAGAAAGGTCATGCTGTCAATTTGGTGGAACTACAAAGATATTGTGCATTTTGAGCTGCTTTCAAGAGGCCGAACGATCAGTTCAGATATTTACTGTCAATAACTAATGAAACTAAGTGAACTAATCAAAGAAAAATGGCCAGAATCGGCCAAACGCAAAGGAATTGTGTAATATAATGCTAACGCAAAGCCTTACTCATCTTTAGTAACTCGTGGAAAATTATTGGAGCTTGATTGGGAAGTGATATCATCCCCCATACAGACTACAGCCCTGATCTGGCATCATCTCATTACTATTTATGTCGAAGTTAGCAGAACTCTTTAAATGGTAAAACTTTTACAAATTATGGTGACCTTGAATCGCAAGGAGTTCAGTTTTTTGCTGATAGGGACCAAAAATTCTATGAGCATAGAATCATGAAGATGCTAGAAAGGATGCAAAAGGTCACTGAACACAATGAAAAATATATAATTAAAGTTTATACAAAACCAAAATTACTTTCTTGCCGACCGGATAAAAACCGTAATTGTTTTTGTGCCTAACTTCTTTTCGCTTCCAAAATTAAGAAAAAGACACCCAAAAAAACGAAAACCGTCAATAAGAAATGATGATCAATTCGTCATTTTTATATGTCAACCAATATTGGCATTACAATTTGATGCTGATTAATATATTACTTTGATGATCTCGAACGCTGGTTTTGGAGTCCCGCAAATATGGCATCTAAAATTTTGTTGCTATATTTGGAAACTTTTATGTTATTAAAATTTATAAACTTTAAATACATTACCCTGTCGTTCCTAATACACCTAGACCTAAAGATGGCGATAATCCTTCAAAATCAGGTAAAATCTTTGTCGGTAATCCTAATCCCAAATTATCTCGACCATCGGTAATCGTATGTGTCCTCCATCCATACAGTCCAACAACATATTTTCCAACAGGAAAATCAGGGTGCTTACTTTCTTTAACTCTAAAAAAAATATATACATTTTGAATAGCTTAGGCATTGTAGCGAAGATACTGAATTTTTGAGCATGAGTATTTCTGCCGAGGTTTATTTTATTTATTATACATCCAAAAAATGTATTTCTTGTGGAAAAAGAATATTTAAAGCTCTCAGATTACCGATATGTAATTAGATTTGCCGAGCTAAGGCGGGAAATAAGATTTTTCGAGGTTTTTCAAAGCGTCCGAAGATAGAAATACAGAGCCATATACCGCAATACTGTATGCGCGATTTCCCCAGGCCGTCACTCGCCGGCAGAGTGGGGGTACGGAAGCAAACGACCGCCGTTCGGACAAACTATTTAATGCCGAGCTTGTTGCCGATTTGCGCGCATTTGGGCCTCGCTACGGGAGTGGGGTTAATTAAATTTCGATTAACTTCATTATAATTAATTATATTTTCTTCGAAATCGCGTCCAGACGTCGAAGTTATTATGAGATTTGGCCCGCGGTATGCTCTCCCGTGCGTTGCGGGCGTGTTCTCCAAAATTCTATCCGATAAGTTAGATAGCGCCGAGGGATTAAGAAAATTTCTGAAACCCAAAACCGAAAAATTAATTGGATTAGACGACAGTATTTGATTTTGGTTAGGGAACACCGTTGACGACGATGCGTTCTTGCCGTGACAAAGTAAATTAATATCTAGATTTAAGTTAGGCTGCAAACAAACAAAAAACACATCTTTTTGCGCTTCATTTTTAACCGACTTCTAAAAGAAGGAGGTTCTCAATTCGTCGACTATGTATGTTTTTTTTATATATATGTACACCGATTACTTCGGAATGGCGGCACCAATTTGAATGAAATTTTTTAACTTATGTTCAGGAAGTCGTTGCGGTGGTCCCATATTTTTTTGGACGAAATTGGTGAAGCAAAATCCAAGATGGCGCTGACAATAGGACGGCCAAAAAAATTAATTTTATCCGATTTTCTTCAAAATTGGCATGGGGGAATTTTCGAGGTCGTACACAACGAATATGAAATTTATTAGCAATTCAATATGGCGGACAAAAAAAATTAATTTTGTCCGATTTTCTCCAAAATTGGTGTGGAGTTTTTGGGAACGCATATGACACAAACAAAAATAATACCTTCATAAAAAAAATTGCTCAATGTAAAAGAACTAACTGAAAAAGATGCAAAAAGGCTAACCATTCACAATGCTATTCCACCAAAAATATACGGCCTACCAAAATTACATAAACAAAATATACCACTAAAACCTATTGTTTCTTATATACAATCGCCATTCTATCGTTAATCAAAATTCTTATCGGATTGCATTTCAAATATTACAGGCAAAAACGATTTTTTTATTAAAGATTCATTCGCCTTTAAAAAATTTATAGATACAATAAACCTACCTGAAAATTACAGATTCATTTCGCTAGATGTTATATCTTTGTATACAAACATACCAAATCAACTTGGCCACACTATTTTAGCAGAAAAATGGGAAATTTTAAAGAAACATTCATCGCTATCAAAAAATAATTTTATGGATGCTGTCGACCTCGTTCTAAATACAAATTACTTTCAGTACGAAAACACGTTTTACAAACAACTCGATGGATGTGCTATTGGATCACCAATTTCATCTACCATTGCTCAGTTAGTAATGGAATATTTAAAGGAAAAAGTTTTACAAAAATTAAATTTTAATGTAATATTTTTCAAACGTTTTGTCCATGATTGCATAGCAGCCGTACCACAAAATAAAATAAATGAAATTCTCCAAGAGTTTGTTTCAACGAAAAATTACAGTTCACGTCCGAAACAGAAAATAATAATAAAATAAATTTTTAGATATATTATACGCAGAAAAACAGAATTTTAACTGAATGGTACACCAAACCAACTTGGTCAGGTAGATATCTAAACTGTTTCTCTAATCATTTAAAAACTCAAAAAATAGTGTTATAATCGGTCTGTCTGATCGTGCTACCTCCCTAACATATCCAGAATTCCGACCAAAAATAATGCCAAAAGTAAAAAAGACACTAATAAATAATAATTTCAATGAAAAGACTATCACCAAAATAATTGATAAACGTACATATAAATTTTATAATAACGTAATAAAAAACATAGAACATAAACAGCAAAATTATGTAGCATTACCTTACATTAGTGAGCTGTCAGAAAAAATAAAATACATTTAAAAAAAGCATGATATTATCGTATGCCACAAATCACATAATAAATTAAATACATTGTTCACAAATTTAAAAAGTAAAACTCCTCTCATGAATAAATCAAATGTAATATATTCGATCCCTTGCACAAATTGTCCCAAAAAATATATAGGCATGACGAGCCAATTGCTGAAGAACAGATTAAATGGCCATAAATATACGGAAAACGCCTCAACAGCGTTAAATAAACACACACAGGACGAAAAACACTTTTGATTATAACAGTACTATAATAAAAAACAAAGATATGAATTACCAAAAAATTACAGATAAAGGAAATGATTGAAATTAAAAAAAGATAAAAACACTGTTAACAACAGAACAGATATGGGAAATTTGAGCCACATTTACACAAGCCTAATTTAAACAAAAATATTAATTCGATCCTGTCAAATAAGAATCAAAAATTGAATATCCTCTTAAACATAAAAGTAAACGAATATCGTATTTTGTTTTTTGTGCATGGTAAAATATTAAAAATATATAAAAAATAAAACACACTCGCATTCCATGTATCCTCAGTAGACGTTGTAAAGATTGAACTTCATTTGTAATAGAGTAACAAAATGGCAAGGTGTGTACCGGTAAAATTAAATATTTTTTAAAAATTTTATAGTGTCTTGTTTGTTTTTTAAAATTGTAGATATATTTCTTATGTGAATGTTTTAATTATATAAAAATATTTTTAGGAAGAAAAAAATTTTGAAAATGCCTTAAATAAAGGGAGAAACGTCAATTGTTTTGCATTTTTTTAAATAAAAAACCTAAACCCAAGAAAAGACAAAATAAAGAAAAAAACGCACTTTTTCGTTTTGTAATTGTTTATAACAAATTAATGAATCATAATTGCCAGTGGAAAACATAATAAAATATCACTAGAAAGTGTTTTTAGTTTGATGCCACAGTTGGCATCCTGATAGTATTTCTGACATGACAAAACCCTCTATTGATTGCAAAATATTACTTCCCGCTCTGCATCACCGGAACGTACATTTGGTACAATATATATATATATATATATATATATATATATATCTATATATATATATATATATATATATATGGGAACATGAAATTCAGTATTAATCTGGGAATACATCCGTTCGTTCGTTTGGTTTTTTGTAGAAGTTTGCAGACGCTTCGCCAAAATCTCATTTGGCATCTTCTGTGCTTGGTGGTTGTAGATTAAAAGTTGATATATACATATATATATACATATATATATATATATATATATATATATATATATATATATATATATATATATATATATATAAAAACAGAAAAAATAAAATCTTTGGCATAGCGGACCTGAAATGTGTCAATCTGTACTATTCTCATGTTAAAAAGTACGGAGCATTCCAAAGTATGGAAAGACTCCGGGTCCGACAGATGGCGACAGCGCTGTTTCGTCCTAATGTGGGACTCGTCAGGCCACCGCAGTCGGTACAAACCATCATCTCGCCTCTGTATCCTATAAAACTGAATTTATGATTAAAAACAGCAAATAGGACGACAAAGGCGACATCTCGATGGTTCACTCGATAACACAAGAACTACACAGATTGACAAAACTTGTAAAAACCGCCATGTGGTGGCGCGACGGTGAATAAAAATAGAAATCTGTAAAATCGAATACACAAAACGCGCTGCCCAAAGGATAGGGGTCGCATTATTCGGTACAAAGCAACTAGGCTTGCTGCTAGATTGGCATCGAAAGCCACGTGTCGCACCTAACGATCCTCCTATGAGAGCACCGTTTAGTGTGTTTTTAAGCCAAAATAAGTGGAAAATAAATAAATAAAGTTCTTGTCCGTGTAATATAAAAACAGAAAAAATAAAATCTTTGGCATAGCAGACCTGAAATGTGTCAATCTGTACTATTCTCATGTTAAAATATATATATATATATATATATATATATATATATATATATATATATGCCTGACTATTATTTTTTTTTTCTTATTTTTGGAGTGATTTATTTTTGAAATCATTTTGTGTATATTTAATTTGTTTGGGGGGTTATTTTAGAATGTTGTAATATATTTTACTTAGGTTTGTTACTTAGGGCAAGGATTCTTAAGGCGAAAAAAATCCAAACCCTTGACCACCGGAACCCATAAAATAAAATTCAGTTTAAATAAAGATGCGACACAAAAAGCAAGGTTTTTGTAGTATCGTGTCAAAAAGTGAACCATGTGTTAACAATATGTAGTCTATGTTGTGTTCCTCGGGAAAAACTTATATAAGGTATGTTTTAAATTTAACCTAATAATTTTATGTTATAATATAGCAAAAAATTTTTTCTGTTGTAGTTATAAAAAATCATTCTGAAGAAGGTCAAGTGTGACCGAAACGTCAATAGATATGCATAACAAATAAAACATATGCAGTTTTATTAATAAAACGGATTTTACACCCAAGAAAATCAAAAACCTTAAAGAATATACAAATAGAAAAATCCAAGGAAAAAAATAAGAAAAAAAAAATATATATATATATATATATATATATATATATATATATATATATATATATATATATATATAAATATGTAGACAAGTTTTTGTCCGTGTAATTTAAATAAAATAGAATAAAATATTGGCGAAGCGGACGTGAAAATTTGTCAATCTACATGATTCTCGTATTAAAAAGTACGGAGCACTCCGGATGATGGTTTGTACCGACTGCGGTAGCCTGACGAGTCCCATATTAGGACGAAACAGCGCTGTCGCCATCTGTCGGACCCGGAGTTTTTCCATATTTTGGAGTGCTCCGTACTTTTTAATACGAGAATCATGTAGATTGACAAATTTTCACGTCCGCTTCGCCAATATTTTATTCTATTTTATTATATTATATATATATATATAATATATATATATATATATATATATATATATATATATAATTTTACCATGATTTAACCGCACAGTCAAGTAGCAAAAACCTGTCCTATTTACTAGGAACCACTGTACAGAATATATGAATTATATACTTACATAGCTATTTGATCTCCCATCACCGTACTTCCTAATGGCGCAAATGGAGAATATATTCTCACATATGGATCTATACCCACATATTTTGCTTCCGCCAAAAATTCTAAAAATAATATAGTCTGTTGAGTTAGTATTTATCATATCGTAGAATGTTAATGAAATTTTATTACCTCCATCTTTTAATGGTGGTAACTCTTCCTCAATCAGTTCTAAATCTCCTGGCTTGGGATAGCCTTCGAATCTTTTTGCCAAATAAATACTTTTGCTTTAACCATTTTGCAACACTTTTAACACGTTTTTCTTTAAATGGAAAAAATCTCCTTGTTAGTTGATTATATTCGTAAAAAAAATTCGCATTTATTACTTAATTTTTTCTACCTAAATTATATATACCTTTTCATGCCTATTATTGCAACATAATTTTTATTACTTACTTCATGTCAAGATAGATAACAAAAAGCAAGTCACCGAAAATAACTTGATTATACTTGTTTAAATAACGACTCTTTATTAGCTGTAAAAACATTCAAAATTTTGAGAAATGACTAGACAACGTTACAAAATTAATAATTCTCAATCAAAAATACAGGATGTCTCTTTTTAACCTACTTTTAAAAGAATATGAATGATTTTTTTTGCAATATGTCCAGGAAGTTACTACAGCGTTCCCATATTATTTAGGCTGAAATTGATTCAGTAAAATCTAAGATGGCGCTGATAATATGGCGAGCAAAAAAAAAAGATTTTGTCCGATTATCTCCAAATTAGTGTGGGGTAGTTTTTGGGCCGTACATAATGAATCTACAATTATTTTTAAAAGATATAATATGACGGATCCAATATGGTGTATTAAAAATAAAACATCTTTCGATTTTGTCCAAAATTGAAAGTGGAGGGCCTTTGAGGGTGTTAATTACGAACTTAAAATTATTTTTCCAAAATTAAGACGGTATAAAAATTTAAAACTTCTCGACTTTGTTCAAAATTGGTACTGGGGAGTTTCTGAGAGTCTAAAAAACAAATTTAAAATTGTTTTTAAAAAGTTCAGTATGGCAGATACAATATGATATTTCCGGATTATATTCGAAATTGTTATTGGGGGGGGGGTCTCGAGGATGTAGATTAAGACCATTTTAAGAGTTTAAATTTTTTTTTGGAAATTCAATATAGCGAATCCAATATGATGGATTGAAAATTATTCACATTTTTTCAAAATTAGTGTTAGATGATTTTTGGAATCGTAGGTTACGCCATTTTTTACAATTTAATATGGCAGACAATATATGAAGGACTAAGTATTTTACATTTTTCGTTTTTGTCTAATTTGATATTGGGGGTTCTTGGAGTTTTTAAATTAATTTCCTGAAACTCAATATATCTATATATATATATATATATATATATATATATATATATATATATATATATATATATATATATATGAAGAAAATGCGAACAGTAAATGCAAACTGCGTTCCAACTATATCCTTTCCGTGTTAGAGGTTGCACAGTCTGAACAAATTGCTAAGGAACATAATTTATCCTATTCCACCACCATCGAGATGATGGCCTACCTGTACCACCATACCGAGAAAAAAGTCAAAACTTACCCTCCCCCCACAGTGATACGGCAGAGGTACATGTTTCGTCTCTACTAGACTCATATATGTTTATGCGGCTTTCACGGATTCTTCCGTGTATACATACGCCATCCGGCGGGAGGTCAGCGAAGCCGCGTTCAGTATTTGCATGCTTCCTTCCGATCTGTCCTTTGCACAGCCAGGTACATGTCGATACCCTAACGAGTCTAGTAGAGACGAAACATGTACCTCTGCCGTATCGCTGTGGCGGGGAGGGTAAGTTTTGACTTTCTTCTCGGTATGGTGGTACAGGTAGGCCACATCTCGATGGTAGTGGAATAGGATAAATTGTGTTCCTTGGCAATTTGTTCAAACTGTGCAACCTCTAACACGGAAAGGATATAGTTGGAACGCAGTTTGCATTTACTGTTCGCATTTTACTTCATATATATATATATATATATATATATATATATGTTTATGCGGCTTTCACGGATTCCTCCGTGTGAGATGCAATAGCAGTGGTCATATCCACATTATGCCGTTGTAGTGCTGAAATCACATTCAGCAAACATACAACTAAATGCATCTCCGCATGTAAATGAAGTAAAATGCGAACAGTGATTGCAAACTTCGCTCCATCATATCCTTTCAGTGTTAGAGGTTGCACAGTTTGGATGAATTGCTACAAAACACAATTCACCCTATTACACCACCATCGAGATGGTGGCCTACCTGTACCACCACACCGAGAAGAAAGTAAAAACTTACCTCCTCTGTTACAGTGATACGGCAGAGGTACATGTTTCGTCTCTTACTAGACTCATCAGGGTACCGACATGCACCTGTCTGTGCAAAGGACAGATCGGAAGGAAGCATGCAACACTGAACGCGGCTTCGCCGACCTCCCGCCGGATGGCGTATATACGTTTATGCGGCTTTCACGGATTCCTCCGTGTGAGATGCAATAGCAGTGGTCATATCCACATTATGCCGTTGTAGTGCTGAAATCACATTCAGCAAACATACATGTTTGCTGAATGTGATTTCAGCACTACAACGGCATAATGTGGATATGACCACTGCTATTGCATCTCACACGGAGGAATCCGTGAAAGCCGCATAAACGTATATACGCCATCCGGCGGGAGGTCGGCGAAGCCGCGTTCAGTGTTGCATGCTTCCTTCCGATCTGTCCTTTGCACAGACAGGTGCATGTCGGTACCCTGATGAGTCTAGTAAGAGACGAAACATGTACCTCTGCCGTATCACTGTAACAGAGGAGGTAAGTTTTTACTTTCTTCTCGGTGTGGTGGTACAGGTAGGCCACCATCTCGATGGTGGTGTAATAGGGTGAATTGTGTTTTGTAGCAATTCATCCAAACTGTGCAACCTCTAACACTGAAAGGATATGATGGAGCGAAGTTTGCAATCACTGTTCGCATTTTACTTCATATATATATATATATATATATATATATATATATATATATATATATATATATATATATAGACAGATGACTCCATCGGTCCTATTCGGATGGATAAAAACCTAATAAATTTCTTTGAATCAACTAATATAAATAATTCAAATAGCGATAAAAGTAGGGAATCATTTAGAAATAAGTTATACATTTATAGAACCAATGAGAGCGCGGAGTCAACAATATCCACTTCTCAACCGAATAAAAAATTTGTCGCTTAATTTACCAGATCCTTTAAAAAAGAAGGAACTAACGGGGACGTCGTTTGAAGCTGTCCAAAAGAACCTTCAATATGACGCAGCTTCATCTAAAACTAAACCTTCAATTACAACTCCTATTTCTCAAGTCAGTCAGCTTAGTCCTAATTTCGAAACGCTAGTTAAAGTGTTAAAAGAACATGCGGAGAAAAAGCAAGCCGATACCGAAGAAAAGGATGGCGCCAAACAAGACGACGAAGCGATATTGCGACAAGCAGACCATTATTTCGCTGAGAACTGCACGTTCTCCACCCGGAACAACAGTACAAATGGACTGACTGGGTCGCCGGACCGCGCTTTCCTGGTCTAGCAATATAGGTGAGGCTGAGCTTGTGTGTATATCGTGTTTCACCATACACTTCCTTCCTTACGTCCTACCCCGCTAATGGCCAGCATTGCCGAGGACCCTTGTAAAAACGGGCAATGTTGTGTCATCCTACCGTCACTGCCGAGGATCCTTATAAGTACGGGCAGTGTCGGTTCCTTTCCTAATTTCCTACCGCTATTGGTCGACATTGTCGAGGACCCTTATAAGAACGGGCAACGTCGTTCCATCCTACTGACGCTGTCGAGGATCCTTATAAGTACGGGTAGCGTCAGTTCCTTTCTTTCCTTCCTACCGTCACCGATACACACACGCACTAAATGCCGTAAGTTTAGTTTTGGAGTTATTGTTACATACCGTGTATATCGCCGTCAGTCGAATGTTAGTACGAAGCGCCATGAACAGCGTCCGCGGATTTTAAATGCGCAATAATTTGAGTACAAGCCGTCATGAATAGCGTCGCAACCGCATAGTACGAGCTAACGTGAACAGCGTCGTGAATGATACCGCTGGGTTACCGTCTTCAGCGCAACCGAAAAATATGAGCTACCGTGAACAGCTCTCAAAACATACTCTTGCCCTCTAGACCGTTTATTTGTTTATATTATTGTCCATCTTAGATAGTAAGTTAGTTTTAGGCCATGTCTTTTTATATAAGAATGGAATACAGGAGACAGGATGTTTTATAACCGTTTGTTTCATTACCTAGTCCCATTTTTAACATTACATATAACAATTGGCACTAATACGCACAATTCACCCCTGGCTTGCCGTTCCTCCACTATAACAAGCTGCCCGGTGCATAAGTGGGCCCTCGATCACATGAATCCCGAGGGTGGCGCCCGAGAACCGACCACCGAGTGGATGTTTTGACCTTCAGGCAGTCAAACTGTTGATCAGTTCAGAAAGCAGAGATATCCCGAATATAAGTAGACACCGTCAAACCGATACCCCTGCGCTGAGCATTTGACCGATGACTGTCTGCACGAGAAATATCCACTGACCGATGTTCCGCTGCCGTAAACAGAGTAGAGCCGTAGAGCACGACTGATCCCCTCCTCTAGTAAAACGTGTCACAGTAGCTTCTGGGATATTTTTAAATCTTGTCTTAATTGGTAAAATTCTCAACATTTAGGAAATTAGATATATTTTTGGAAAGTATATTGTTTCATATTTCTAGTATATTATTGCGTTTTGGTATAATCAAGGACTAGAAGAAATTTAGAAATACAGAAATTTAACATGGAATACCAAGCTGAAATATTTTTCTTACTTAATGATGCTGTTGCAGAAATCTAACCCTTTTTAGGACTGTGATTTTGAATTTCATTTTCCTTTGTTTGTATTCCAACTAATATTCGCATAATTTCAAATTGGATGAAAAGTATCCAAGTATCTTAACGTATTTTTATGCTTAATGGTTAGAGTTTATAGAGTATATTAGACGAAATATATCTAAGATCAATAATAAGATCTTAAAATCCGTATAAAATTAGTGATAGTAAGAAAACAAATTCATACGTGGGCCATCCTGTACAAACAAGGTTAATTCTTAATGTGCTCGTGGCAATGAACAAGCTGGAAATAAATGCGACGTCTGCAGGGTGACTAGCAAAATTATTGTTTTTTAAATTTATTTTACGAAACGAATCAATACTTTTTTAGCAAAAATTATGGAGTGCAATTTAAAACCCAAAAATATTTTGCTATAAAGGAAGATAGCAAAGAATGGAAAAAGACGCGTTGCGACATATATTGTTACAGAGCTGTTTTCTTGCAAGAATTAACGATTTCATAACCGAAATTAACAATTTCGTTGCATATCCATATATAGTTGGTCTACTAAGAGAATACCCATGCGTCATCAATTTTCGAACATATCCAAGACAGTTTTGAAACCTGTTCATCTTAATTTGTATAGAAATAATAAAACGACGGAAACCAAAACATTATTTTTCTAATCCAAACCATACGTTGCCGAAAATTTGAGATGGGTAGAGCAAGATAGAAAGAAACAACCGAGACAAACGAATCATTTCGTTTTCTGAATACAGACTTACATTATTTTAATGACAATCATCGTTCACAGTTTTATTTACATTGTATTTTTAAGACATTTTGATCATTCAAATTAATTTAAAACAGAAGATTGTTTTACATAAAATTTATTAATTATTATTTTATAATTTATTACCTGTAAGTATGTATTATTTTTATTAAAAAACTAAACCTAGACGTATAAATATTTCTAACCTTCAAATCTGTCGTCGGTGTCTAAATGCCCGACACGCGTATATAATTTTAAAATATTTTTCACACTACATTATTCAGTTGTAATGATCAGGAATTAAAAATTAGAATAAAATAATGAGATTTGATTTTAGATAATGGGTGGTAAAACGCAAAAAGAAAAGCATATTTAGCATATAGAACGACAAAAACGCCGGAAGCATACAATAGGTACAAACTAATTCGCAACGAAACTAATCTACTAGTCAGGCAACTAAAAAGTGAACATTGGGAGCAGTTCTCTAAAAGAATGAAAGGAGACTTCTATAGTGTACAAAAACAAATGTGACGACTGATAAGACAACAGCGCAAAGAAGTATCTGAACTCTCCGAAACAAACAAAATATCAGAGGAGAAATGGATAGACTACCTAACAAAATTATTTGAGGGAGATGCTAACATTGGAAAAAACAACATACCAGCAATAAGGAATAATGTGGAAGTCACCATTCAAGAAGTAGAGAAAGCTATAAAATCCTTAAAAAATAGAAAGTCTCCCGGACAAGACGGAATTCATAACGAATTGTTGAAATACGGAGGACAGCGACTAACACAGGAACTCACAAGCTTCATTCGAAAAATCTTGACACAATGCAAAGTACCAGATAGGCGGAGAACCAGCACAATAATGCTTATGTTTAAGAAAGGTGACAAACAAGAACCAGGGAACTACAGGGGTATTAATCTACTGGACACAACTCTGAAACTCGTTACGAAAGTAATCAAAAATAAAATTAATTCGGTTACAACACTGGAAGACGAACAGCAGGGATTTAGATCAAGAAGGTCTTGCGTGGATGCAGTATTTATTCTACGACAGATAGTCGAAAAATCTCTAGAATACAATAAACCAACATTTTTATGCTTTATAGATCTAACAAAAGCATTCGATCGCATAAAGCTAGATGACGTAATCCACCTGTTATATAAGAGAAATATTCCTATCAATATAATTCAGACCATCGAAAACATATACGCAAACAATAAAGTTCAGATTCGCACTAACGGTAAATTATCTACACCTACACCAGTCAACAGCAGTATTAGACAGGGAGACTCACTTAGTCCTTTATTATTTAACATGATAATGGACGAAATAATAATGGAGGTGCGACTTGGTAGAGGATATAAAATGGGTGATACAGAAATAAAAATTCTCTGTTACGCTGAGGACGCTGTGATATGTGCCGAAAATGAAGACGACCTCCAGAGATTGTTAAATACCTCTAATCTTACGGGAAGAAAATATAATATGATTATCTCAGCCGAAAAAACTAAATGTATGACAACCTCAAAAGAACCCCTCCGATGCAAACTAGAACAAGACGGTCGAATAATACAATAAAAAATGAGTTTCAAATATCTAGGAATCGATATAACTAGTTATGGCAACATCGAAGATGAAGTAAGAGGACAGGTGGCCAAAGCAAACAAAGTGGCAGGTTGCCTCAACGACGTGATCTGGCGAAACAAACACTTATAACAAGAAACAAAGGTTCGGATCTACAAAACCACAATTAGACCTATTATGACATATACCTCAGAAACACGGCCAGAGACGACAAAAACGAAACAACTATTGGAGATTACAGAAATGAGAATACTTCGACGAATAACAGGAAAAACGCTACTAGACAGAGAAAGAAGCGATAACATCAGGCAATCATGCAACACAGATTGCATTAATGAGTGGATCCTACAACGTAAGACACAATGGAAAAAACACATAAGCCGAATGACAGAGGATAGACTGGTAAGGATCGCACGAGATAAATCGCCTAGTGGTACACGCGACCGCGGAAAAGGTGGAGCGATAATTTGAGTCCAGAATGAGGAAAATCGAAGAATGAACAGGTCAGGGACCTATTATAGAAGGTAGAAGAAGAAGAAGAAGAAGAAGAGTGGTAAAACTATTCAGCACAACAGCTTGTGCTTAATTTGTGTGAGTACTTCGAGTTAGAGAAGAGAAACGGTTCTCATATGGAATTAGTTGCGTCCGATCGAGAAGTAAAAAAATAATTTTATTTTTGGAAACAAACATTTTCAATTAGGTATCATTATTTTTAGACAACACTGCCTTTAAAATTTCAAGGCAAACCTTATATGTCATGTAAAAAAGGAAAGAAAACAATGCTAACCTGAACTAACCTGAAAAAAATTAGACCTTATCAAAAAGAAAAAACCACAAGTGTTCCCGAAAGGTCTAAAATGGAAGTTCGAAATACACTCAGCAATATATACTAAGAAAGTAAGAGTACAATCTCTGTTATAATCTAAGTTAACCTTGAAACAAGCATCCTTGGTCTATATTTAATAAGCTTAATTATTATTATTTATTATTTTTAGAACGGCTTAAATACTGAACTTACCAACAATGAGATTGTGTCTCTGAATAAATCGTCTTTAAGTATTCTGTTTAAGGAGCTGAGATTTAAATACACAAATGTTGACAAGAGAAGAGCATTAATTGAAACAACATGCGTTGCTTCTGCAAGAGATCGTTTTCTTCGAAAGTATAGAACAATCTCAATAGTTGTTATGCAAAAATAGTTGTTGTAGACAAACTGTGAAATACGTATTTTTAAAAAATCGAAATTTCAGTAAGAAATAAAGAAATCTTTCTGCCGTATTTAAATTGTTTTTTTATATATGTAAATTCTTCTTTCAGGCAGAGAATATGAAAAATATATATATACAAACAGTTTATTTTCTGCAAATATCGCTCTGGTCTTCTCTCCATACGCGTTTCAATCACCTCATGATCTCGTCAGTGGAGCTGTATCGGACCGAGAGCAACATTAGCAAGAAATAACTGAAATATGAAATATAAATTTCAAAGAATGTCGGCAGGATATTGCACCTGCCCTCTACCGACCTCAATGTCAGACTGAAAAATATAGCCAATCGAACGACATCTATGAATCATTGGAGTAATGTGAAATTTTTAAAGAACAAAATTTCAGTAAAAAATCAAGAAATCTCTGCCGTATTTAAATAGTTTGTTATATACGTAAATTCTCCTTTCAGGCACAGAATATGAAACATATATATATACATATATATATATATATATATATATATATATATATATATATATATATATATATATATATATATATATATATATATATATATATATATATATATACAAACACTTTATTTCCTGCAAATATCGCTCTGGTCCTTTCTCCATACGTGTTTCGATCACTTCATGATCTCGTCAGTGGAGCTGTATCGGACCGAGAGCAACATTAGCAGGAAATAACTGATATATGAAATATAACTTTCAAGGTACGACCCCCTCACCGCGGTGTCTGCGGGGTCGTTATTTACACCACTGACACCGACCCGAAGCTGAAAAAACAGCAGAAGCTGAGTAAACAGGGTCGAGCGTTGAATGAGTACAGAATTCAGAAGAGGCCTCCTGCAAAGATATAGTCGTGCCTCTTGACAAGCTTAGTCTTCTTCTTATTCTTCTTCTTCTTCTTCTTCTTCTAGGTAGAACCAAGTTCTGTTATCTACACAATGCCTCATCGATCCTCGTTTAAGGTCGAAATCCAGCAGTCTCTCCATCTTTTGGGTGGCCGTCCAGGCGGCCGTTTCGTGTTTGGTTTCTCTCTCATCACGGTTTTTGCTAGTCTCTCATCGTCCATTCGTTCCACGTGATCTCTCCACTGCCTACGATGGTTTCGACAAGCTTAGTGCATTGTAAAAACCAATTTCTGAAGAAAATAATATTAGGGAGTTTATAGTAATATATAGCTTATAATTTTAGATTTGGATTGTGGTTAACAAGTTTTAGGTTTATTTGCTTTAAATTATAGTTTATTTAATTAGGTTTACCCGACGACTATAAAAAGTCATTTGCAATTTCCAACACCTTATATTTTGCTATTTTTATACATGAAAGGCCTGAGACTCATTGGGAAGACTCATTCTGTTTCTTTTTCTCACCTTGCAACTTATCGCTGTAAGTATTGTTTTGAGAATAATAGTTACTAAAAACATACAAAGAATGTTTTATATTAATTATCCAGACCAATAACCTTAAATTTAAGAACCGTTTTCTAAAAAGCGCTAAACAGCGAACAATAACAGTATAAATTTTTATACGGAATTGAAATCTTTGAAGTCGGTGCTAAATTAATACATAAAAAAACTACTCATAGAAAAAGCTACCTACAATTTACTAACGTTACAACATACAAACATATTTAGATAAGTTTTTTCACTGACTTTATTTGTGATAGCTTCTTTTTTGTAGCTTGTCTATATCTTATGATGGATGTTTCATTTAGTAATAATTTGACATCAAATTTAATAATTTCAATTACATATAAAACTTTGTATAGTAATATTTTACTTCTTAGCGCTTTTTTGAAAGAGGTTTTTATTATGTAAAATCCGCTGACGTACTTAGTTTTTTCTCAAGGAATCAAATTTTAAATTATAGACCAAATTTTTCCTTTTTTTTTAAATTATCTTATTAACGAACTCAAATTTAATTTTGTCAAGTTTTTTAAAACTGTATAATAGTTGATAATTGATTTTGCACTTTAATTCACAGTAGGCTATAAATACCGAATACATATCTTGTTAATAATAACATCTTTGGTAAAACGTCTTGAATATTATCTAGAATAAGTTTTGCGGGCCCTTGTAATATAATATAATTTAATAGTTCAAGGCAAATTTTATTATATTCTAGGCTTCATACATTCCCTAAATACAAACAATTTCTAATTATTTGTACGTAGAGAATACTACGCCTACTATACCCATACGACTCACTCGGCAGCCCCGTAGCCCCCACTACTCTTCTAAAGGGTGTTTTTATAGAGGTATAGAACTTTTAAATGGAATAAAACAAAGATGAATTTTTTAAATTGACATGAAATTTACTTTATTCGAAAGATAACCTTCTGGCATTATAATTTAAAGATGACTTCTGGCATATGACCGCCACTGCTGGCTCGGACGTAGTTTAATCTGGAAGTCCAATTTTCGATGACTTTTTCCAACATTTGTGGCCGTATATCGGCAATAACACGGCGAATGTTGTCCTCCAAGTGATCAATCGTTTCGGGCTTATCGGTGTACACTAGCGACTTCACATATCTCCACAGAAAATAGTCTAGCGGCGTTAAGTCGCACGATCCTGGAGGCCAATTCACGGGTCCGAAACGTGAAACTCTGCGGTTACCAAACGTTTCCTTCAATAAATCAATTGTGGCACGAGCTGTGTGACATGTTGCGCCGTCTTGTTGAAACCACAGCTCCTGCACATCATGGTTGTTCAATTGATGAACGAAAAAGTCAGTAATCATGGCTCTATAGCGGTCACCATTGACTGTCACGTTCTGACCAGCATCGTTTTTAAAGAAGTACGGACCAATGATTCCACCAGCCCATAAAGCACACCAAACAGTCAGTTTTTCTGGATGTAACGGTGTCTCAACATACACTTGAGGATTATCATCACTCCAAATACGGCAGTTTTGTTTATTGACGTATCCATTCAAACAAAAGTGAGCTTCATCGCTAAACAAAATTCGCTTATGAAAATCTGGATCAACGGCAATCTTGTTTTGGGCCCATTCACCGAATCTACGCCTTGCTAGGTGATCGTATGGCTTCAATTCTTGCACGAGTTGGATTTTGTAAGCACACAAACCAAGATCTTTCCGTAAAATCTTCCATAAAGTGGATGGACACATATCCAATTCCTGTGCACGATGGCGGATAGACTGATTCGGGTCTTCCTCTACGCTACGCTCTACAGCAGCAATGACTTCTTCTGTACGCACTGTACGACGTCTCTGTGGATGCGTATTATCATTTAGAGTAAACGTGGTGCGAAAACGTTCCATAGTTAATCGAATTAATTGCTCTTATGGACGATTATGTTGACCGTAAAATGGACTTAGTGCGCGATACGTATTTCAAACAGAACCATGATTTTCAAAATAAATTTGCACAATTTGGAAGCGTTGTTCAGGCGTCAGTCTATTCATGTTGAAATGCCAAACCAAACTAAACATAAATCACTTGACAGCTGACAAAATGGCCGCCAGTTAAAAAATTTGCCAACTTAAAGTTCTATACCTCTATAAAAAACACCCTCTACTTCCACGCGCTCGGCCGTTTTCGATCATGTTTGCCATCATTTTTCACTCATTTTATAGACTTGTTGATACAAAGTGAAAATATAAGCTTGTAAAATGATATTTCTACTTTTAAAATCTTTTTTCGAAATTGCAATCATTCGTGACGTATCCAGGAGATCTGAAAGATGCACTAAAAACATTAAAAATTATGCAAAAACTAATGAACCGACAGCATCTGGTTTTGATACACATAAAGTACACATCAGTTAATGTTATTTCGCAAAAGACCAGCACCACAACTTAAAAAATGACGAAGATATAATTTTTTTTAAAAAAATGCTGAATTATCCAGTTTTTCCTGCTTTTCTCCTTTTCTAATCATCCGATTGGGCCGGGCTCGTTTTATTAGCAATTTTATTTTCTACAATTCGTCTCTTAATATCATTCAGCTTGCTTAATTAGTTTTGATTTTATAGGTAAAAAACGACAAGAAAACGGAATTTTTTGGTTATACTTATTGATTACAAATTAATGGATCATAACATAACAAAATAACACTACGGAGTGTTTTTAGTTTGATGGCACGGTCGATGTTCTAAAAGTACTTTTGTCACTAAAAAATCTCTATTGATTGGTTTAATTGCAGAATATTGTTCGGCGTTCTGCATCACCTGGACGTATATTTGGCATAATATGAAACTTGTAGAGCTGGTACTATTATTTTTTTTTAATATTGCCGTGATTGCATAAAAGTTCCATGTTCTACTAAGTTATCTATTAATCTAAAAAATACATCTGGACATGCCTGTTTTCTTTTCAAATTTTTATAATTCAAAAAGATTTTTTCTGGTTTTCATCGCAGCTCGGAAAGACTTTTTAATAATACTAAATATATATTACACGTACCTGTTAAAAAGTGACAGAATTCGATCAGAGACTCTTTTCAATGATATATTGTGGTAGCGTTAACCCTTTGATCTATAATCGTTTTCTGCCCTATATTAATTAGTAACTATTTTAATAACCTATAATTGAATTTCATAGTAATAAAGACACTCTGAAAGTCTGGTCGTTCGACTTCTCTCTTGCAGCTTTAGTACCAATCACTACGGTTATTAAAGCTTACCACAACCATGACTCAAATCTTCAGGACTCAGGAAAGGCTGCTAGTTAATTGGTCAGTAGACATCTCTTGTTTTGTAAGTCTCGCAACAGCGCGCCCGCAAGTTAATTCGTGTGAAGGTTTTAATTAAATTGAATAAAACAAGTTTATCAAAACACTTAGTCTATTAACAAAATAAATAGAATAAACGAACTATTTACAATGAGAAACTTAAACTAATAACAATTACGAAAAACTAACATAATTGCTCTTCACGGCCGTTATTTTAACCAAAGACTTAAAACCCAATTTTGAAGAAACACGTATAAATAGCTTAATAAAATATTAAACAAGAAAGAAATAAAACGTGAAAAAACAGCTATTTATATTACTTAATCAAACCGTGTGAAAATCGCGAACGGCCCCACTAAAATAACACACGATAATCCCTTAATTTCCCAAATTAAACAAAGATAACCTTCTTTCCCGACGATTATACACGTGACGTAATTATTCTACGGCACTGGTACTACGGTACCGTTCTAACCGACATTCAAATTGTGACTAAAATTTACTATTCCTTAAAAGAGTGTCTTCGAATCTTACACCCCCTCTCCCTTTGTTTCCAGTTTGTACCCAAATTACAAGATGGAACCCGGTAAACGTCAATTTCTTTCCCTTAAAGTTCGAAGGTTTCGCTCGTTACATGCTGAGGACGTTAGCTATTCTATACCGGATGCTTGATTCACGAACTGACCTGTAAGCATCTTAAGCTTAATTTTTTATATAAAAGAATAGTAAAACAAACTAACCTACGTCTTCCTATAATGAAAAGAATACATGTTAAAGACTGTAAAAAAAAACTATTCACTTTTCTTGGCTGTTTTGGCAATAAACATCTTAACTCATTATTTCTTGTGAATAGAAAAAACAGTGATTACTCAGTATTCTTTTTACAAATGGCCAAACGATATATTTCTATTATAGTGAGTTTATTTGATCATTCTTTTGTTTCCTAATAATGGGAAAATCGTTCACTATTTTAAACCATTTTAACGGTATTCCACATACCATATGTTAAAAAATACCCTTATCACGTCTGGTTTTATTTACTTAACCAGGGCAGGATTACTTAGACAGATTTATAGGCAATTCTAAGAGAGGATCCTATTACGTCATCATAAATTAACTGACTTTATGTATTTTTTTAAGAAAACATTTAAACGACAAAGATCATAAAAGTTAAGTTCGATAACTGATTTATTCTTCCTTTAGACCTTCGTGGATAGTGATAAAAATATAACTACCCTATGCCCACGGAATATCTATTCACAGAGTGATTGTTTAATTATTTATTTTAACAAAATATAGTTGACATTGAACAATGCAAATAATTAACATTTGTTCCATTACAAAAATATAATTCAGTCGCCTCTTCAAACCTAATTAAATTTTCATCTATCAAATTGTGATGGATATTAAAAAGTTTCTGTTTTCCGCAGTAGGCATAGCCTCCTTTCCCTTTTTTTCGTTGTTTTTTTATATACAGTAATCCACTTTTACAGCAGTAATAAAAGTTATCTTTCTTAAAGCGTTTTATATTTAGAGAATCTCAGAAACTAATGTTATTATGAATAAAATCTGTATTCATAGCATACTGCGCGTTTAAATTTGGATTTCTAAAAAATCAAAATTTTAAATTTTTTAGTAAATAAGCCTCAGTAGAATTAGCCTCAAAATTAGGTAATTTGGACATTTAGTGTTTCTAGATATAAGCTGGCCGGAGGATGTTCAGAATGATGGTGGTAATTGATGATTTCTTAGACTTTAGTAATTCATATACAATAGGATTCTCTAGTAGCCCGATAAAATTTGGCTATTTCACTGATTTTACTGGATACTGATAGAAAAAAAATTTTCCAAAATACCGATACCCAATCGCATAGTATGATATTCCAATGAGAACTATTGGGCGCTCTTGATTTGTTTATAAATAATCGATAAATAGAAAAATCAGATTATAAATTCTATGTCGTTGCTATCAACAGATAAAATGTACAGCTTCAAAAAAGCTACAATTCTTTTTTTTTTGGACATCCTATTCCAATAAATAGTTCATTATTAATTACACTGGATAACCGCTAAAATGTATCTAAAATTGTCTAAGCGACTAAATCTTATCATTTTTGGTGTGCTTGAACCCAAACTAAACTTATCTTTTTAACATCACTTCAAGGTTTAGAGATACGCGTGTCATGGCTCCCTATATATTAACAATGTAATCGTAAGAATGCACATGGTATATTTGTATAGTTATAACAGTAGATGAGCGCGTCGTTACCCAAGGGCTTAAAATAAGGGAGAGCCATTTAAACCCATTTAAATCAACGTTTATGTCTGCTTTGTACTGAACAGCCCCCGTATACAAACAAATGTCAAACACTACTTTAGCGAATATTATGGAATTGAATAGAAAATTCTCGAATATTCTCTAAAAATATAGAGGCCGTATTTTGGTATATAGGCAGCTACAAATGGAGGGGTTAGTCAGTCGAAGGTAGAGAGTCCAATTAAATTGTTGAGATTGTAAGATGTCTTGAACGGGTGTAGACAATCCAGATCACTCCTGATATGTTTGTGGTAAGGTGACTTTACCTGTTAACACTTATAATTTAAACAAATACAATAATATTCAATATTAGATTTCATATTTAATACAAATAGTCCAAGCCATAGATAAAATTGGAACTATTTTCGACGTAAATTCCGAGATGGATAAGACCTATCTAGGGGTGTTGGGGTCAACGTAAGAACAAAGCCTACATAAAATGTAACAGCAAAAAATAGTTTGGAGCTAAAAGAGGGGGTTCAAATTTGATTAAAACAGGTTTTTTGAATCTGTAAACCAAGGAACGCATTGTGGAAAAAAAGTTTCAAATAATAATTGTAGAGATTTTAAAGACCTATAGTTTTAGCTTTTTTACGATCATTTTCGTCAATTTGTTATTGCAAAAATGCCAAAAAATTCTTAAAATTAGCAAATAAGATAATTTATTGCTGAGATATTTCTATTTGTTTATCCCAAGACACAAAATGCTGATTGCTATGATTTTTTTTTTAGGTAAACATTTTGACCTCCACAAAAGCACAATTTCTTCATGAAGACCTAAATTTTTATATCTTCTTAGGGGCAAATGAAAAAATTAATTTCCAGCCCCTTAATTATCGCTCTAAAAAAGAGAGTGTGCAATATTTATAATTTTTGACCTATCCCAGATGAAAAAAAAACACTGAAAATGTTCCTTTGATTGATGAAATACAATAATGTTTGAGAGCGCTGCTGATTTGAATCTGCAAGTTCAGTTTTCTCGTGCGTACTAAAGCTCTATTTCTTTATAATAAAAAACACCCCCCTTTCTAAAGCGATATTTAAAGGGTTGAAAATTAATTTTTTCATTTGCCCCTAAGAAGATATGACAGTTTAGGTTAGTTCACTCAAGAAAAAGTTATAACAATCAAGATTTTGCATCTTGAGATAAGCAATTAACAATATCTCTGCAACAAATTATCGATTTACCATTATAAAATGTTATTTTGTTCAGAAAGGCGAGGGCTTCCTTTTAAAACAAAAAACTGCAAAAAAAGTTGATTTTGCAATAAATAATTAATTTGAGAAAAATGGCCGATTTTGAAGGATTTATGACCTTTTTACAATAATAAATTAACAAGAATAATCGCACAAAGCTCAAATTGTAGGTTTTTAAAATCTCTACAACTTGAAACTTTTTTCCAAAATATGTTCCTTAGCTTGTAGATTTAAAAAACCTGTTTTAGCCAACTTTGATCCCCTCTTCTTGGCCCCAACCTATTTTTTGTTGTTACATTTTATGTAGTGTGTTCTTACATTTTCCTCAATATTCCTGGGTAGGTCTTATCCATCTCGGAGTTTATATTACTATATTCACCTATGGCTTAGACTAAGAATAAAAATTTTTCAATTAAAGACCTAAATTATATATAGTATATCACTTGCAATATTACTTATTCTAACGAAAGTAACTAAAGTAACGATTCCAGAGTAACGAGTCCTATAGACGAAAGTAACGAATGATTACAAGTCTTTAACTTAACTAAACTTTCCACCGCTAATGGGCACCTATTTAATAATAACATATCAAACAAAAAAAATTAAATATCTTTTATTTTATACACATACAAAAATGTATTAAACTTATAAATAAAAATTATTGGGAATTTTTTAAAACATAAATAACAATTTAGACTTTTACAATAGCTTTTCCAATGTTTACCCCCTTTAACACATTTAAAAGTACATCAAAACCTTCCGTAATCGTTTCCTTATATTTAAGTTTCCCTTCTTTGATCCATTTTAAATTATGTAAACAACTATGAAGCCTCCTACTATTAATTGTTTATTTATTACAGAAACTGCAGTAAGGGCACCTGAAAATAAATAAGAAGTTAATGCTATGAAAAATATCAGAAAAAATATCCATATAATAATAATTGCAGAATTCAATGATACCCTTTATTTGTGTGCCAAATTTTTTTTCAATTCATTCTTTATTTTGTATTTTATGAAGTGTTTTGTAACAAAAACTGGGTTTTGTGTTATTGAAACATCGCACTGAAGATAATCAGAGAGGTGGAAGGCCTTCGGAGGCAAATAATTCTGATGTTTGCAGAAAAGTGGAAATACAATGGTTTACGAAGATTGGCAAAGCATTAAATATATTTGATTCGTGTATTTTGATGAGTCTAAAAGATAAACTAGACTAAGAAAATTTTCAGCAAGATGGATTCTAAGGTTGTTTAATCTGGAAATAAAACTGTTTAATAGGGAGACAGCTGTAGAGAAATGGAGGAACTAGAGACAAAACATGACACTTTTAACATATTTAAATAGGTTAGAGAAGTTTCTGGATTGTTCAACAGGAAGACCCCTAATATACCAGTAGACACAACAGGCAAACCTCTCATGAATGAACAAGAAATCCTTAATGCCTGAAGTTCCTACATAACTGAATTATACTTTTTGATTACAAATTAATGGATCATAACATAACAAAATAACACTACGGAGTGTTTTTAGTTTGATGGCACGGTAGATGTTCTAATAGTACTTTTGTCACTAAAAAATCTCTATTAATTGGTCTAATTGCAGAATATTATTCGGCGCTCTGCATCACCTGGACGTATATTTGGCATGATATGGAACTTGTAGGGCTGCCACTATTATTTTTTTTAATATTGCCGTGATTGCATAAAAGTTCCATCTTCTACTAAGTTATCTATTAATCTAAAAAATACATCTGGATATTCCTGTTTTCTTTTCAAATTTTTATAATTCAAAAAGAATTTTTCTGGTTTTCATCGCTGCTCGGAAAGACTTTTTAATAATACTAAATATATATTACACGTACCTGTTAAAATGTGACAAAATTCGATCATAGACTCTTTCCAATCATATACTGTGGTAGCGTTAACCCTTTCATCTATAATCGTTTTCTGCCCCATACTAATTAGTAACTATTTTAATAACCTATAATTGAATTTCATAGTAATAAAGACACTCTGGAAGTCTGGTCGTTCGACTTCTCTCTTGCAGCTTTAGTACCAACCACTACGGTTATTAAAGCTTACCACAACCATGACTCAGATCTTCAGGACTCAGGAAAGGCTGCTAGTTATTTGGTCAGTAGACATCTCTTGTTTTGTAGGTCTCGCAACAGCGCGCCCGCGAGTTAATTCGCGTGAAGGTTTTAATTAAATTGAATAAAACAAGTTTATCAAAACACTTAGTCTATTAACAAAATAAATAGAATAAACGAACTATTTACAATGAGAAACTTAAACTAATAACAATTACGAAAAACTAACATAATTGCTCTTCACGGCCGTTATTTTAACCAAAGACTTAAAACCCAATTTTGAAGAAACACGTATAAATAGCTTAATAAAATATTAAACAAGAAAGAAATAAAACGCGAAAAAACAGCTATTTATATTACTTAATCAAACCGTATGAAAATCGCGAAATGCCCCACTAAAATAACACACGATAATCCCTTAATTTCTCAAATTAAACAAAGATAACCTTCTTTCCCGACGATTATACCCGTGACGTAATTATTCTACGGCACTGGTACTACGGTACCGTTCTAACCGACATTCAAATTGTGACTAAAATTTACTATTCCTTAAAAGAGTGTCTTCGAATCTTACACCCCCTCTCCCTTTGTTTCCAGTTTGTACCCAAATTACAAGATGGAACCCGGTAAACGTCAATTTCTTTCCCTTAAAGTTCGAAGGTTTCGCTCGTTACATGCTGAGGACGTTAGCTATTCTATACCGGATGCTTGATTCACGAATTGACCTGTGAGCATCTTAAGCTTAATTTTTTATATAAAAAATAGTAAAACAAACTAACCTACGTCTTCCTATAATGAAAAGAATACATGTTTAAGACTGTAAAAAAAAACTATTCACTTTTCTTGACTGTTTTGGCAATAAACATCTTAACTCATTATTTCTTGTGAATAGAAAAAACAGTGATCACTCAGTATTCTTTTTACAAATGGCCAAACGATATATTTCTATTATAGTGAGTTTATTTGATCATTCTTTTGTTTCCTAATAATGGGAAAATCGTTCACTATTTTAAAACATTTTAACGGTATTCCACATACCATATGTTAAAAAATACCCTTATCACGTCTGGTTTTATTTACCTAACCACGGCAGGATTACTTAGACAGATTTATAGGCAATTCTAAGAGAGGGTCCTATTACGTCTTCATAAATTAACTGACTTTATGTATTTTTTTAAGAAAACATTTAAACGACGAAGATCATAAAAGTTAAGTTCGATAACTGATTTATTCTTCCTTTAGACCTTCGTGGATAGTGATAAAAAAATATAACTACCCTATTCCCACGGAATATCAATTCACAGAGTGATTATTTAATTATTTATTTTAACAAAATATAGTTGACATTGAACAATGAAAATAATTAACATTTGTTCCATTACAAAAATATAATTCAGTCGCCTCTTGAGACATCTCACTGGATTTGATAAAACACTCTAGCGTGTCATACTTCTCGGCATTTTAATAATTTTGGACAGTCATCAATTATTAAAACGTAAAAAAAATACTCAGTGGATGAAAGAAACTCTTTATCGTAGTATTTCAAACCTAATTAAATTTTCATCTATCAAATTGTGATGGATATTATAAAGTTTCTGTTTTCCGCAGTAGGCATAGCCTACTTTCCCTTTTTTTCGTTGTTTTTTTATATACAGTAATCCAGATTTACAGCAGTAATAAAAATTATCTTTCTTAAAGCGTTTTATATTTAGAGAATCTCAGAAACTAATGTTATTATGAATAAAATCTGTATTCATAGCATACTGCGAGTTTAAATTTGGATTTCTAAAAAATCAAAATTTTAAATTTTTTAGTAAATAAGCCTCAGTAGAATTAGCCTCAAAATTAGGTAATTTGGACATTTAGTGTTTCTAGATATAAGCTGGCGGAAGGATGTTCAGAATGAGGGTGGTAATTGATGATTTCTTAGACTTTAGTAATTCATATACAATAGGATTCTCTAGTAGCCCGATAAAATTTAGCTATTTCACTGATTTTACTGGATACTGATAGAAAAAAATTTTTCCAAAATACCGATACCCAATCGCATAGTATGATATTCCAATGAGAACTATTGGGCGCTCTTGATTTGTTTATAAATAGACGATAAATAGAAAAATCAGATTATAAATTCTATGTCGTTGCTATCAACAGATAAAATGTACAGCTTCAAAAAAGCTACAATTCTTTTTTTTTTGGACATCCTATTCCAATAAATAGTTCATTATTAATTACACTGGATAACCGCTAAAATGTATCTAAAATTGTCTAAGCGACTAAATCTTATCATTTTTGGTGTGCTTGAACCCAAACTAAACTTATCTTTTTAACATCACTTCAAGGTTTAGAGATACGCGTGTCATGGCTCCCTATATATTAACAATGTAATCGTAAGAATGCACATGGTATATTTGTATAGTTATAACAGTAGAGGAGCGCGTCGTTACCCAAAGGCTTAAAATAAGGGAGAGCCATTTAAACCCATTTAAATCAACGTTTATGTCTGCTTTGTACTGAACAGCCCCCGTATACAAACAAATGTCAAACACTACTTTAGCGAATATTATGGAATTGAATAGAAAATTTTCGAATATTCTCTAAAAATATAGAGGCCGTATTTTGGTATATAGGCAGCTACAAATGGAGGGGTTAGTCAGTCGAATGTAGAGAGTCCAATTAAATTGTTGAGATTGTAAGATGTCTTGAACGAGTGTAGACAATCCAGATCACTCCTGATATGTTCGTGGTAAGGTGACCTTACCTGTTAACACTTATAATTTAAACAAATACAATAATATTCAATATTAGATTTCATATTTAATACAAATAGTCCAAGCCATAGGTAAAAATTAGAACTATTTTTGACGTAAATTCCGAGATGGATAAGACCTATCTAGGGGTGTTGGGGGTAATGTAAAAACAAACCCTACATAAAATGTAACAGCAAAAAATAGTTTGGAGCTAAAAGAGGGGGTTCAAATTTGATTAAAACAGGTTTTTTGAATCTGTAAACCAAGGAACGCATTGTGGAAAAAAAGTTTCAAATAATCATTGTAGAGATTTTAAAGACCTATAGTTTTAGCTTTTTTACGATCATTTTCGTCAATTTGTTATTGCAAAAATGCCAAAAAATCTTAAAATTGGCAAATAAGATAATTTATTGCTGAGATATTTCTATTTGTTTATCCCAAGACACAAAATGCTGAGTGCTATAATTTTTTTTTGTTGGGTAAACATTTTAACCTCCACAAAAGCACAATTTCTTCATGAAGACCTAAATTTTTATATCTGGTTAGGGGCAATGAAAAAATTAATTTCCAGCCCCTTAATTATCGCTCTAAAAAAGAGAGTGTGCAATATTTATAATTTTTGACCTATCCCAGATGAGAAAAAAGATACTGAAAATGTTCCTTTGATTGCTGAAATACGACAATTATTGAGAGCGCTGCTGATTTGAACCTGCAAGTTCAGTTTTCTCGTGCGTACTAAAGCTCTATTTATTTATAAAAAAGAACACCTCCCTTTCTAAAGCGATATTTAAAGGGTTGAAAATTAATTTTTTCATTTACCCCTAAGAAGTATGTAAGTTTAGGTTAGTTCACTCAAGAAAAAGTTATAGCAACCAAGATTTTGCGTCTTGAGATAAGCAATTAACAATATCTCAGCAACAAATTATCGATTTACTATTATAAAATGTCGTTTTGTTCAGAAAGATGAGAGCTTCCCTTTAAAACAAAAAAGTGCAAAAAAAAGTTGATTTTGCAATAAATAATTAATTTGATAAAAATGGCCGATTTTGAGGGATTTATGACCTTTTTACAATAATAAATTAACAAAAATGATCGCACAAAGCTCAAATTGTAGGTTTTTAAAATCTCTACAACTTTTTCCCAAAATGTGGTCCTTGACTTGTAGATTTAAAAAACCCGTTTTAGCCAACTTCGATCCTCTCCTCTTAGCCCCCACCTATTTTTTGTTGTTACATTTTATGTACAGTTTGTTCTTACATTGCCCTCAATACTCCTGGATAGGTCTTATCCATCTCGGAGTTTACATCACTATATTCACCTATGGCTTGGACTAAGAATAAAAATTATTCAATTAAAGACCTAAATTATATATAGTATATCACTTGAAATATTACTTATTCTAATGAAAGTAACTAAAGTAACGATTCCAGAATAACGAGTCCTATAGACGAAAGTAACGAATGATTACAAGTCTTTAACTTAACTAAACTTTCCACCGCTAATGGGCACCTATTTAATAATAACATATCAAACAAAAAAAATTAAATATCTTTTATTTTATACACATACAAAAATGTATTAAACTTATAAATAAAAATTATTGGGAATTTTTTAAAACATAAATAACAATTTAGACTTTTACAATAGCTTTTCCAATGTTTACCCCCTTTAACACATTTAAAAGTACATCAAAACCTTCCGTAATCGTTTCCTTATATTTAAGTTTCCCTTCTTTGATCCATTTTAAATTATGTAAGCAACTATGAAGCCTCCTACTATTAATTGTTTATTTATTACAGAAACTGCAGTAAGGGCACCTGAAAATAAAAAAGAAGTTAATGCTATGAAAAATATCAGAAAAAATATCCATATAATAATAATTGCAGAATTCAATGATACCCTTTATTTGTGTGCCAAATTTTTTTTCAATTCATTCTTTATTTTGTATTTTATGAAGTGTTTTGTAACAAAAACTGGGTTTTGTGTTATTGAAACATCGCACTGAAGATAATCAGAGAGGTGGAAGGCCTTCGGAGGCAAATAATTCTGATGTTTGCAGAAAAGTGGAAATACAATGGTTTACGAAGATTGGTAAAGCATTAAATATATTTGATTCGTGTATTTTGATGAGTCTAAAAGATAAACTAGACTAAGAAAATTTTCAGCAAGATGGATTCTAAGGTTGTTTAATCTGGAAATAAAACTGTTTAATAGGGAGACAGCTGTAGAGAAATGGAGGAACTAGAGACAAAACATGACACTTTTAACATATTTAAATAGGTTAGAGAAGTTTCTGGATTGTTCAACAGGAAGACCCCTAATATACCAGTAGACACAACAGGCAAACCTCTCATGAATGAACAAGAAATCCTTAATGCCTGAAGTTCCTACATAACTGAATTATACTTGTTGATTACAAATTAATGGATCATAGCATAACAAAATAACACTACGGAGTGTTTTTAGTTTGATGGCACGGTAGATGTTCTAATAGTACTTTTGTCACTAAAAAATCTCTATTGATTGGTCTAATTGCAGAATATTATTCGGCGCTCTGCATCACCTGGACGTATATTTGGCATAATATGGAACTTGTAGGGATGGCACTATTATTTTTTTTAATATTGCCGTGATTGCATAAAAGTTCCATGTTCTACTAAGTTATCTATTAATCTAAAAAATACATCTGGACATGCCTGTTTTCTTTTCAAATTTTTATAATTCAAAAAGATTTTTTCTGGTTTTCATCGCAGCTCGGAAACACTTTTTAATAATACTAAATATATATTACACGTACCTGTTAAAATGTGACAGAATTCGATCATAGACTCTTTCCAATGATATATTGTGGTAGCGTTAACCCTTTCATCTATAATCGTTTTCTGCCCCATACTAATTAGTAACTATTTTAATAACCTATAATTCAATTTCATAGTAATAAAGACACTCTGGAAGTCTGGTCGTTCGACTTCTCTCTTGCAGCTTAAGTACGAACCACTACGGTTATTAAAGCTTACCACAACCATGACTCAGATCTTCAGGACTCAGGAAAGGCTGCTAGTTAATTGGTCAGTAGACATCTCTTGTTTTGTAAGTCTCGCAACAGCGCGCCCGCGAGTTAATTCGCGTGAAGGTTTTAATTAAATTGAATAAAACAAGTTTATCAAAACACTTAGTCTATTAACAAAATAAATAGAATAAACGAACTATTTACAATGAGAAACTTAAACTAATAACAATTACGAAAAACTAACATAATTGCTCTTCACGGCCGTTATTTTAACCAAAGACTTAAAACCCAATTTTGAAAAAACACGTATAAATAGCTTAATAAAATATTAAATAAGAAAGAAATAAAACGCGAAAAAACAGCTATTTATATTACTTAATCAAACCGTGTGAATATCGCGAAATGCCCTACTAAAATAACACACGATAATCCCTTAATTTCCCAAATTAAACAAAGATAACCTTCTTTCCCGACGATTATACCCGTGACGTAATTATTCTACGGCACTGGTACTACGGTACCGTTCTAACCGACATTCAAATTGTGACTAAAATTTACTATTCCTTAAAAGAGTGTCTTCGAATCTTACACCCCCTCTCCCTTTGTTTCCAGTTTGTTCCCAAATTACAAGATGGAGCCCGGTAAACGTCAATTTCTTTCCCTTAAAGTTCGAAGGTTTCGCTCGTTACATGCTGAGGACGTTAGCTATTCTATACCGGATGCTTGATTCACGAATTGACCTGTGAGCATCTTAAGCTTAATTTTTTATATAAAAAAATAGTAAAACAAACTAACCTACGTCTTCCTATAATGAAAAGAATACATGTTTAAGACTGTAAAAAAAAACTATTCACTTTTCTTGACTGTTTTGGCAATAAACATCTTAACTCATTATTTCTTGTGAATAGAAAAAACAGTGATCACTCAGTATTCTTTTTACAAATGGCCAAACGATATATTTCTATTATAGTGAGTTTATTTGATCATTCTTTTGTTTCCTAATAATGGGAAAATCGTTCACTATTTTAAAACATTTTAACGGTATTCCACATGCCATATGTTAAAAAATACCCTTATCACGTCTGGTTTTATTTACTTAACCAGGGCAGGATTACTTAGACAGATTTATAGGCAATTCTAAGAGAGGGTCCTATTACGTCTTCATAAATTAACTGACTTTATGTATTTTTTTAAGAAAACATTTAAACGACGAAGATCATAAAAGTTAAGTTCGATAACTGATTTATTCTTGCTTTAGACCTTCGTGGATAGTGATAAAAAAATATAACTACCCTATTCCCACGGAATATCTATTCACAGAGTAATTATTTAATTATTTATTTTAACAAAATATAGTTGACATTGAACAATGAAAATAATTAACATTTGTTCCATTATAAAAATATAATTCAGTCGCCTCTTAAGAGATTTTACTGGATTTTATGAAACACTCTAGCGTGTCATACTTCTCGGCATTTAATAATTTTGGACAGTCATCAATTATTAAAACGTAAAAAAAATACTCAGTGGATGAAAGAAACTCTTTATCGTAGTATTTCAAACCTAATTAAATTTTTATCTATCAAATTGTGATGGATATTATAAAGTTTCTGTTTTCCGCAATAGGCATAGCCTACTTTCCCTTTCTTTCGTTGTTTTTTTTATATACAGTAATCCCAATTTTCAGGAATAATAAAAATTATCTTTCTTAAACCGTTTTATACTTAGAGAATCTCAGAAACTAATGTTATTATGAATAAAATCTGTATTCATAGCATACTGCGAGTTTAAATTTGGATTTCTAAAAAATCAAAATTTTAAATTTTTTAGTAAATAAGCCTCAGTAGAATTAGCCTCAAAACTAGGTAATTTGGACATTTAGTGTTTCTAGATATAAGCTGGCGAGAGGATGTTCAGAATGATGGTGGTAATTGATGATTTCTTAGACTTTAGTAATTCATATACAATAGGATTCTCTAGTAGCCCGATAAAATTTGGCTATTTCACTGATTTTACTGGATACTGATAGAAAATTTTTTTTCCAAAATACCGATACCCAATCGCATAATATGATATTCCAATGAGAACTATTGGGCGCTCTTGATTTGTTTATAAATAATCGATAAATAGAAAAATCACATTATAAATTCTATGTCGTTGCTATCAACAGATAAAATGTACAGCTTCAAAAAAGCTACAATTCTTTTTTTTTGGACATCCTATTCCAATAAATAGTTCATTATTAATTACACTGGATAACCGCTAAAATGTATCTAAAATTGTCTAAGCGACTAAATCTTATCATTTTTGGTGTGCTTGAACCCAAACTAAACTTATCTTTTTAACATCACTTCAAGGTTTAGAGATACGCGTGTCATGGCTCCCTATATATTAACAATGTAATCGTAAGAATGCACATGGTACATTTGAATAGTTATAACAGTAGATGAGCGCGTCGTTGCCCAAGGGCTTAAAATAAGGGAGAGCCATTTAAACCCATTTAAATCAACGTTTATGTCTGCTTTGTACTGAACAGCCCCCGTATACAAACAAATGTCAAACACTACTTTAGCGAATATTATGGAATTGAATAGAAAATTCTCGAATATTCTCTAAAAATATAGAGGCCGTATTTTGGTATATAGGCAGCTACATATGGAGGGGTTAGTCAGTCGAAGGTAGAGAGTCCAATTAAATTGTTGAGATTGTAAGATGTCTTGAACGGGTGTAGACAATCCAGATCACTCCTGATATGTTTGTGGTAAGGTGACCTTACCTGTTAACACTTATAATTTAAACAAATACAATAATATTCAATATTAGATTTCATATTTAATACAAATAGTCCAAGCCATAGATAAAATTGGAACTATTTTCGACGTAAATTCCGAGATGGATAAGACCTATCTAGGGGTGTTGGGGTCAACGTAAGAACAAAGCCTACATAAAATGTAACAGCAAAAAATAGTTTGGAGCTAAAAGAGGGGGTTCAAATTTGATTAAAACAGGTTTTTTGAATCTGTAAACCAAGGAACGCATTGTGGAAAAAAAAGTTTCAAATAATAATTGTAGAGATTTTAAAGACCTATAGTTTTAGCTTTTTTACGATCATTTTCGTCAATTTGTTATTGCAAAAATGCCAAAAAATCTTAAAATTGGCAAATAAGATAATTTATTGCTGAGATATTTCTATTTGTTTATCCCAAGACACAAAATGCTGGTTGCTATGATTTTTTTTTTAGGTAAACATTTTGACCTCCACAAAAGCACAATTTCTTCATGAAGACCTAAATTTTTATATCTTCTTAGGGGCAAATGAAAAAATTAATTTCCAGCCCCTTAATTATCGCTCTAAAAAAGAGAGTGTGCAATATTTATAATTTTTGACCTATCCCAGATGAAAAAAAAAACACTGAAAATGTTCCTTTGATTGATGAAATACAATAATTTTTAAGAGCGCTGCTGATTTGAATCTGCAAGTTCAGTTTTCTCGTGCGTACTAAGGGTCTATTTCTTTATATTAAAAAGCACCCCCCTTTCTAAAGCGATATTTAAAGGGTTGAAAATTAATTTTTTCATTTGCCCCTAAGAAGATATGACAGTTTAGGTTAGTTCACTCAAGAAAAAGTTATAGCAATCAAGATTTTGCGTCTTGAGATAAGCAATTAACAATATCTCAGCAACAAATTATCGATTTACTATTATAAAATGTCGTTTTGTTCAGAAAGATGAGAGCTTCCCTTTAAATCAAAAAAGTGCAAAAAAAGTTGATTTTGCAATAAATAATTAATTTGATAAAAATGGCCGATTTTGAGGGATTTATGACCTTTTTACAATAATAAATTAACAAAAATGATCGCACAAAGCTCAAATTGTAGGTTTTTAAAATCTCTACAACTTTTTCCAAAATGTGTTCCTTGGCGTGTAGATTTGAAAAACCTGTTTTAGCCAACTTTGATCCCCTCCTCTCGGCCCCCACCTATTAGTTGTGGTTACATTTTATGTACAGTTTGTTCTTACATTGCCCTTAATACTCCTGGGTAGGTCTTATCCATCTCGGAGTTTACATCACTATATTCACCTATGGCTTGGACTAAGAATAAAAATTATTCAATTAAAGACCTAAATTATATATAGTATATCACTTGCAATATTACTTATTCTAACGAAAGTAACTAAAGTAACGATTCCAGAGTAACGAGTCCTATAGACGAAAGTAACGAATGATTACAAGTCTTTAACTTAACTAAACTTTCCACCGCTAATGGACACCTATTTAATAATAACATATCAAACAAAAAAAAAATTAAATATCTTTTATTTTATACACATTCAAAAATGTATTAAACTTATAAATAAAAATTATTGGGAACTTTTTAAAACATAAATAACAATTTAGACTTTTACAATAGCTTTTCCAATGTTTACCCCCTTTAACACATTTAAAAGTGCATCAAAACCTTCCGTAATTGTTTCCTTATATTTAAGTTTCCCTTCTTTGGTCCATTTTAAATTCTGTAAGCAACTATGAAGCTTCCTACTATTAATTGTTTATTTATTACAGAAACTGCAGTAAGGGCACCTGAAAATAAAAAAGAAGTTAATGCTATGAAAAATATCAGAAAAAATATCCATATAATAATAATTGCAGAATTCAATGATACCCTTTATTTGTGTGCCAATTTTTTTTTCAATTCATTCTTTATTTTGTATTTTATGAAGTGTTTTGTAAAAAAACTGGGTTTTGTGTTATTGAAACATCGCACTGAAGATAATCAGAGAGGTGGAAGGCCTTCGGAGGCAAATAATTCTGATGTTTGCAGAAAAGTGGAAATACAATGGTTTACGAAGATTGGTAAAGCATTAAATATATTTGATTCGTGTATTTTGATGAGTCTAAAAGATAAACTAGACTAAGAAAATTTTCAGCAAGATGGATTCTAAGGTTATTTAATCTGGAAATAAAACTGTTTAATAGGGAGACAGCTGTAGAGAAATGGAGGAACTAGAGACAAAACATGACACTTTTAACATATTTAAATAGGTTAGAGAAGTTTCTGGATTGTTCAACAGGAAGACCCCAAAAAACCAGTAGACACAACAGGCAAACCTCTCATGAATGAACAAGAAATCCTTAATGCCTGAAGTTCCTACATAACTGAATTATACTTGTTGATTACAAATTAATGGATCATAACATAACAAAATAACACTACGGAGTGTTTTTAGTTTGATGGCACGGTAGATGTTCTAATAGTACTTTTGTCACTAAAAAATCTCTATTGATTGGTCTAATTGCAAAATATTATTCGGCGCTCTGCATCACCTGGACGTATATTTGGCATAATATGGAACTTGTAGGGCTGCCACTATTATTTTTTTTAATATTGCCGTGATTGCATAAAAGTTCCATGTTCTACTAAGTTATCTATTAATCTAAAAAATACATCTGGACATGCCTGTTTTCTTTTCAACTTTTTATAATTCAAAAAGAATTTTTCTGGTTTTCATCGCAGCTCAGAAACACTTTTTAATAATACTAAATATATATTACACGTACCTGTTAAAATGTGACAGAATTCGATCATAGACTCTTTCCAATGATATATTGTGGTAGCGTTAACCCTTTCATCTATAATCGTTTTCTGCCCCATACTAATTAGTAACTATTTTAATAAACTATAATTGAATTTCATAGTAATAAAGACACTCTGGAAGTCTGGTCGTTCGACTTCTCTCTTGCAGCTTTAGTACCAACCACTACGGTTATTAAAGCTTACCACAACCATGACTCAGATCTTCAGGACTCAGGAAAGGCTGCTAGTTAATTGGTCAGTAGACATATCTTGTTTTGTAGGTCTCGCAACAGCGCGCCCGCGAGTTAATTCGCGTGAAGGTTTTAATTAAATTGAATAAAACAAGTTTCTCAAAACACTTAGTCTATTAACAAAATAAATAGAATAAACCAACTATTTACAATGAGAAACTTAAACTAATAACAATTACGAAAAACTAACATAATTGCTCTTCACGGCCGTTATTTTAACCAAAGACTTAAAACCCAATTTTGAAGAAACACGTATAAATAGCTTAATAAAATATTAAACAAGAAAGAAATAAAACGTTAAAAAACAGCTATTTATATTACTTAATCAAACCGTATGAAAATCGCGAAATGACCCACTAAAATAACACACGATAATCCCTTAATTTCACAAATTAAACAAAGATAACCTTCTTTCCCGACGATTATACCCGTGACGTAATTATTCTACGGCACTAGTACTACGGTACCGTTTTAACCGACATGCAAATTGTGACTAAAATTTACTATTCCTTAAAAGAGTGTCTTCGAATCTTACACCCCCTCTCCCTTTGTTTCCAGTTTGTACCCAAATTACAAGATGGAACCCGGGTAAACGTCAATTTCTTTCCCTTAAAGTTCGAAGGTTTCGCTCGTTACATGCTGAGGACGTTAGCTATTCTATACCGGATGCTTGATTCACGAATTGACCTGTGAGCATCTTAAGCTTAATTTTTTATATAAAAAAATAGTAAAACAAACTAACCTACGTCTTCCTATAATGAAAAGAATACATGTTTAAGACTGTAAAAAAAAACTATTCACTTTTCTTGACTGTTTTGGCAATAAACATCTTAACTCATTATTTCTTGTGAATAGAAAAAACAGTGATCACTCAGTATTCTTTTTACAAATGGCCAAACGATATATGTCTATTATAGTGAGTTTATTTGATCATTTTTTGTTTCCTAATAATGGGAAAATCGTTCACTATTTTAAAATATTTTAACGGTATTCCACATACCATATGTTAAAAAATACCCTTATCACGTCTGGTTTTATTTACTTAACCAGGGCAGGATTACTTAGACAGATTTATAGGCAATTCTAAGAGAGGGTCCTATTACGTCTTCATAAATTAACTGACTTTATGTATTTTTTTAAGAAAACATTTAAACGACGAAGATCATAAAAGTTAAGTTCGATAACTGATTTATTCTTCCTTTAGACCTTCGTGGATAGTGATAACAAAATATAACTACCCCCTTCCCACGGAATATCTATTCACAGAGTAATTATTTAATTATTTATTTTAACAAAATATAGTTGACATTGAACAATGAAAATAATTAACATTTGTTCCATTACAAAAATATAATTCAGTCGCCTCTTGAGACATCTCACTGGATTTGATAAAACACTCTAGCGTGTCATACTTCTCGGCATTTAATAATTTTGGACAGTCATCAATTATTAAAACGTAAAAAAAATACTCAGTGGATGAAAGAAACTCTTTATCGTAGTATTTCAAACCTAATTAAATTTTCATCTATCAAATTGTGATGGATATTATAAAGTTTCTGTTTTCCGTAATAGGCATAGCCTACTTTCCCTTTCTTTCGTTGTTTTTTTTATATACAGTAATCCAGATTTACAGCAGTAATAAAAATTATCTTTCTTAAACCGTTTTATATTTAGAGAATCTCAGAAACTAATGTTATTATGAATAAAATCTGTATTCATAGCATACTGCGTGTTTAAATTTGGATTTCTAAAAAATCAAAATTTTAAATTTTTTAGTAAATAAGCCTCAGTAGAATTAGCCTCAAAATTAGGTAATTTGGACATTTAGTGTTTCTAGATATAAGCTGGCGGAAGGATGTTCAGAATGATGGTGGTAATTGATGATTTCTTAGACTTTAGTAATTCATATACAATAGGATTCTCTAGTAGCCCGATAAAATTTGGCTATTTCACTGATTTTACTGGATACTGATAGAAAAAAATTTTTCCAAAATACCGATACCCAATCGCATAGTCTGATATTCCAATGAGAACTATTGGGCGCTCTTGATTTGTTTATAAATAATCGATAAATAGAAAAATCAAATTATAAATTCTATGTCGTTGCTATCAACAGATAAAATGTA
This sequence comes from Diaprepes abbreviatus, assembly GCA_034092305.1. Lineage (NCBI taxonomy): Eukaryota > Metazoa > Arthropoda > Insecta > Coleoptera > Curculionidae > Diaprepes > Diaprepes abbreviatus. The sequence continues at coordinate 1,933,446 of JASJET010000199.1, forward strand.
CAGCTTCAAAAAAGCTACAATTCTTTTTTTTTGGACATCCTATTCCAATAAATAGTTCATTATTAATTACACTGGATAACCGCTAAAATATATCTAAAATTGTCTAAGCGACTAAATCTTATCATTTTTGGTGTGCTTGAACCCAAACTAAACTTATCTTTTTAACATCACTTCAAGGTTTAGAGATACGCGTGTCATGGCTCCCTATATATTAACAATGTAATCGTAAGAATGCACATGGTATATTTGTATAGTTATAACAGTAGAGGAGCGCGTCGTTACCCAAGTTAACCCCCAGGGCTTAAAATAAGGGAGAGCCATTTAAACCCATGTAAATCAATGTCTGCTTTGTACTGAACAGCCCCTGTATACAAACAAATGTCAAACACTACTATAGCGAATATTATGGAATTGAATAGAAAATTATCGAATATTCTCTAAAAATATAGAAGCCGTATTTTGGTATATAGGCAGCTACAAACGGAGGGGTTAGTCAGTCGAAGGTAGAGAGTCCAATTGAATTGTCGAGATTGTAAGATATCTTGAACGGGTGTAGACAATCTAGATCACTCCTGATATGTTTGTGGTAAGGAGAAAATTTTTAGTAAGATGGATTCTAAGGTTGTGTAATCTGTTCTTTTATTGTATATATTTAACGTGTTAGTAACAATAAACACTGTCAAATGACGATTTTTGTCAACTATTATTTACATTTTCCTACAGACATCAAGATTAGGTCCACTTCTTAGGTCATCTTCAGTTGTTCACGATACCATCCATGTTCCAATTTCACAAAATTTATTTTTTTAAAAAACACTTCATAAAACACATAATAATGAACGAAATATCAAATTTAACACAAAAGTAATAAAAAGTTAACACTTTCAAACATTACTAGGCATTTGTTTTATCATGACTAAGTTCATGTTATTACCCCATAGACGTGGAATGATCCCAAACGCGGATAACATTCTTTATTTGGTTCTACGTTCTGCCTATTAGACAAGAGGCAAATACTGTATTCATTCTTCTTTCTCTCTATGCACTATGGAACGGCCGACATTGGGGATGCGCGGTCTATTATATTCTATGTCTAACAAAAAAACAATGTAACAACTCCAAAACAAGAAAGTTCTGGAAATGTTGCAAGCATATATATGAATCGACACACAAGACCGTCCCTTGGTGAAGTGGGCAAACTCACTCACAGAAGTGTGTGTTGAAATTGCCTAATTTAACACCTAAAATAGAACCCTGTTAGATACTGACGCCATCTCTTAGGATAACTTCAAAAAGAAATATTTAAAAGAATATGTTTTAAAAATGGTCTATATTTATTTTTAATTTATTAGGCAAGTTTTTTATACAATTTTTTTCTGTGAATGTGCTAAAAATGTTTAAACAACGTCTTAATTTACTATTTAAGACTAAATAAAAATACCTAATTAATTGGATGATTTTAAACAGTAAATATTTTTAAAATATTAAGATAATTTAGTACCTCTATAGGTGCCTGGGTGTCCAGTAAATACCTCCTAATTTCTCGGGAGCATACAGGGGAGGTCAAAATAACTTTACTTTGTCATATAAAAAAATTCCTAAAGTTCCCTTAACGAAGACACAGAGCCCTAAAGAGATATACAGCGATTTACCTTATCGACTCTAAGTTTTAAACCAACTTATATAATTTAGTGACATTTTAATATTTTATAGAGGCCATAAAGAGTCAATAAACCATACTACAGTAAATGTTTTAGATCATCGAAAAAGTCAGGAACGGACTTACAACCGCATTCGTTGGGCCTAATTTTAACAGGTGTCATTTTACAGAACTAAATACTGATTTTGTAAATACTTTGGTCATTCTTTTTCGAAAAAGGTGATCTTAATTTATTTCGATAAAACTGGCATAATGAGTAACTATTGACGGATCTCGTCATAACCATTTTAAAGTAAAAATAATTTTAAAAAATTCAAAATTATTCTTACGCAGAGTATGCTGATATGCTTTTATTTTTTGGTGAAGCGCTGTTAAATTCTTCGAAGGCAAGAAGACTTTATGCTGAAAAATTTCTAGCTCGAATATTACCAAGTCCAAAATCTTTTCAAAGAGTTGATCGAAGCCAAAGGGAAACGGGTAAAAGATGATTAGAAAATAATTATTAGAGTTAACAAATTAATTTTTTAAATGTTTCATTCAGGGTCATTTTTGCCGAGACGTGGCGGTGTGGACACTCCCGGGAGAGCACGAGATCCTCACGTAGAGGAACAAATTTTGCAAGATATTGCCGACAACCTTTCAAACAGCATAAGAAAGCTCGCGACACAAAACAATGTTACAAAATGGATTGTACATGAAATTCTAATAGAACAGTTATTTCACCCGTATCACATTCAAAAAGTACACGCTATGTCTCCGGATAATTATCACCCAAGACTTCAATACTCCAACTGGTTTATATAGTAACATAACTTAAATCTAAATTTTTCTAATCTAATCAAATTTTGTTACAAAATAGTCAGTTTTTCTGTTTACACTGCCAACACAACTGAATGTTGTTGATAAAGGATACGGAAGACATCGTAGAACTTCATCAGAAAATTGAATTTCTTCTCGCAACCAAAAATTAAATTTTGCTATAATGTTATATTATGTTAAAATGAATAATTAAATAATCACTCTGTGAATAGATTTCCCGTGGGAATAGGGTAGTATATATTTTTTAGCACTATCCAAGAAAGTCTAAAGAAAAAATAAATCAGTTATCGAACATAACTTTTATTATCTTTGTCGTTTAAATGTTTTCTTAAAAATACATAAACTCAGTCAATTTATGAAGACGTAATAAGACCCTCTCTAAGATTTGCCTATAAATCTGTCTAGATGATCCTACTCTGGTTATGTAAATAAAACCAGACGTGTTAAGGGTAGTTTTTAACATATGGTATATGAAATACCGTTAAAATGTATTAAAATATTGAACGATTTTCCCATTATTAGGGAACAAAAGAATTATCAAATAAACTCATTATACTGTAATATAACGTTTGACCTGTGAAAAGATTTAATATAGCGACTGTTTTTCCTGATTGCAAGAAAGAATGATTTAAATACCAACAGCATGAATAAAAGGGCACTCAGGTTTTTTCACAGACGTTATATTATCTTATTCCTTTAGTTATAGAAAGAAACAGAATAGTTTTATTAACTGTGTTTATGTAAAAATTAAGATTAAGACGCTCAGAGGCCAAATTGGGAATCAAACATCCGGTATAGAATAGCTAACGCCCTCAGCAGGTAACGATCGAAACTTTCGAACTTTAAGGGAATGCAATTGACGTTTACAGGGTTCCATCGGGTAATATGGGTACAAACGGGAAACAGAGGGGTGTCGAGGGGGTAAGATACGAAAACGTTCTTTTAAGAAATACTAAACTTCAGTACCAATCTGGAAGTCGAATTACGGGGGTCGGCACGGCTCTTTAAGTCCAGTGCCGTAGTGTATATTCGGCGGGAATGAAGGTTTTCTTTGCTTGATTTGTTTTTGATTTAATTTGGGAAGTTAAGGGAATATCATGGGTTATTTTAGTCGGGCATTTCGCGATTTTCATACGGTTTGATTAAGTAATATAAATAGCTGTTTTTCGCGTTTTAGTATTGAGAAACTTGTTTTATTTAACTTAATTAAAAATTTTCACGCGAATTAACTTGCGGTCGCGCTGTTGCGAGACCTACCAAACAAGAGATGTCTTCTGACCAGCTAATTAGCAGCCTTGTCTGAGTCCTAAAGTTCTGAGTTATGGTTTTGGCAAGCTTAAATAACCGTAGTTGTTGGGAACTAAAGCTGCAAGACAGAAGATGAACGTCCAGACTTCCAGAGTGTCTTTATTACTGTAAAATTTAATTATAGGTTATGAAAATAGCTACAAATTAATATGAGGCTGAAAAATTGATTATATATAAAATGATTAACGCTACCACAATATATCATTTACAGGAGTCTATGATCAAATTCTATCACAATAAGACGGTCATTTTTTCTATTGCGAGAATAGTTAAAAAAAAAGATTTTCTAGTGAACTTCTCAATACTTTTTTTAGCATGTTCATCAGCACAAAAACCGGCTCCAATAACCAATGTGAGTAATTGAGACATGAACGAATAACATTTATAAATACGATAGAGAACAGAGGTCCGAAGTGTGATCCATGAGGGGTTCAGAGTTGATACTTAGTCACCGCATTCGCTATTTTACGTATCACCTGTCGAGCAAAAAACTTGTTGACAGTTGAAATTTTGCATACACTTTTTACGAATATTTAGCATGTATGTGAAATAAACAGAATACATTATATTAGAAGCAGATCAAGAGCCTAACAATCAGCCAGCTTAAAAATGTTATTTATGTTTTCAACCTACATAAAAATATAGACGAATGGCATTACGAGTATAGGTCGTTATTAATACTTTAATAAATAAAAATCACATGAGGCATTGCTTCCTCATGGACAGCTATTTAATAAGAGAAAATTATACAAAAAAAAATAAATTAAAACACTTTTTATTCTATATACACACAAAAATTAATTACGCTTACAAATAAAAATATTTAGTTGTTTGTAACTGAAACATTTTAACATATGGACAAGAATTTAGACTTTTACAATAGCTTTTCCAATGTTTCCCCCCTTTAACATATCTACAAATGCATCAAACGCATTTTCAAAACCCTCCGTGATGGTTTCCCTATATTTAAGTTTCCCTTCTTTGATCCATTTTAAATTCTGTAAAATTCCTTCCTCCCATTGATCGACCCACCTAGTAACAATGAATCCAGTTATATTTAATTGTTTCTCGATTACGGAAAGTTCAGTTAAAACACCTGCAAATTAAAAAAAAAAAGTTAATGCAATATTAAAAAATATCCATGTTATGATAGAAACAACTAGTTCTGTGTTGCCTAATACAATGCAACAGTTACATTCTTTTTTTATTTGTATTGATTTCAATTCATACATTATTTTGTTTTTATGAAGTGTTTGTAAGAAAAATTGGGTTACTGCGAAATTGAACCATAGCAATGAATCCATTGAAGATGATTCAAAAGGTGGAAGGCCTTTAAACGCAACAAATCCTGATGTTTTCTGGAAAGCGGTCACGAAGATCATCATTTCAAAATGTTTACAATTCCTAAAGCTTTAAATACATCTGACTCATATGTTATGACGGTTCTAAAAGATAAACTAGGCAAAGTAAAGTTTCAGCAAGATTGGTTCTAGGGTTGTTTAACCCCGAACAAAAACTCTTTAGTATTAAATTTCTTATAATCATTTAGAACCTTTGGGTACAAATCCTGATCTATTCACTAAGGTAATAATAAATGAATGATTATTTATTCTTTGTATAAAAAAAGAGTGTCATTTCACACTTCAAAATCGAACTCGAAACTCGCTGATGTAGATGGCTTTATTTCCGCTATTAACACTGTATTTTTTGTGTATGCAATTATATGAATGAATGAAAAAATGAAAAAAAGGGGTGGTGATACTAAATCGTCGATGCCTAGGTCTCCATTGGGCCCTTTATATCCCACCATAGCTGCAGGTTATTCGAGGCCGATCGCCTTTGCGAATCCAAGCAGCCTCGATAATTTAACTTGCCTAACTGCTTCCGGTAACAAAATTGTATGTCCGAAATATCTCTGTCTCAGTCCGTTGAGTGTTGGGCACTCTCTAAGGAGATAGTCAACAGTTTCATCCTCCTCCAAACACCATCGCACGTCGGCTCGTCTTCAACACCGATTCTATGAAAATGGTCCCTGAGGTGACAGTATCCTGTCAACAATCCCACCACAATTCGCAGCTCTTTCCTTCCGCTGTGAAAATTGTCGCACATTGTCCAAGAGGGTAGTACTCTCTGACTCCTGTGCTTCTGCCGAATACTCCGGCTCCAGCTCTTTCATCTTGTCGAGATCCATCAGTATACCACCAGGATTCATTTTTCGGAAGATTTTGTTCTCCTTCCCAATCCTCTCTACTTGGCAGAAATATCTCCAGGAGTTTTTTAAAGCGGCGTCATGTAATCTGTTTGCATGTAAAGTGATGGACACCTCTCCACCGCGCTTTCCCAGACACCTGAGTACCCGCCCCTTCCAATTTCAAAATCTCCCAGGCAACTGAGACGATAAACAATCTTCAAAGCCTCGTTCTCTGTGTATAAGTGAAGAGGAGGCAGGTTCACCAGGACTTCCAGAGCCCTGGTGGGAGCAGTCATCATCGCACTCAATATTCCCACACAAGCCATTCCCTGAATTTTGTCAAGTTGAAGAATGTGTTGGCGCTTTGTTGTTCTACGCCACTATACAATAGCGGCGTACGTTATCATGGGGCGGATCACCATAGTGTATGCATATATGGCTTTCTTGGTTAGAGCCTCAATATCGTCATTCCAGCTCAGTCGTGAGTCCGGAACTACTCCCAGGTAATTAACTGTCCCCTTAAGTTGAAGAGTCCTTCCTACCAATGTAATTGTGGGAAGTCTCCCCATTTTCCTGTTTTTTGTAAAATGCAATTATCTTAAATATATATTTTCTCGTCTTATCACTCGTGAGAAATTTTCACTTGTTCACTTATCACTTCCAATACTAGGTCTTAGGTTGCCACCGTGCCTTTCATCTTTCTTTATGTAGATGTTTTCTGTTGGTTCAGTGTTGTTTCTAATTTTTGCATGATTGTGGATATTATATATGTCGTTTATTTCGTTTAACTCTTTTAATAGGGTAATAATGTGTTTACTACCTAATCTATCACAACCTTCAGTAATATCAACGAAGTATATGACGAATTTCTGATATTTGATTCCTTTTTCTTTTGCTTGTCTGATTCGTGATTCACGTAATTTAGTGAAAACCTTATTGTTTATCAAACAATTGACTTATTAAGCAGGCGAATCCACACTGTCTAATGGGCAATCTAGAAAAAACACTTATGGCAAAAGAAATCTCTTTATTGATAAAGAGGGAACTTTTGACAACGTCTCACATGAATCAATAGTAGACCCCTGAAGGCAAAGCAAAAGGAGCCTTTACTGACAAGATGGATTCAACCAATGCCAATCATCACTGCATCTATCGGCAACGAAGAGGCAACAATCACAATTGTCCTAGGATGCTAGGAGTTTTACCATATCGACAATGGGCCCTGGTCTTGAATAGTCTGCTGAACCAACTTAAAGACTCAGGATTCACAAATTAGCAACTGGTGTACTAAGGAAGAACTATACGTTAATCTCAATAAAATAGTCCTCGCATCATCTACAAAGAGACGAGAACTAGATATTAAGGAGATTAAATATCTAGGAGTAACAATAGACCTTCTTCTGTTGGTGCCTATCCTCTGTGGATGTTGGCAATCACATTGGCCCATATGACCTTATTGACAGCTGTTCTAAATAAATGTACCGTCGTCATCCCTGTCCATTGTCTGATATTCCTCAGCCATGATGTTCGTCGGCGACCCTGAGTTCTTTTACCCTCTATCTTACCCCGCAAAATTAACTGAATTAGTTGGTATTTCTCATTGCGCATTACATGCCCTAAGTATGATATCTTTCTGATTTTCACATTGCGCATAATTTCTGGGTCTTTTTTCATACGTTGCATCACGGTGTTATTTGTGACATGATGAATGTATGAAATTCTGAGCATGCGGCGGTAACACCACCTTTCGAAGGCTTCCAGTCGTTTAGATGTTGTTTCTGTCAAAGTCTAGGCTTCCACTCCATATAGAAGAGTTGAAAATACATAACATCTCAAGACTCGTGTTCTCATATCAATGTTCAGGTGCATATTGCACAAGATCTTTCTGAGGCGGTTGAAGACAGCTCTCGCCTTCTCTATGCGGCATCTAATCTCCTGTGAGTGGTCTCATTCTCTGTTCAGACTGCATCCTAGATACGTAACTTAGTCAACAGTTTCATTATTTGCTCTAAATTGGTGGTGTATTTCGTCATTTTTGCTTACTATAAGGATTTTTGTCTTTTTACAATTTAATTTCATGCCGTATCTCTCACAGGCTTCCACTACGCGGTCTATTAGTGTTTGCAGATCCTCTGCATTATCGGCCAACAGAACTGTGTCGTCTGCATATCTTAAGTTGTTAATGCTTTCGCCATTAATTCTTATGCCCTCTCTCATTCCACTGATAGCTTCCTTGAACAGCATTTCCGAGTACGTATTGAATAACGTCGGCGATAAAATACAGCCCTGACGAACTCCCCGTTTTATTGTAAATTCTTGTGATGTTTCGTTGCCTACACGTACAGTCGCCCTTTGCTGTGAGTAAAGGTTTCTAATAAGGCGTAAATCCTTGTCATCGATACCAGATTCATTTAATATTTGAAGCAGTTTGTGATGTTGCACTTTGTCGAATGCTTTCTCGAAATCGATAAAACATGCATAGACATTGCAGTTTACGTCCCGAGCTCTTTGTATCAAAATTTGAATAGAAAATAGAGCTTCTCGTGTTCCAAGTCCATTTCTAAAGCCAAACTGAAAATTGCTAACGTTTTCTTCAAGTTTTCTATATATTCGAGAGTGAATGATACTGAGAAGGATTTTCAGCGCATGGCTCGTTAAGCTTATAATTCTGTAATCAGAGCATCTGGTAGCATTTGTTTTCTTAGGAAGAGGAATGAAGGTGGAAACTAGCCAATCTCCAGGCAATTCGCCAGTTTCGTAAATTTTATTAAGTAGACTTGTTAGGAGTTTAAGTTGGTCATCTTCAAATAGTTTTAGTATTTCTGATTGTATATTATCCGGCCCAGGTGACTTATTGTTTTTTAGTCGTTTTATTGCATATGTTACTTCGCTGAATGTTATTTCTGGTCCGGAAAATCCAAGGACATCTGTTTCTGTTTGCTGTTCTTCATCGAATAATTATCCCATATATTCCTCCCATCTTTCAAGTATTTTTTCATTCTCGTACAGCAGACCAAGAACAGCAATATTCAGAAAATATGCCTCGGGTTTGAAGCCGCGAATAATCTTATAGTCATATGAAATGATTATTAAGACGATAGTCATATATCTTTAGTATGACGGCCCAAGATACAGCAAGTAGCAACTCAAAGAAAGTTGAAAAAATTAAGGGAAACAAGTAAGCGTTCAGCTATAAGATATAAGAAATGGTAAAACTCCTTTTCTTGGCCTGGAACATTTCTATGGACCACCCGAAAGCCACATAATGGAGAAGCTCTGGAGATAGGAACAAAAATACATAAAATTAAGGTAGAATAATAATAAAATAAGAATGTCAGACAAGCGAAAGAATTTATAAACCCATCGCCAAAGAACGTAAAAATGCGTCTCGATTTCCCAAGAAGAGATATTTGAGTAATAATAAATATCTTCACAAGACCTACCCTCTGAGATAACCTCTCGAAAAAATCGGCATACCTTTGAGTGATATTTGTGATTCCTAAGGTCGGGTAGCCGAATCAACAGAACACCTGCGATGTGAATGCATGGTACTGTTCTGCAAAATATTTAAATTCCTAGAAGGGGTCACCTTGAAGCCTGAAGAAGCAAAACATCTACCTTCCAAAAGAAAAACAGACCTTATGCAATGTCTAAATATCCCGGACTTATATTCAATCAGGGCAATGTAAAAAGAATCTTATAGGTCGAAGTGCTGTAGAGAGGCAAAGAAAGCCTTAACGACCTACTCGCATCTACAATCTGCTTGTCTGATCCATGGTTGACCTGGTTTAGTGAAAACCTTGTTGTTCATCGAGAGTTTCTATTTATTCGCTTACATCTCTCGTTCTGGAGACCAAAACTTACAGCAAAGAAGTTGCAATTTAACCTGTTTGGGCTTATTTCTCTAGTTTTTTTTTTTAAGAAAAAACTATGTGAACCATTTTCAAATGATTGAAGAACTCACAGAAGAAATAGTAATTTAAATTCGTAAAATCAAGTAGTCCTTTCATGGAAATGTTATATACCTACCAACGGAGCCCTGGTGACCACTTGACTGACATTTTATTTGATATTTAATGTAAAAATTTACTATGTATGTTTCAACAAAAATTTCATTAAATTAATATGTTTTCTAATTTTTTTTCGGATTCATGTTTTTATTAAAACAACTTTTGTATCGAACATTACCATACAACAATCAGCAATTTGGGACACACTGTATACAACAAAAAAATGCTCAATTGAGTTCAAGTTGAGTCAACAAAAATGTTTGAAAATTTAATTTTTTACAAATAGCCTTTCATAAGTAGTTTTTTCGAAATATTAATTGAAATATCCTTACTCTTAGGTCCTTGGCCATTATACGTTGATATCGCCCCACATAATATTATTCTTCCGAACAGGTTCATTTGGCTGCCGACGATTGTTGAAATGTCGCCGCCCACCTAAAATTGCAAAACGTCCTTTATTGTCAATGTCAGTGCGCAAAAAATTTTGTGAAAGTTCTGTCAAATAAAAGCATAATTCTCTCAGAAACTAGTAGGTATTAGGTATAATTGTGATCTTTGTTTTATATATATATATATATATATATATATATATATATATATATATATATATATATATATATATATATTGTTGTAATATACCGACGAAATGGCGGACATAAACTAAAAAGGATATTCTGTGAGCAAGGCATTAAAAATTATAAAAATTAACATCTTATCGATACGTCCCCACGCGAAATAAGTACAAATATTAGATTCAACTTTACTATAGTACGTCAAAACAGGGTGTCTGGAAAAGGTAGCGACGGTCCCACTGAAGAGTCCCTACCATCGGTACTGTGGACGAAACACGCCTGTAAAATTTTGATCAAATTAAGTTTGTAATTTTCGGGAAGTTAAGGGGCAAATATATACATATAATTTCAGGGGCGTTTCGAATTTTCCCAGATTTACAACAATATATACATATATATATATATATATATATATATATATATATATATATATATATATATATATATATATATATATATATATATATATATATGTTTATTCTTGCTTTCACGGATTTCTCCTTGTGAGATGCAATAGCAGTAGATATCTCCACATTATGCCGTTGTACTGCTGAAATCACATTCAGCAAACGTACAACGATTTGCAAGTCCGTGTATAAATGAACTAAAATGTGAACAGTAAATGCAAACTTCGTTCCATTATATCCTTTCCGTATTCACATGTCAATGTAAGGTTTCGGCTGGAACTTCTCTAACCTTTTTCAAATATTGTACATTTAAATACTTAATTTGAACTTTCACAACATCAAAATAATGAAACAAATGGAGACAGAAAAAACACAAACACCGAAACGTACATTAACATGTGAATATATGTTGCAAACTAAGAAAATTTTGTTTGTTTTAATTCAAAAAAAGGACTGAAAAACCCAAAAAACCCTCCAAATAAAATATGTAAACCTACAGTCCAAAAAATTAACTACACAAGATCTATATATATATATATATATATATATATATATATATATATATATATATATATATATATATATATATATATATACGCAGGGTAGATTTACTTAAGCGCATTACTCTTTTAGAGAGCATTAATTATTACAATACTTAAACTCCTAATTCTAATCTTATATATCTTATATTTTACTTTTACTAAAATAATTAGCTTAATGTCGAAAAACACTGGTACACTTTAAGGCCAGATGGTTGGTAATAAATTAATTTTTTCAATTATTGATCTTAATATAAATAATTAAGCTAATCATCTTCTCTTTAACAATAATTAACCTAACATTACTTGATACAAGCTATCAACTATTATCGCGTCTAAGTTTATCGTTAACTTGCTAATGCTAAAAACTTATTTACAATTATTCCGAAAAAGTCACCTTCGTTTCTGAATTAAGTTCTGGCATATCGGTATGATTTCGCACATCTGTCTGAGAAAAATATGCAATCGAAACCCGGATTTAAAAGTTATTCGGTATCACCTTTTTCGATAAATTTGTTTGTGAATTAGTATTATTTATTTCAACAATAGTTCGCATTACATCGCCACAGATGAATAAGCCTTCGGAAGCTGTATTAAGGAAATGTTCGATATCACTTTTTCCAATAGGTTTATTGCTGTATTATTATCTATTTGATTAAAATTTCTCATTACACTTCTAGAGATGAATAAGCATTCGAAAACTGGATTATAATGAATTTTGTACACTTTTTACGAGAAATTTACTCTTGTAAATTTAAGTTTTAGGTATTTAGTTTTAATTTAGAATATTTGTGTTTTGACTTTTAAATGTTTATTAAAAATACTATACTTTATAAACGTATTTAACAAGTTCTCGCGATGTTTTAATACCCTTTTTTCATTGAACGGTCACAATAGGTTGAGTATTGGAATCTTTGTTAACCTTTATTTCACCTTTGTTATATATATATATATATATATATATATATATATATATATATACAGGGTGTCCAAGATAAGGATCCTAAGCATGGGGATCTCGGAAACAGTTGGAGATACGAGGTCGGTTAAATTAGAGAAAAGTTGCGCAATTTAGTGCTAAATTAAACGCAGTTAAAAAAATTTAAAAATTTCAAACACTTCCGGAGATTTCCGGAAAAAAACGAAATTTGGCAAAATCGTTTTTAATTTTTGCAGGCTTTATTTAAAGAGATATCCGAAAATAAAAGGTAGATTCTCATTGCCACTTTTTATTTTTTATAATTTGGTCTAAACAAAATTTAAATCCGACGTTTCGTTTCTGAGATACCATCATGAACTTTCATTTTTTATATGGAACAAAAAAAAGTATCCCATGTATTTGATAGCATTTTTTATTACAAATTCAACGGTGTATCACACTTGCATATCAAGTGTGTAGTTCATTGGCTTTTATAAAACTGATATACCTTTCTCTCTCGCTCTCACGGAGCTCTTATGGAAAGTACTTGAACTACGTATTCGATATGCAAGGGTGATACACCGTTGAATTTGTAATAAAAAATGCTATCAAATACATGGAATACTTTTTTTTGTTCCATATAAAAAATGAAAGTTCATGATGGTATCTCAGAAATGAAACGTCGGATTTAAATTTTGTTTAGACCAAATTATAAAAAATAGAAAGTGGCAATGAGAATCTACCTTTTATTTTCTGATATCTCTTTAAATAAAGCCTGCAAAAATTAAAAACGATTTTGCCAAATTTCGTTTTTTTCCGGAAATCTCCGGAACTGTTTGAAATTTTTAAATTTTTTTAACTGCGTTTAATTTAGCACTAAATTGCGCAACTTTTCTCTAATTTAACCGACCTCGTATCTCCAACTGTTTCCGAGATCCCCATGCTTAGGATCCTTATCTTGGACACCCTGTATATAAGTTTTCCAAATTTAAAAGACCATGACCAAACCTCTAACCATGGTGAAAACAAACAGGTGAGGTAGCCAGAGAGTCCATTCTGGTGGTGTAGTTTTGAAAGAACCTCACCAACACAGGGGGTGTTTGCATAGTAAACCATACATTTTTAGACGACTACCTCGAAATTGTAGAGGATGATCTAATAAATCTGGACCAAGTTCTCCCAAACCACACTCTTGCTACGAACATTATAGATACACCTGATAGGACAGACCAGATACGATGCGTCGCAGAACAACAAAACAGAAATAACATTTACCAATCAAAATAAGTCGACATTCAGACTTACTAGCTTGCCCCTGTCAGATTCGACCAGTCATAAGGAGAGATGCGTGCGCGCACCATCCACTAATAACATCGCATATCTCGCGTGTTGCCAATAATAAAAAAATTATTAACATTTTATTACCACCTATTCCAAAATTTTAAATTTAATTTTGAATTTTAAAATCGATAACCGGCGACATTCTTGTAGTTTTAACCTACCGGTTGAGAACCACTGTTATAAGGCAATTAAAATGTGACCTGGTCAACAATTTGTTCTAAATGTTTAAATTTCTAACAAAAACTGAAATTGCTCTGCCAGGGTGTCCATATCTATAATATTTTGAATAAATATGTAACCACCTCTTGTACTGCATGAGTTGAAACACTCATTGCTCAAATCAAAAAACGTTACAGAAAAAACTATTAGTTTAAAAACTCATACTAAATAAGCACATAAATTTTACCTACATTATCAAAATAATAATCAATGCCATTAGGGACCAATTTTTTCAATTCCTCTTCCACATTCTGTGTTTTGTAATTAATAGCACCATCAAAACCCAAATCGTCCTTGAGCCATTTTATTTTCTCATCAGAACCAGCAATTCCAATCACTTTACATCCTTTTAATTTTGCAATTTGACCCACATGACTGCCTACGGCCCCAGCAGCTCCAGAAACCACTACGGTTTCACCCGCTTTTGGATGGTATATGTCAAGAAATCCAAAATAGGCCGTGTTACTAAAATAAATAAACATATGGTAAAAGGCAGGATTTATTTACGTACAAAAAATAAATAATTTTAAAATTAATTAATATTGGGTTAGTTCAAGAATATATTTTTGATTATTACGCAGAGAAAATATTGTAATTGTTTTGGACTTCTATCAGTCTTATGGTTTTTCCTTTTGACAGTTGATATCAGTCACATTTAGGTTACTTTAGAAGCAACTTGTGATAAAAAAAAAACACATGAAATGTTTGAAAAGGCCATTGAAGCACAAAATGATCAGAGGGAAAGGCTTCAACAATTTCTGTTGAAAAATGAAAAGCTCAAATGACGTCATGCAGCAGCTCCTCTGATGAATCAGATGATTAACTGAACAAAAAAAATTAAGCGACTTATTTCACCAGAAGTTCCTTTATTTTTGTATTATGTGTATAGTTTTTAGAATGTGTTGTAATTAGTATTATAGTAAAAGACGTTTATTACTGAAAAATGTATTTTCACATTAACTCGTTGAAGTAGCATGTAAGTCCGTTAAACAAAAAATTTTCAAAAAACATTAAATCTATACTAGATATAGATCGAAACCGCAACAAATTATGCATTTTAAAAAAATTATGTTTGTTATCTGCTATTCCGCAAAACAACTGTCAGGCCCAGAACAAGGGAGTTCTGTCAATTTAGCTTAACCGTGGCATTTTCGCGAAAGAGAGGTACAAAAGAAGGAACATATATTGTAGAAAAAGTTCAACGGTACCTCGCGGCAAAACGCCTTATAAAGGGTGTTTTTTTATAGAGGTATAGAACTTTTAAATGGAATAAAACAAAGATGAATTTTTTAAATTGACATGAAATTTACTTTATTCGAAAGATAACCTTCTGGCATTATAATTTAAATATGACTTCTGGCATATGACTGCCACGGCTGGCTCGGACCTAGTCTAATCTGGAGGTCCAATTTTCGATGACTTTTTTCAACATTTGTGGCCATATCGTCAATAACGCGGCGAATATTGTCCTCCAAGTGATCAATCGTTTCGGGCTTATTGGCGTAGACTAGCGACTTCACATATCCTCACAGAAAATAGTCTAGCGGCGTTAAGTTGCACTATCTTGGAGGCCAATTCACGGGTCCGAAACGTGAAACTATGCGGTTACCAAACGTTTCCTTCAATAAATCAATTGTGGCACGAGCTGTGTGACATATTGCGCCGTCTTGTTGAAACCACAGCTTCTGCACATCATGGTTGTTCAATTGATGAACGAAAAAGTCAGTAATCATGGCTCTATAGCGGTCACCATTGACTGTAACGTTCTGACCAGCATCGTTTTTAAAGAAGTACGGACCAATGATTCCACCAGCCCATAAAGCACACCAAATAGTCAGTTTTTCTGGATGTAACGGTGTCTCAACATACACTTGAGGATTATCATCACTCCAAATACGGCAGTTTTGTTTACTGACGTATCCATTCAAACAAAAGTGAGCTTCATCGCTAAACAAAATTCGCTTATTAAAATCGGGATCAACGGCAATCTTGTTTTGGGCCCATTCACTGAATCTACGCCTTTACTAGGTGATCGTGTGGCTTCAATTCTTGCACGAGTTGGATTTTGTAAGCACGCAAACCAAGATCTTTCCGCAAAATCTTCCATAAAGTGAATGGACACATATCCAATTCCTGTGCACGATGGCGGATATACTGATTCGGGTCTTCCTCTACGCTACGCTCTACAGCAGCAATGACTTCTTCTGTACGCACTGTATGACGTCTCTGTGAATGGGTATTATCATTTAGAGTAAACGTGGTGCGAAAACGTTCCATAGTTAATCGAATTAATTGCTCTGATGGACGATTATGTTGACCGTAAAATGGACGTAGTGCGCGATACGTATTTCGAACAGAGCAATGATTTTCAAAATAAATTTGCACAATTTGGAAGCGTTGTTCAGGCTATTCATGTTGAAATGCCAAACCAAACTAAACATAAATCACTTGACAGCTGACAAAATGGCCGCCAGTTAAAAAAGTGTTGCCAACTTAAAGTTTTATACCTCTATAAAAAAAGACCCTTTATAATTGGTTAAAGTTTATTCTTTGTATAAGAAAAATGAACTTTATTTCAGACTACAAAAACGAAATTACTATTTTACCGACGTTATAAAAACCGTCATGGCTTTTGTATCTAAAATTTGAAAAAAACTTGTTTGCCCTAACGATTTACTATAAAATTCATTTTACAATAAAATTTAAAATAATTTCTTTATCTTCAAAAATTCAAAATAAAAAAACACCCAAAAAAATGAAAATGGGCAATAATAAATGATGAACAGGTGTTCATTTCCTGTGTCAATCAATACTGGGATTACAATTTGATCCAAATTAATATTTTACTTTGTTGATCTCGAACAATATTTTGTTACTACATTTGAATATCTTTATAAGTTTATAAATAGTTTCACAAACTTTAAATACATTACCCTGTCATTCCCAATACACCCAGTCCTAAGGATGGCGATAATCCTTCAAAATCAGGTAAAATCTTTGACGGTAATCCTAATCCAAAATTATCTCGACCATCGGTTACCGTATGTGTCCTCCATCCATATATTCCAATAACATATTTTCCAACAGGAAAATCAGGGTGCTTACTTTCTTTAATTCTAAAAAATAATACCCTAAGTACATCCATAAATTGTTTTATTTTCAGCATTTATAATTAAGAACTCAAAAACTGAATATAAAATTATGTTAAAACGTCAATTGAATAATTTACATTTACTTTAAATCATTGTCAGATAAATTCGTTCAAATATCAGTTCGTTATTAATTTGATTAAATGGTATCTTAAATTTCATTAAAGTATCTGAAAAGATATTTCAACTTTCTGTACATTAAAATTAATTCACATGTACCTTAACATTAAAGGAATTTAGATTAATATTCATGGTACGTTGCATGAGATTCCGGAAGATGGCGCAACTTGTATTGAACTTTTTATTTAGTAAGAGATAAGTTGCTTAAAGGATTCAATTTTCTTATGATGAGGTGTACATGTCGGTACTGACGGAAATTAATGAGTTCGAAACCGGTGTACAGATGACGATAAATCACCTATGGGAAAAATTTCCATTTGTTCCTGGTAGCAGAATTTTTTGACCTCATATTAATGTTGATGCATTAAATATGTGATAACATATCTAAAATTCAATGGATACTGGTTGTATATTTAATGTACATATTCACCTTAAAATGTAATGATCAAAACTTTAAATGTAATGTATGATTACATCAGATTTAATGGAATAAATTAATTTAGATTAATGTAAATTATTAGATTTAATGCATTACATTAAACGCATTTAATAGACGTTTATGAAATTTGCTTCCAGTACATTTACCTTAAATTTAATGCATTTCTTTTTTGCAGTGCACTGTAAAAAAACTTCACATTAATTTTAAGGTAATATGCTGGACGCAGATCTCATAAACTCCAGTTTCACTTGTGTTCGGCCAAAGATCGCATATACTCCGTATACCTGGAGGAGGTTGCGGTGGAACGGGATCTGGCAACTAAAGATCGCGAATTCTTATACCATAACTTGAGTTTTCCAATACTCAAGCAAATAATATATTTTCTCTTTCAGTCGGGGAACAAAAAGAAAAGAACAAGTCAATTTTCGCGGAAATTAAAAGATAATTTTCGTCAAAATCAAAAAACTTTATTCTCCAGAGACATTACGCTTGTTAAAATATTCTGAATTTTACTTGCGACTTTCCCTTAACTGTTTTTCGAAAATATCTAATTTTTAACTTGTTTTCATCAGAAGCGATCTTATTACCCACACATTTTTTCGACCAAGTCCAGTTACCCATACATTTTTTGTGCCAAGTTGGAATTATCCATACATTTTTTGCGATATGGTCGACAAATTCAACTCGCTTGCGGAAGTATATTCAAATTACGTTAAACTTCCGGATTTTAGCGAAATAAAAATAAATTACGACTTGCGGTGATACGAAAGCGTTAAATCCAAGTAGTTAATTTATCGGCAAGAAAGAATAAACACAGTTTTTTCAAAAAGTTAGGTTCTTTGCGGTTTAAATAAACAAATTGGCCGCGTCAAAGTATACTTAACTTTGCCTTACTAATTATTTTTTCAACCCAATAATTAGTAAAACCCTGAAATTTTTAAATTAAAGTTTTCAATTTTTAGTCGTCTTGAGCATTCAAATTCACTCCTAAGACACACAACCTCATAGCCCCATTTTTATTTTTGACAATAAAAGATTTCCTTTCTTCCTAATTTAAGAGCAATGGCTCATCTTCCTAACGTGCCACAATCTAACAGCAAGAAAGGTGAAGCGGCTTGGTTTTTCCCTGGGTCGGGCGGTTATGGTGAGTCCTCTCCAGCACCGCCTGCGCGGTGCCGTTCCTTTCACTCTTCGGAACAAGAAATATTCCCAAATCCTCAATTTAACCCTGTGCAGCATTCTTCATTCGAAACAGAATTTAAGCAATTCTCGTGTTTCAACGAAGATAGTAGCATACAATTCAACCTGATGCCAGCTAAACCAGAGTTATCGGCATACAGACTTCACCAAAATCCCCATATATTCAACCTTGTAGAACGAATCACAAGACAAATTAAAACTCAGATTCAGAAACGGTTAACAGCGCAGATGTTTGTTCGAATTCCATGGCACTCGCAACAGATTACGGCACGAACGTAACCCGTAGAACCGGAACGCAATCTCGTTACCGTGCGACCATGTATGGGATATTGTTTCCTGCGAATGTTATTCTCGGTTCCATACAACTCCCCTAACGAGATCATGAGGTGGTAGAAACGTTTATGGAGAGAAGACCAGTTATATTTGCAGGAAATAAACTGTTTCTATATATCAGCGATAAATAGACTCAAAAATAACAAAACCCCCGGGCCAGACCAGATACACGGAGAAGTTCTCAAATTAATTGACTCAGAACAAATAAAACTACTGACCACCCTCTTTAACAAAATTTATATGAATGGTCAAATACCAAAAGACTGGCTACTGTCGACATTCATCCCAATTCCCAAAAAAACGAACGCAACTAAGTGCTCCGATCATAGAATAATCAGCTTGATGAGCCACGCTTTAAAAGCTTTTCTTAACATCATTCAAGCACGAATATATAGAAAACTCGATGAAAACGTAAGTGACACGCAGTTTGGCTTCAGACAGGGACTTGGCACTAGAGAGGCCTTGTTTTCCATGCAGGTTCTGATTCAAAGAGCACGTGACATCAATGCCGACGTCTTTGCATGCTTCATAGATTTTGAAAAGGCATTTGACAGGGTGCAGCACGGTAAACTGATTTCAATCCTACAAGAGACAGGAATCAACGACAGAGACAGAGACATAATATCAAAGCTATATTCACAACAAAAGGCTATTGTACGAGTTGAGAATGAGACAACAGAAGAATTTAATATAAAGAGAGGAGTACGCCAGGGCTGTATACTGTCGCCACTTCTATTCAACGTATACTCAGAACATCTCTTTAAAGAAGCACTGGGCAACATAGAAGATGGAATTATTGTAAATGGAGAAGTAATAAACAATCTAAGATACGCGGATGATACTATTCTTATAGCCGATACTGCAGAGGGACTTCAAAGAATTATCGACCGAATAGTGACAGTTTGCAACAGATATGGTATGAAGATAAACTGCAAGAAGACGCAAACGATTATTGTCAGTAAAAACGACGTCGGCAATATACAGTTTACTGCCAACAACGTAACTCTCACAATGGCCGAGACGATCACATATCTAGGCTGCACGCTGAATAAGGACTGGGACCACTCTCGAGAAATAAGAAGCCGAATCGAGAAAGCAAAAGGTACTTTTAATAAGCTGCGCAACATACTCTGCAACCTATCCCTCAATATACATACGCGGATCAGGATTTTGAAATGCTATGTACTCTCAACTCTCTTATATGGAGCAGAAGCCTGGACCCTTACCGATGCTTCATGTAAACGTATAGATGCGTTTGAGATGTGGTGCTACCGCCACATGCTTAGGGTTCCTTGGATACACCACGTATCAAACGAAAACATTTTACAACGTATCGGTGGAGAACTGGAATACCTTACAAATGTCAAACGCAGAAAATTGGAGTACTTTGGACATATCATGCGGAATGAGAAATATCGCCTGCTCCAACTTATCCTGCAGAGGAAGATGGAAGGCCAGAGATCAGCTGGACGAAGACGAATATCATGGCTGCGCAACCTACGAACATGGACTGGAATGACATCAACAGGTTCAGAGCAGCAGTGAATAAAGTAATATGGACCAATGTGATAGCCAACATCCAAAGAGGATAGGCACTTTAAGAAGAAGATATATTCTTTCCTTTTGCTTTGCTTAAAAAGTGAATACAAATATTGGACCTCTGTTCTACAAAAATATTTTATATAATTTTTCCAAAGCTGCAATTTGTGTGTTTTGTCAAACACTGGTCTTCCTTCATTGTTTATCAGTTTTCCTATTAGGTATGAAGTAAACATTCCTATTGCTTCTTTTACTGTCCGATATATATATATATATATATATATATATATATATATATAGTAGATCCTCTATTTCTAAGCCCTTCTTATCAATCTTTTTTTTTACCATTCTGATTTATTTTTGAATCTTTTTATATATGTCGTTATATTTTATTGGATATATTTCACTATCATGCATATAAATATAATTTATATTAAAAAAATAACAGGCAGAAATACTTAATCTAAAATTTTTATAATAGAAATTTTTTTAGATATACAAAAAATATTAAAATAGCTAAAAGAAAGTGGCATACTTACAATGCTATTTGATCTCCCACCACCGTAGTTCCTAATGGCACATGTGAAGAATATATCCTCACATAAGGATCCAAGCTCAAATACACTGCTTCCGCCAAAAACTCTAAAAATGGAATCCTCTGTTAAGTATTTGTCATATCTTACAACGTTAATAAACTTTTAATACCTCCATCTTTTAACGGTGGTAACTCTTCCTCGATCAATTTTAAATCTCCTGGCTTAGGATATCCTTCGAACCTTTTTGCCAAAATAAATACTTTTGCTTTAACCATTTTGCAATGAATTATTTAACTCACTTCTATGTAAATTGAAAAAAATGTTCGATTTTGTTTGTAATGTTCTTACATAGAATTTGCCCATATTATTTCAGTTTATTTATATAAATTATATATGCATACATATAACTTTTTATGGCTCTTATCACAACGTAATTTTTATTAATTAAGATAGATACAAAATGCAAGTCACCGAAAATCACTTGAACATATTTGTTTAAAATAATGATTTTTTATTAACTTAAAAAACCATCAAAACATTTTGGGAATGACTAGACAAGGTTATAGAATTAAAACTTTTCTCTCAAAAATACAGGATGACTCTTTTTAAACGACTTCTAAAGTAAGGAGGTTCTAACTTCGACCGCAACGTATTTCTTTTATGTATGTACTTCGATTTTTCCGAAACGACGGCACCAATTTGAATGATTTTTTTGTATTATATTCAGAAAGTTGCTGCAGTTATTTCATATTAGTTTAACCGAAATTGGTTTAGTAAAATTCAAGATAAAAAAAAAATAAATTTTGTCCGATTTTCTCCAGAACTGGTATGGAGGGGTTTTTGGGATCTAAAATTATTTTAAAAAATTTCAATATGGTGGATCTAAGATGGCGAACAATGGAAACTAAAAACTTAACATGTCTCGATTTTGTCTAAAATTGATATAGTGGATTTTTAGGGATGTAAATTACGAATTTAAAAGTTTTTTTTAATTCAGTAAACGAATTTAAAATTGGTTTAAAAAAATTCAGTATTGATTTTTTATATTCCCAGATTATGTCCAATATTGGTACTAGGATTTTTTGTGGGTGTAGATTAACATTAAATTAAGAGTTTAAAATGATTTTTTTGGAAATTCAATATGGCCGATGCAATATGGTGGGTTGAAAATTTTACGTTATATATGTGTTTTCAAAATTGGTATTAGGTGGCTTCGGAATCGTGGGATTAGGAAACGGAAGTTAATTTTTTACAGTTTAATATGGCAAATACGATATGGAAGACTAAAAATTTTCCTTTTTTCTGGTTTTGTTCAAATTAGTATTGAGGAGTTTTTGGGGCGTAAATTACGGATCCAACATTAATTTTATAAAATTCAAGATAGGGAAATTATTATAACAGACTAAATATTTGTTTCGTACAATTTCATTCAAAACTAGTATTTGGAGAATTTTGATAATCAAAAATTTCTTGTTGTTCAGTTTAGTATGGTCTACAACTCAGGGGCTGATTCAGCCTCTCTCTTGGGGGGAGAGACGCCAGCAACATTCCCATTTCTAGTGTAAAAGTCAAGGTCAGGTCTATTTTTCTGAATTCGAAGTTCTTACGGCGGCGATCGCAAGAAAAACAATTTTTCAACGGGGGTGAGGAGGAGATGCCAGCAGCACACACGTTCCTAGTACAAGAGGCAGAATCGGATCTATTTTCCTCAGAGCTCTTGGGGGGGGGGGGGCAACTATGTATTAAATGAGCACTTTTTTGTAACCTTAGAGACTCAATTTAAATCCTAGACTCAAACAAGTTTTTTTGTTAAATTTGCTACTAAACAAATTAAAACAATTGCACTACTTTACACGAAAATAAAAACAGCGGTTTCACTGAAGGAAAATTGGAATATTGTTTATAAGATTCCATGTCTAAATTGTAACCAAGTTTACATAGGTCAAACATGTAAAAACCTTACAGATAGAATCAGTTCTTATAAGAGCGATTGCAACAGAGGAGTGCTTTCTTGTGCTCTAGCCGAGCACGTTTTGAATAAAGGTTATATGATGAACTTTGAGAGACCAAAAATTTTAGCAAAAGAAAACAACTTTGGCAAAAGAGTTTTCCTGGAAATGGTTCACATAAATAACGAACCACTTTCTATGAATAAAAGAAGGGACAATGAAAATCTCAGTATAATATATAATTACTTGCTACAACTAGAAAGCAGATATCGTTTAGTCACTGTCTTTATTGTTATTCTAACATTTGTCCCACCGGGTGCAGAGTGTGCCTTTTTGTTTGCTTAATTACATTACACTGCAACAGTTATGACAATCCTAAGGCGCAATTTGTTTCTTTTAAGTGAATTCGATACAATAACATAAAGTTTTTGTTACCCTCGGAGCGCTTTTCTGCTTTTGAGCAGTGTATAACTTTATCTATTAAAACGGGCTTTTAGCGTCAACTGTCATTTGTCAATCTCACTCATTCTGAAATGACGGTTCGAGAACATTCACGTGTTAGCAATTAAGTCCTCAAATAAATTAAATTTTTTGATTTTTTAACATATTTATTGTTATCATAATATGTAACCCTGTATAGTGCAAAATGCCTGTTTCTGTTGAACGAAACCAGGATTTTTATACATATTTACTTTGATAAGTTTTCTTTATTTTTATTTTGCGATAAATAGATTTAAGGAAGGGTTTTATCTTTTTTGTAGAAGTCATGATGAAGAAAATAAATTTTCTCGAATGCAAGACTAACAAAAAGGAGTTTTCTTTTCTGGGCAACCATCCTTTTAACTGCAGCCCCACAAAAGTGCCTTAATTCTTTCGGTTTAGTTAGCTTTTTTATCGGTTTAACTCAGATAATCAGTAGATTAACGAAGCTTCACATCAACCCAAGCTTTCGATGATTTCTTAAGAGTCTAAGCTCCGTTCTAGTTCGGTAATGTCAACAGATTACGGTAATAGCACAAACTATATCTTTAGCAATGAACTTAGGCTAATACGGATGGTCGACGTCCAGTTCACATCTGTCGGTTAATTTGAATTCCTGCTTGCTAGGACACAATTATGGTATTATATGCATGTGGTAAATTAATAAATTATAAAGGAGAACATTAATTGTAAAACGGTTACATAGTACTGTTGCATCGATAAAGAAGGAAAGAGGAGGAAGGAGTAGGCCAGTAATGAGAGGAAAGAGGATCTTAATATGAATTTTTTATCATTTATTAGGTTCCAGCGGTGAGCGTCCGCCTTACCCCATTCTTTATAAAGGGTGTTTTTTATAGAGGTATTGAACTTTTAAATGGAATAAAACAAAGATGAATTTTTTAAATTGACATGAAATTTACTTTATTCGAAAGATAAACTTCTGGCATTATAATTTAAATATGACTTCTGGCATATGACCGCCACAGCTGGCTCGGACGTAGTCTAATCTGGAGGTCCAATTTTCGATGACTTTTTCCAACATTTGTGGCCGTATATCGGCAATAACGCGGCGAATGTTGTCCTCCAAGTGATCAATCGTTTCGGGCTTATCGGCGTAGACTAGCGACTTCACATATCCCCACAGAAAATAGTCTAGGGGCGTTAAGTCGCACGATCTTGGAGGCCAATTCACGGGTCCGAAACATGAAACTATGCGGCTACCAAACGTTTCCTTCAATAAATCAATTGTGGCACGAGATGTGTGACATGTTGCGCCGTCTTGTTGAAACCACAGCTCCTGCACATCATGGTTGTTCAATTGATGAACGAAACAGTCAGTAATCATGGCTCTATAGCGGTCACCATTGACTGTAACGTTCTGACCAGCATCGTTTTTAAAGAAGTACGGACCAATGATTCCACCAGCCCATAAAGTACACCAAACAGTCAGTTTTTCTGGATGTAACGGTGTCTCAACATACACTTGAGGATTATCATCACTCCAAATACGGCCGTTTTGTTTATTGACGTATCCATTCAAACAAAAGTGAGCTTCATCGCTAAACAAAATTCGCTTATGAAAATCGGGATCAACGGCAATCTTGTTTTGGGCCCATTCACCGAATCTACGCCTTGCTAGGTGATCGTGTGGCTTCAATTCTTTCACGAGTTGGATTTTGTAAGCACGCAAACCGAGATCTGTCCGCGAAATCTTCCATAAAGTGAATGGACACATATCCAATTCCTGTGCACGGTGGCGGATAGACTGATTCGGGTCTTCCTCTACGCTACGCTCTACAGCAGCAATGACTTCTTCTGTACGCACTGTACGACGTCTTTGTGGATGCGTATTATCATTTAGAGTAAACGTGGTGCGAAAATGTTCCATAGTTAATCGAATTAATTGCTCTGATGGACGATTATGTTGACCGTAAAATGGACGTAGTGCGCGATACGTATTTCGAACAGAACCATGATTTTCAAAATAAATTTGCACAATTTGGAAGCGTTGTTCAGGCGTCAGTCTATTCATGTTGAAATGCCAAACCAAACTAAACATAAATCACTTGACAGCTGACAAAATGGCCGCCAGTTAAAAAAGTGTTGCCAATTTAAAGTTCTATACCTCTATAAAACACACCCTTTATATGAAGGAGTGGCTTCCGAAATATTTTAACATCTTATCTTCAGTGGTAAAATTGCGTGTACATTTAGGAAAATAGATATAATTTTTAAAGTATATTGTTTTACGTTTGTAGTATATTATTGAGTTTTGATGGAATCAACGACTAGTGGAAATGCATGCGTTTTATATCGTAACGCAGTACAAAGGACAAATACAGAGGATTAACATCAAATACCCAGCCGAAATATTTTTCTTGCTTAATTCTTCTCTTGCAGAAAATGAATTTAATTTCTTTTTTAATCGACTTCTAAAAGAAGGAGGTTCTCAATTCGTCGACTATGTATATTTTTTTTTATGTATGTACACCGATTACTCAGGAACGGCTGCACCGATTTGAATGAAATTTTTTACGTTATGTTCAGGAAGTTGCTGCGGTGGTCCCATATTTTTTTGGACAAAATTCGTACAGTAAAATCCAAGATGGCGCTGACAATATGGCGGCCAAAAAAAATAATTATGTCTGATTTTCTCCATTGGTACGGGGGAATTTTCGAGGTCGCGCACAACTCAATATGGTGGGTTGAAAATTTTACCTTATTCGCATTTTTCAGATTTGGTATTATGGGGTTTACGTCTCAAGTTCTTTAAATATCGATATTGGAAGGTTACGTTACCAATCTAAAATTAACTTGAAATTTAAGATAATGGATTTACTGTGACAGACTAATTATATGTTTGACACAATTTCACTGGTCTTTGGAGAAATCTAAGGATTAAAGAATTTTTAGTGGTTCATTCTAGGGTGATTTACAACTTCTAAAAGTGCGGTAAAAAGTAAAAAATAACTATAAATTTTTATATGAAATTGAAATTTTTGAAGTCGGAGCCAAATTATTTCTAAATTAATATATAACTACTAATATATACAAGTTATAGTAAGAAAGCAATTACAAATAAAGTATTTTTAATCTGTTTATGCGAATAACATTTTGTCAGGTATTAGTTTGGCACCGACTTCAAAAAGTTCAATTTCATATAAAAATTCATAGTTATTTGTCACTTTTTAGCGCACTTTTAGAAATCGGTTTAATTTTTTTATAAAAATTTTATAATTTCATATTGGATGGAAAGTATTTTTAGGCTTCAATTAAAGTGTTTAATTTAAATATAGGGTATATGAAACGAAATATATCTAAAATCAATAGGAAAATCTAAGGACCTAAAATCCCCACAAAATTAGTGATAGTAAAAAAAAATCAATACCTAATCATACATGAGCCATCCTGTACGCACAAGACGAGTAGTTAACGTGCTCTTGTTCAAAGGTCATAGAACATAAGTCTATCACTCAATTCAGTGAACAAGCTGGAGACATTTTCAGGGTGACTAGCAAAATTATTGTTTATTTTTTGATAGTACAAAACAAATCAATAATTTTTTAGCAAACATTATGGAGTGCAATTTAAAACCCGAAAATATATTGCTAAAAGGCAAGATTGCAAAGAATGAGAAAAGGTGAATTAGTACATATATTGTTACAGAGCTATTTCTTGCAAGGATTAACGACTTCATAACCCAAATAAAAAATTTCGTAGCGTACCCATATAACTGTTACTAGACAGAATTTCTGGCGCAAAGAAACACGATTTTAACACTATATAACACAAAAATGTGCTCACAACCAAAAAAAAATTGTTTTTAATGGGATGCAAAAAAAATACTGAAAAACACATCAATCCGAAGCTGAAGAACAGCAAAAACTAACTGAGCAGACCAGTGTTATGTGTAAAATGATGAGAAGGTGTATATCCAAGGGGGAGGGGACAGTGGGAGCGATTGCCCCCCAATACAAGAGCTTCGAATTCAGAAATATAGAGTCGCCCCTACCTGTTGCATTAAGAATGGGAATGTCGCTGGTGCCCCTCCTCTCCCCGTCGATAACTTTGCCACAATGTAGTTTTTTAATATCGCTACCCCCCGCCAAAGAGAGAGGCTGGATTCTCC
This sequence comes from Diaprepes abbreviatus, assembly GCA_034092305.1. Taxonomy (NCBI): domain Eukaryota; kingdom Metazoa; phylum Arthropoda; class Insecta; order Coleoptera; family Curculionidae; genus Diaprepes; species Diaprepes abbreviatus. The sequence goes on from JASJET010000199.1 coordinate 1,961,305, forward strand.
AATGATGACGAGTAGAGGCTTCAGAAGATCCCTCATGCAAAGATAAGGTGGTACCTCTTGAGAAGCTTCGGGCATTGTAAAGACCAAAGATTATTATTAAATCGACCAAGTTTTGTAGAAAACAATGTTATAATTTAGTTAGTATAATAAGTTCTGGGTTTATTTGCTCTAAATTATAATGTATTTAGATAAGTTTACCCGACGACTATAGACTGACATTTGCAATTTTCGACATATTCTATTTTACTATTTTTATACATGAACTCCCTGTAAAAGCAGGCGCGGATCAAAGGGGGGGGGGCGGTTGGGGCGATCGCCCCCATCCCCCAAGACCTTTGAGTTTAGGAATATGAACCCGATTTTTCCTCTTATACTACAGTTTATTTAAGAACTAGAGAGAGTAATAAATCATTTTTTACCCTTTTTCTCTTCACAAACTACCTGTGTTCTTTAGACCGGTGTCTTTAGCAAAATCTGTTAGACACATATATTTTTCATAGGAATGGGTTAGAAATTTTATAATCAAAAATACCGGTCTATAATAATGGACTAAAATGCAGCCTTATTCTCTCAAAAAATTTGAAGTTATAATTTAAATACTTACAAAATATCCATTGTCAAAAATACAAAAAGGTAAACATATATAAAAAAATAAATTCGTCCATATAATATTAAAATATTTTTAGGGCTATCAGTCATTTTATTATTAATTAAAAACATTTTGAGGGTATTTGACGTTTCAGTTTATTTATTTCTTAACCATTTGCAGAATTACAATTAAACACTAAAAAGGGATTCAAATGTAATTACTTTTTATATGTTACAGTTAAAATTAGACCTACTTATTTTTATTTCTATTGTACTGATATCTTAATTTAATTTACTTTATTATATGGAAATATGATAAACATGCCCCAAAAAATAAGATAAACATGTTAATTCTACACGCTTAAGAAAAAGACACAAATACAATAATAAAATAATAAAAAACTTACAGCTAATTAGAATTAAATATATATAAAATTAAAGAGTGGGACACACTAAAATAAAAATTAAAAAAAATATGAACAACATTAAACAATAAAATACAACAAAAACAAAAATTTAAATAATAAATTGTGTTTACACTAATAAATATTACGTATCTAATTCCTATTCAAAGTCAGTGAAACTATCTTCGCTCAAATTAATTATAATTGGTTCGTCTAACTCAGCGATCATGAGATCGAGTTCTCACATTTTGTTTTATTCTTTTATTATATGGATTTTTTCCAATTTTCCGCAGTAACGTTATTCAAAAAAATCTCTCAAAAGTTTAGTTAAATTACTAATTTTGTTAATTGTGTTATTTCTAGCAACTCTACCTTTTACTTGAGAGAGGTATTTACTTCTCCTAAGGACGTTTCCGGACGATCTATAAGAACAGATTTTCTATCTGGTTTTTCCCAGCAAAAATTAAGTTCTTTGAGCAATTTCCAGAGATCAATTCTTTTAATTTCATTTAAATCGCGATATTCATTGATTTTAGTTAGAAATTTCTCGACGGTTGGGATCTGCTTCTCATAATAAGATGTATGTACAACTCCTTTGATTGCAGTTTACATCTCTTCTTCCAACGAGGTTTTTCATCTGCCTGTAATCGAATGTGGCTTGGGAGTACTAACAATTCCAGTCGTTTTTTCTCCTTCAGTATTCGGTACATAGTAGCTTTTCCAACTCCTGTTATGTTGGAACACATCTCAACAGCCCTGGTTTACAAATTTTGGAATAAATATAGAGGTGAAAGCCATATCTTTTGAGTATCTCACTAGTCTCAAATAATATATAAAAACAAGCGTAAACAAGATAAATCACTAAGAACAAACTGGAAGGTGTGCTTTTTCCTCACTGACAGAAATTCAATTAAACTATCAGAATTTTTATGTTGCAGTAAATTTATAAAATATATTGAAATATAATGAAATATAATTAGATTTACGGCAGTTCTCAGTTACCAGCGGCACTGGAGCAAGTACGTTGGAGGTTTCGGTAACAGTTTTATTACTCTCTTTACTTCTTGACTGTGTATGTTTGTGATTTTTATACGGAATTGAAATATTTGAAGTCGGGGCTAAGTTAATTCATAAAAAAAAAAGCTCACAATAAAATTTACAATTTACTAACGCTATAATATACAAACATGCATAAATAAGTTTGGGCAATCATTTTTTTCCCTGACTTTAATTGTAATTGCTTTTTTTCTGTAGCTTGTTTATATCTTATGTTGCTACGTATTTGTTCCATTTAGTAATAATTTGGCATTAACTTTAAAAATTTCAATTATATGTAAAAATTTATAGTTATATTTCACTTCTGAGCCCTTTTTTGAAAGAAGTTTATAACTGAACTCATCTCAATATCCTCCTCGATTCAGTTTTGTTAAAAAAATGTTATTTTTGGTTTGTTTTAAAACGTACTAAACAAAAAGTTCAATACAAGTTGTTGTTGAATAATAATATAGTAGTATACGGGCATATGTGAATGAATTAATTTTAATGTACCGAAGTTGAAATATCTTTACAGTTACTTTACTTGAATTTAAGATACCGTTTAATCAAATTTAATATACAGCGAACTGATATTAGAATGAATTGCTTTAAATTCAATGTAAATGTAATTTATTCACGATATCTGGTACAAAATCATTAAATTTAATGTAGAATGGACATTAAATTTCCATTAAATTTAAGGTTATTTTTAAAAGTATATACTTCATACATTCTCTAAATACAAACACTTTCTAATTGTTTGTATTTAGGTTGGCTACGCTTACTTTACACGTACAACTCTCTTAGGCAGCCGCAATTCCCCCACTACTCCTTTAATTTTACACGCTGGGCCGTTTTTGATCATGTTTGGTAACATTTTTCACATTTTTCACGGACTCTTTGATACAAAGTGTAAATATAGGCTTATGGAATGATACTTCTACTTTCAAAATCTTTTGACAAAATTGAAATCAGACCATCAATGACGCATAATGTCCAGTTGAAAGCACTAAAATTTTCAAATGTAACTTGTGCAAAAAGTAATGAACAGACAGCGTCTAGTTTTGGTACACATAAAGTACATATAAATTACTATTATTCGCGATGGGCTAGCACTATAACTTGAATAAAATTTTCATAAAAAAAATTGAACCGACTTCTAAAAGTGCGCTAAAAAGTGAAAAATAACTGGAAATTTTTATATGAAATTGAAATTTTTGTAGTCGGCGCCAAACTAATACCTGAGAAAATGTGATTCGCATAAACAGTTTAAAAATACTTTATTTCTAATGGCTTTCTTGTCATAATTTGTATATATTAGTAGTTATTTCTTTCATTTACAAATAATTTGGCGCCAACTTCAAAAATTTCAATTTCATACCAAAATTTATAGTTATTTTTCACTTTTTAGCGCGCATTTAGAAGTCGGTTAAATTTTTTAATAAAAATTTTATTTTTCGATTTTTAGTTTAATGTACCTCGTAACGAGGTTGCAAAAAATACCCATTTTATCCAAAGTTGTAAATTGCCCTAAAATGATCCACTAAAAATTCTTTAATTCTTAGAGTTCTCCAAATATCAGTGAAATTGTGTCAAACTAATAATTAGCCTGTCATAGTAAATATGTTATCTTAAATTTCAAGTTAATTTTAGATTGGCAATATAGGCCCAAAAACCTTCCAATATCAATATTTAAAGAATTTGAAACGTAAACCCCATAATATCATATCTGAAAAAATGCGAATAAGCTAAAATTTTCAACCCACCATATTGGATCCGCCATATTGGATTTTGAAAAAAGTAATCTAATCTAAATCTCAACCATTCAAAGCCCCTAGTACCAATTTTGGATGAAATCCGGAAATTTAAAATTTCTAGACCATCATATTCCATCTGACATTTTAGATTTTCTTAAAATAGTTTTATATTTGCTATTTAAATCCTTAAAAACGATTCAGTCCCACCTTTGAACAAAATCGAAAAATGTGAAATTTTTATTCTCCTATATTGGATTCGCCAAATTGAATCTTGAAAAAATACTTTTAAATTCATAATTTACACCTTCAAGACCCCCTATAACAGTTTTGGAGAAAATCGAAAAATGTAAAATTTTTAGGACCCCATATTGAATCCGTCAGATTGATTTCTTAAAAAAATATTTTTAATTCGCAATTACCACTAACAAAAATCCCCCAATGTTGATTTTAGACAGATTTGAGAGATGTAGAATCTTTAATCCGCCATCTTGGATCCGCCATATTTAGTTTTTTTTTTTAAATTTTAGATTCGTTATGTGCGATCCCGAAAACTCTCCCGTACCAATTTTGGAGAAAATAAGACAAAATTGATTATTTTGTCTGCCATAATGGATCCGCCTTATTGAATTTTTTAAAATTATTTTGGATTCGTTATGTGACAAAATTAAATTTTTTTGTCCGCCATATTGAATTTTTTAAAAATAATTTCTGATTGGTTGTGTACGACCCCGAAAATTCCTCCATACCAATTTTGGAGAAAATCGGACAAAATTGTCAGCGCCAACTTGGATAATACTGCACCAATTTCGTCCAAAAAAACATGGGACCACCACAGCAACTTCCTGAATATAACGTAAAAATTTCATTCAAATCGCTGCCGCCGTTCCGGAGTAATCGGTGTACAGGGTGAGTCAACGATTGAATGAAGTAAGTTTGTGCCTTTTCGGTGAAATTTACAAAGAAACCATATTTATTGTTTGATACAGTTTATTTTTACGCAGATTTTAAAAATATTTAGGACTCTACAGGGTGAGCCAAAAAACTAGGACTGCATAAAGTTGTATTTTTTTAAATAGAACACCCTATATACGAATCGTATTTTCGATTAAGCTTATAATTTTAAATCTTTTTTATTAAGGGTTTACTATAATAAAACTTTATAGTTTCTGAGATAATTAAGTTTAAAGAAAAAAAGTCACATTTTCAAGCATCAATTCAATCCTAAATAACGTTTTCAATTTTGTGACAAATATATTCAAATTTGGAATTTAGCAAGGCCAAGGACAAGTTAACATAATTTTTACCTAATATTTGCAATAAAAGCTACAGGGTGTTGAACACATCGACTCAAATTTGAACAAGTTTAAATGAATCAATATCTTTTTTTTTTAAATGGTACACCCTGTATATTTTCATGTTATTTAATAGAGTAATAAAAACCCTAAAAGTTTTGTTCAATATATCCTATACCTATTTATAATAGTTTTTGAGATATTTCAGTTTTTCTTATTTTCCATACTTTTTTACAGAAATAGTCTTCATTATCATAGTAGCCATGGCAAAAACAATGTAAAAGAACATTTTTCTGTGTGTCAAATTTATAACCGCAATCGCTTCTTTTGGTTTTTATGTAGTGTAGTTTGTTTTTTTTTTGCATTCATCTTATATTGTAAAATGAATTTTCCAAAGAATGAGTTAATAGATATGATTTATACAATAGGAGAGGCTCAAACAAATTGCCTTCTTGCTCAAAGAATTTACAATATGAAGTATCCTGATCGACGCCAGCCTAATACCCATACTTTTCAAAACTTAATGCAAAGATTTGATTCTTCTGGTACTATTGATTATCCAAAACGTAAAGTGATCAAGAAACCAGTAACTAATGAAGAAAAAGAACTACAAGTATTGTTAAATGTTCAGGAAAATCCTTATATTGGTAGCCGTCAGTTAGCAGCATTATGTGAAACATCACAATCCACCGCTAATCGTACTACCAAGAAATATAGGTATCATCCATATCACATGGAATTACACCAAGAATTGCATGGACAGGATTTTGAAAGTCGTGTAAACTTTTGTCGTACAATAAATGCGGAGATTCAATTAAATCCAAATTTATTATGCAAGGTAATGTTTAGTGATGAAGCTACTTTAGAAGTAACGGTGCCGTAAATAGACGCAACATGCATTATTATGCCACAGAAAACCCATTTTGGATTAGAGAGGTGCAACATCAAAACCACTGGTCATTAAATGTTTGGTGTGGTATTCATCATAATCGAATTATTGGACCCCACTTTTTTAATGAACCACTAAATGGCCATAGTTACCTGAACTTTCTACAAGAAGAACTACCCCAACTGCTTCAAGGTCTCGATAGGGATGAGCTCGACAGTATGTGGTTCCAGCACGATGGTGCGCCTCCGCATTACCATCGTGAAGTTCGTGCGTTTTTGGATCAACGATATCCGCAAAAATAGATTGGACGTGGGGGTTTCATTGAGTGGCCACCAAGGTCTTGCGACATCACCCCCATTAGATTTCTTCCTATGGGGTTATATTAAAAAAAAAGGTGTATGTTAATCCACCAACAACAGTGGAAGATATGCGAAACAGGATTAGGGATAACCTGTAGAACAATAACGCCACTAATTTTGTCCAGGGTCCGAGAAAAATCTGCAAAAAAGACTAAATTTGTGCATTGCACAAGAGGGTCGTTTATTCAAACACTTATTAAAAAGAAATAATTAATCTCAGTATTTAATAGGTAATTTTTTTGTTTCAATTTAGTATAAAAGTAAATATGTATTTGCCTTGTCGTTATTGTTGTGTTAATTTTTTCACATTATGTTTAATTAAACTATTGCCGTTGTAATATAACGAATAATGTATTTCATCATATTTAACCACATTCTGTTTGTTTCTGTAGTTTTTTTTTATTATTTTACATGGCTACTATGATAATGAAGACTATTTCTGTAAAAAAGTATGGAAAATAAGAAAAACTGAAATATCTCAAAAACTATTATAAATAGGTATAGGATATATTGAACAAAACTTTTAGGGTTTTTATTACTCTATTAAATAACATGAAAATATACAGGGTGTATCATTTTAAAAAAAAGATATTTATGCATTTAAACTTGTTCAAATTTGAGCCGATGTGTTCAACACCCTGTAGCTTTTATTGCAAATATTAGGTAAAAATTATGTTAACTTGTCCTTGGCCTTGCTAAATTCCAAATTTGAATATATTTGTCACAAAATTGAAAACGTTATTTAGGATTGAATTGATGCTTGAAAATGTGACTTTTTTTCTTTAAACTTAATTATCTCAGAAACTATAAAGTTTTGTTATAGTAAACCCTTAATAAAAAAGATTTAGAATTATAAGCTAAATCGAAAATATGATTCGTATATAGGGTATTCTATTAAAAAAAATACAACTTTATGCTGTCCTAGTTTTTTGGCTCACCCTGTAGAGTCCTAAATATTTTTAAAATCTGCGTAAAAATAAACTGTAAATATAGTTTCTTTGTAAATTTCACCGAAAAGGCACAAACTTACTTCATCCAATCGTTGACTCGCCCTGTACATACATAAAAAACATACATAGTAGACAAATTGAGAACCTCCTTCTTTTAAAAGTCGGTTAAGAAATGAGGGAGATATAGATTTTTGAAAAAAGCATATTTTTTCGGTTTTTCTCCGTTACTAATCATCCAGAACTCATTTTGTACGTACTTTTATTTTCTAGAATTCGTTTATTAATATCAACGAGAATGCTAATTAGTTTTGATTTTATAGACAAGTAGACAAGAAACGAAAAAAACACACTTTTTCGTTTTGTAATTGTTTATAACAAATTATTAATCATAATTGCCAGTGGAAAACATAATAATGTTGTTGCGTAGTATTTCACGGATGGGAACAGGAAATTCAGTATTAACATATATATATATATATATATTATATATATATATATATATATATATATTATATATATATATATACTATATATATATACATATATATATATATATATATATGTTTTATTTTTTCTTTATAGTTATTTAAAATATATTTTATATTATTATTATTTATGTTGTTTATATAGAAAAATGTTTTTCCCTAAAGGCAACTAGAAATTATTATTATATTTTTAAAGAACTTTTTTCTTATTTTGCCTAAATATATATGCTTTTAAATGTGGAGATTGTGAGACAATTAGAGCAAAGTAGTGAAAATTAGTTGCTTTGCCTCTGGCTTGTTTGAGTTTCTGTATTTAGGATCAACAATGAATATAATATGTGTATTAAGCCGTAGACCTTATACAATTATTCTGTTTTTTTCTCTTTAATATGCAAACAATATGTCCCTTAAAATTTTTATTTTTGTTTTCTGTTATTATTTATAAATAACCCGAAAAGCTTATATTAATTATATATATTTGTTGTTTTTTTGGAAAAAATTATTTTTTGTTAAATGTATATTTTTGAAAATATTGTTTAATTTTGTTGTATTTTGTTTCGGCTGAATATTTTTTTGTTTTTTTTTTCTGTTCAATATATCACATTTTCTCAATAAATTTTATAAAACATACCCCAACCTCTACAAAAATATGATGGTATGATAATATTTACACTTTCAAACTATCAATTTCAACAATTTAAATTGTTTTAATATTACGATGGTTTTGATTTCCTTAATATAACTTTAAAATGCAATATAACCGATACAAAAATATATGAAATCAATGAACAATTCAAGAGAGAGTTTGTTAAAATGTACATAGTAGAAATATTTTGTTTATAATAATTGAAATGTTAATTTTTGCTAGTTTTTGACCAATTCATCAGGACTGTTATTTATAAATATTCAGAAAATATAAATCTAATTAAAAAAACTATTTTATGTTATTTTCCTGAATATGTAATTTTATATGTTGTATATTAATATTTTGACGTTTTATGCTTTTGTTGTATTTATTTCTGTTAACAAACTTTTTTAATACGACAAAAGTAAAAAACGTCAAAATATTAATATCCCATAATAAATAAATTAATAATAATTTCCCTCTTGCGCATTAGTTATACCACCACCGTTGGGGCCGACACCATCGATTTTTTCGTCACAGCAGTTTCGACCAATTAGCACGTACATAATGTTCCTTATATTTCGTGTTTTGTGGTCCCATCTTACGTTTAAATTCATTCTAAGCACTACATTTAGTATGCAATAGCATGAAATAGTGAAAAATATAATCACTTCTGAGGCAGACTTGCATCGGTTCAGAGAAAAACATAAAAAACTAAAACTTAAATCAAAATAAACAAGAAAATGTTTATGTTTGTCAATATTTTTTATATTGTATTGTTAATGTGTGTAATAAATATTAAATTTTTATAGCTTCTTTTTTATTTTTTAAGTATAAATTATTCTATAACAATGGGTTCGCATTTATTTTAAATTTAGCTGCATCGCCAGACTTTGAGATTTTGAATGAGGACAGACAATGAACTCCATTATTACAATTCTTCTTTTATGTATCTCTCATTAAATTGCTTGGTTACTTCCATAATTTGTCCATTCTACTAAAAAGTTAACTGATCTCTAATCAGGCGCTGATTCTGCCTCTCTCTTTGAGCAGGGCGGCAATATCACTAGGGCAAAGAAAAGATCGATCTCATTTGACAGACAATACAGTATAACAAGCCAAAGCGAGTATCAAGGGGGGGGGGAGGGTTCAGCGATATTCAGGTTCTCAGTGCAGCAACAAGCAGGCGAATCTATTTTTCTAAATTTCGAAACTCTTGCGGGGATTGCCCCAACCCCTGGATCCCCGTCTGTCTCTAATCGGATTACCGAAAATTATAACCTTGCTGTGACTGATCAGCTGAATGGCTGTTTCCCCTAGAAAAACTCCCTAGCTACACCAGTGCTGCAAAGACGATGTGACTGCCAACAACAGACAATTTAGTAACTTAAAAGTAATTTCAAATGAAAATGGTTTTAAAAAAACAGTCAACTGTTATTTAATATCAGATTTTATACAACATTCAACAAAACGAACACCTTTTCTTGAAACCACTCTTAAAGAACTCATATAGATTGTTTTGGATTAACCTTCTGTTGGAAAATAAAACATAATGGTTCCCTCTTCTGCATCGGTAGTTTTGTAAGTATTAAAATTAAACATGAAGAACGTTTTTACCCCATGTAATTTAGCTTCTAACCAATGTAGAAGCTGTTCCAATTAATTTCAAAAAACAACGTAATAGAATATAAGTCAACAATAGATGCTCATATAATTGGGTACTTGAAATTAAAATAAAAAAAGTTTATATTTGATTCATGATATGGCATATTTGTAATAAAGAAAGATAATTCTCAATGGGTATGATGCGTTATAAATTTATCTAATATTTAGTGTAGTATAAAATAACATACAGAGTATCCAAATATTAATTAGTTCTGTTAGTTTGATTAATCATTCTCCAATAGGCGAGCAGGGTACCCCTAAAAAGATGCAATAAAAACGACAATGAGGGGTGGATTCTATTCAATTCAATTCAATTTATTTCATAAATATTAAGTTAAAATAAACAAACAAATACTACATTAGTCTTGATCATAATTTTACACAAATCACAGAG